>CAMZMU010000107.1:84405236-84832807 GCA_947311845.1 Poa pratensis | reverse complement strand
GCCGTCGTCAACCCTAACTCGGGGGGTTCTGAAGCTCTTCCCGGCACCCTGCCGGAGAGGGGAATCATCACCGGAGGGCTCTACATCGCCATGCCCGCCTCCGGAGTGATGCGTGAGTAGTTCATCCTTGGACTATGGGTCCATAGCAGTAGCTAGATGGTTGTCTTCTCCACTTGTGCCATCATGTTTAGATCTTGTGAGCTGCCTATCATGATCAAGATCATCTTATTGTAATGCTACATGTTGTGTTTGCTGGGATCTGACTTATATTGATACCTATGTGGAGCTGAATATTATATTATCATGTCTATGTCATTTGTGATCTTGCATGCTCTCCGTTACTTGTTGAAGCCTTGGCCAAGTGAATACTTGTGACTCCAAGAGGGGGTATTTATGCATGATAGTTGGGTTCAACCTCTATTTAACCTGGGATAGTGACAGCAAGTTCTAAGGTTGTAGATGTGTTGTTGCCACTAGGGGTAAAACAGCAATGCTTTATTCAAGGATGAATGTATTGTTTACATTACGCACATTACTTAATGCAATTGTCTGTTGCTTGCAACTTAATACTGGAAGGGGTACGGATGTTAACCGGAAGTGGACTATTTAGGCATAGATGCATGCTGGATAGCGGTCTATGTACTTTGTCGTAATGCCCAAATGAATCTCATAGTAGACACCACAACTCCACATGCATGTTATATGCACTTATCAATTGTCAATTGCCCAGCTGTAATTTGTTTACCCAGCATGTTAGTTATCTTATTGGAGAGACACCACTAGTGAACTGTGGACCCCGGTCCATTCTTTTACATCTGAAATACAATCTACTGCAATCATTGTTCTCTACTGTTTTATGCAAACAAACATCATCTTCCATACGATACGTTTAACCCTTTGTTTTCAGCAAGCCGGTGAGATTGACAACCTCACTGTTAAGTTGGGGCAAAGTAATTTGATTGTGTTGTGCAGGTTCCACGTTGGCACCGGAATCCCTGGTGTTGCGCCGCACTACACTCCTTCACCAACACCTTCGAAGCAACCTCGTTTTCCTACTGGTTCGATAAACCTTGGTTTCATACTGAGGGAAAACTTGCTGCTGCACTCATCATACCTTCCTCTTGGGGTTCCCAACTGACGTGTGACGTACACATTGTTTTCTGGCGCGTTGCCGGGGAGAGCCGTATTCCCTCGTCAACTTAGCGCAGCAACGTTTTCTGGCGCCGTTGCCGGGGAAAACCGAATTGCTTCTGCAAGGGGAGTCTCTCACACCCAATCTCTTTACTTTGTTATTTGTCTTGCTTAGTTTATTTTTATTTAGTCTTGTTTGCTCTCTTTATCAAAAACACAAAAAAATTAGTTACTTGTTTAATTTTTGATTTTGTTTTTTTCCAAAATGAGTACTCCTGAGAACACTAAGTTGTGTGACTTCACTAGCACAAACAACAATGATTTCATATGCACTCCTATTGCTCCACCTGCTTCTACAGCAGAATTTTATGAAATTAAACCTGCTCTATTAAATCTTGTTATGAAAGAGCAATTTTCTGGTGTTAGTACTGATGATGCTGCTGCCCATCTTAATAACTTTGTTGAACTTTGTGAAATGCAAAAGTATAAGGATATGGATGGGGATATTATAAAACTGAAACTTTTTCCTTTCTCCTTGAGAGGAAGAGCTAAAGAATGGTTGCTTTCTTTGCCTAGAAATAGTATTGATTCTTGGACAAAATGCAAAGATGCTTTCAGGGAAATATTATCCTCCTGCTAAGATTATATCCTTGAGAAGTAGCATTATGAATTTTAAACAACTTGATAATGAACATGTTGCTCAAGCTTGGGAAAGAATGAAATCTTTGGTGAAGAATTGTCCCACTCATGGACTGACTACTTGGATGATCATCCAAACCTTTTATGCAGGATTAAATTTTTCCTCAAGGAACTTATTGGATTCAGCCTCTGGAGGAACCTTTATGTCCATCACTTTAGGTGCAGCAACAAAGCTACTTGATGATATGATGATCAACTATTCCGAATGGCACACCGAAAGAGCTCCTCAAGGTAAGAAGGTAAATTCTGTTGAAGAAACCTCCTCTTTGAGTGATAAGATTGATGCTATTATGTCTATGCTTGTGAATGGTAGATCTCATGTTGATCCTAATAATGTTCCTTTAGCTTCATTGGTTGCTCAAGAAGAGCATGTTGATGTAAACTTCATTAAAAACAACAACTTCAACAACAATGCTTATAGGAATAATTTTGGTAGCAACAACTATAAGCCTTATCCTTCAAATGGTTATGGCAATTCTTATGGTAATTCCTACAGCAACAATAGAAGTGTGTCCTCTGATCTTGAAGCTATGCTTAAAGAATTTATTAGCACACAAAAAGCTTTCAATAAAACTGTTGAGGAAAAGTTTGAAAAAATTGATGTTCTTGCTTCTAAAGTTGATAGTCTTGCTCATGATGTTGAAATTCTAAAACTGAAAGTTATGCCTAATGAAGTTAAAGATACTAAGTCATTTGCTACAGCAAATGCCATCCAAGTTCGAATTGATAATAATATTAGGATGTTGGCTGAATTGCATGCTAGGTGGGAAAAAGAGGAAGAACTTGAAAAAGAGAATAGTATAGTTAGAGTTTGTACTATCACCACCACTAGTAATGCTAATGTTTCACATGCTAGTAAGCCTCCTACTATTGATGGTAATGTTATTGGTGTTGGTAATGTCTCTACTACTTCTGCAAAGCGTTTGAAATTGCCTAAAACTGCTGAAACTTTTTCTGATAAAAGTGCTGAAATTTTTCAAACTATTGGAGACAATGGTTCCACCACCATTGACAATAATGATTTTGATTTTGATGATTGTAACATCTCTGAAGTTATTATGTTCTTGCAAAAATTAGCTAGAAGTCCCAATGCTAGCACTATTAATTTGGCTTTTACAAAGCATATTACAAATGCTCTTTTGCAAGCTAGGGAGGAGAAGTTGAAACTTAAAGCTTCTATTCCTAGGAAATTAGAAGATGGTTGGGAACCCATCATTAAGGTAAAGGTGAATGATTTTGATTGCAATGCCTTGTGTGATCTTGGTGCAAGTATTTCGGTTTTGCCCAAGAAGCTTTATGATATTCTTGATTTGCCACCTTTGGAACATTGTTATTTGGATGTTTTTCTCGCTGATAATGCTATGAAGAAACCTTTGGGGCGAGTTAATGATGTTTTTATTACAGTAAACAATAACCTTGTCCCTGATTTTTTGTTATGGATATTGAATGCAATGCATCTTGTCCTATTGTTTTGGGAAGACCTTTTCTTCGAACTGTTGGTGCCATCATTGATATGAAAGAAGGTAATATAAGGTACCAATTTCCTCTCAAGAAAGGTATGGAACACTTCCCTAGGAAGAGAATGAAGTTACCTTTTGACTCTATTGTTAGAGCAAGTTATGATGTTGATGCTTCTTCTCTTGACAACACTTGATTTTCACTTTCTGCGCCTAGCTGAAAGGCGTTAAAGAAAAGCGCTTATGGGAGACAACCCATCGTTTTTATTTGCTGTTATTTTTGTTTTTTTGAGTCAAGGAGTTTTGTTACTTCTGTAGCAACTCCTTTGTATCTTTATTTTATCGCAATGTTGTGCCAAGTAAAGTTCTATATTGAAAGTTGATGCAAGATTTGGATTTCTGCGCAGTGACAGATTTTTAGCTGTCACGGATTTGAGCTTATCTCCCTGTAGAAAATTCAAAAAATTCTGAAAAAATCACGCATATTCCTGAGATATGTACGCAACTTTCATTATTTTAGGCCAGATCCATCTGAGCAACTTAAGTGCCTCGAAAAAATTCGTCATTCCAGACTGTTCTGTTTTTGACAGATTCTGCCTTTTGTTTTGCATTCGCTCTTTTACTGTGTTTGTGTGGATTTCTTTGCTCCACAAAGCATTGGTGGCTGTAGCTAATGTCCAGAAGCTTTGGGATTGATTGTATCATTACAGAATATGAGAATTTTTGATTATGCACTAACCTCTATGAAATGATCTCTAATGAGTGTTTGAGTTTGGTGTGAAGGAAGTTTTCAAGGATCAAGCGAGAAGGGTGATATTATGTGATCAAGAAGAGTGAAAAGCCTAAGCTTGGGGATGCCCCCGTGGTTCATCCCAACCATATTCAGAGAGACTCAAGCGTCTAAGCTTGGGGATGCCCAAGGCATCCCCTTCTTCATCAACAAACTTATCAGGTCATCTCTAGTGAAACTATATTTTAATTCTTTCACATCTTATGCGCTTTACTTGGAGCGTCTGTGTGTTTTTATTTTGTTTTTGTTTGAATAAATTCGGATCCTAGCAATCCTTGTGTGGGAGAGAGACACGCTCCGCTTTTTCATGTGAATACTCATGTTCTTCACTTATATTTGTTGAGTATTCTTAACTAGCTACTGCAGTGCTTTTAGCTCCTGTTTTTCATGCATCTCTTCGAGCTGTTAGCACTTGTTTATAAATACTCTCTTGCTGCATTATATTATCATTTGGAGAGTTTATGTTTAAATAAATTGATTGGTGTTTGTTTGGAAGAAAGAAAATGCTACATGTAGTAGTTGGTATTGGAAAAGACATATGCATTCTTGTAGATCATTGTCTTGTTTCGATTTGATGCTTTGCAATTGTTTTGAGCTCTCAAGTAGATCATGTTTAAGCTCTTGCATCATGTAGTTAAAGCCTAGTAGTGGAGAACTACCGTAGAGCTTGTTGAGACTTGGGATGCATATTTGTTCTCTCTAAGGTCTAGATATTTTCTGGTAAAATGTTTGAGCAACAAGGAAGACAGTGTAGAGTCTTATAATACTTGCAATATGTTTTTATGTGATTCTTGCTGTACCGGTTTATACTTGTGTTTGCTTCAAACAACCTTGCTAGCCTAAACTCTGTACTGAGAGGGAATGCTTCTCGTGCATCCAAAACTTGAGCCAAAACCCATGCCATTTGTGTCCACCATACCTACCTACTATGTGGTATTTCCTGCCATTCCAAGTAAATATTTCATGTGCTACCTTTAAACTATTCAAAACTTTATTACTCCTTATTTGTGTCAATGTTTTATAGCTCATGAGGAAGTATGTGGTGTTTTATCTTTCAATCTTGTCACTTCTGACTTTCAACCAATGGACTAGTGGCATATACATCCGCTTATCCAATAATTTGCAAAAAGAGCTGGCAACGGGGTGCCCAGCCCCAATTAATTACAACTTTCATTAATAATTCTCTTCACATGTTTTGCCCTGATTTATCAGTAAGCAACTTAATTTGCAAATAGACACTCCTCCATGGTATGTGAATGTTGGAAGGCACCCGAGGATTCGGTTAGCCATGGCTTGTGTAAGCAAAAGGTTGGGAGGAGTGTCATCTATAAAGAAACTAAAATACATGTGTAAACAAAAGAGAAGAGGGATGATCTACCTTGCTGGTAGAGATAACGTCCTTCATGGGAGCCGCTCTTGAAAGTCTGGTTGACAAGGGGGTTAGAGTGCCCACTACCATTCGTTGACAACAACAAACACCTCTCAAATACTTATTTTGTGCTCTCTATATGCTTTCGAAAACTTAAAAAGCTCTAGCACATGATTTAATCCCTGCTTCCCTCTGCGAAGGGCCTATCTTTTACTTTATGTTGAGTCAGTTTACCTACTCCTTTCTATCTTAGAAGCAAACACTTGTGTCAACTTTGTGTGCATTGATTCTTACATGTTTACTTATTGCACTTGTTATATTGCTTTATGTTGACAACTATCCATGAGATATACATGTTACAAGTTGAAAGCAATGCTGAAACTTAATCATCCTTTGTGTTGCTTCAATGCCTTTTACTTTGAATCTATTGCTTTATGAGTTACCTCTTATGCAAAACTTTTTGATGCTTGTCTTGAAAGTACTATTCATGAAAAGTTTTTGCTTATATGATTCATTGTTTACTCTTTATCTATTTGTTAGCAAACTATAGACATTGCTTTGAGTCACTTCATTCATGACATGAGCCTTGCAATATATTGATCAAGATTGTGTGAAAGCATGTCTCCTCAGAAATTATTTGTTGTTATCGTTTTACCTACTCGAGGACGAGTAGAACTAAGCTTGGGGATGCTTGATACGTCTCCAACGTATCCATAATTTCTGCTGTTCCATGCTTATATTATACCATTTGCTACATGTTTTATATACACTTCATATCACTTTTATGCATTTTCTGGGACTAACCTATTAACAAGATGCCACAGTGCCAGTTCCCTGTTTTCTGCTGTTTTTGGTTTCAGAAAGTTACTTCTGGAAATATTCTCGGAATTGCACGAAACAAAAGGCCAAGTCCCTATTTTTCCAACACGTACACGGAGTCCGAAGGAGAGACGAAGAAGCCACGAGGTGGCCAAACCACAGGCCGGCGCGGCAGGGGCCCACCGCGCCGCCTGGTGGTTTGGGCCCCTCGGGGGTCCGCCGACATCGCCCCTTCGCCTATTTATTCCCCGAGACGTGAAAACCCTAAAACACCGAGCCTTTCATCCAGAACATATTCGCTGCCGCCGCCGTCAACCCTAACTCGGGGGGTTCTGAAGCTCTTCCCGGCACCCTGCCGGAGAGGGGAATCATCACCGGAGGGCTCTACATCGCCATGATGCCGGCCCGCCTCCGGAGTGATGTGTGAGTAGTTCATCCTTGGACTATGGGTCCATAGCAGTAGCTAGATGGTTGTCTTCTCCACTTCCCACTTGTGCCATCATGTTTAGATCTTGTGAGCTGCCTATCATGATCAAGATCATCTTATTGTAATGCTACATGTTGTGTTTGCTGGGATCCGACTTATATTGATACCTATGTGGAGCTGAATATTATATTATCATGTCTATGTCATTTGTGATCTTGCATGCTCTCCGTTACTTGTTGAAGCCTTGGCCAAGTGAATACTTGTGACTCCAAGAGGGGGTATTTATGCATGATAGTTTGGGTTCAACCTCTATTTAACCTGGGATAGTGACAGCAAGTTCTAAGGTTGTAGATGTTTTGTTGCCACTAGGGGTAAAACAGCAATGCTTTATTCAAGGATGAATGTATTGTTTACATTATGCACATTACTTAATGCAATTGTCTGTTGCTTGCAACTTAATACTGGAAGGGGTACGGATGTTAACCGGAAGGTGGACTATTTAGGCATAGATGCATGCTGATAGCGGTCTATGTACTTTGTCGTAATGCCCAAATGAATCTCATAGTAGACACCACAACTCGCACATGCATGTTTTATGCACTTATCAATTGTCAATTGCCCAGCTGTAATTTGTTTACCCAGCATGTTAGTTATCTTATTGGAGAGACACCACTAGTGAACTGTGGACCCCGGTCCATTCTTTTACATCTGAAATACAATCTACTGCAATCATTGTTCTCTACTGTTTTATGCCAACAAACATCATCTTCCATACGATACGTTTAACCCTTTGTTTTCAGCAAGCCGGTGAGATTGACAACCTCACTGTTAAGTTGGGCAAAGTAATTTGATTGTGTTGTGCAGGTTCCACGTTGGCACCGGAATCCCTGGTGTTGCGCCGCACTACACTCCTTCACCAACCCTTCGAAGCAACCTCGTTTTCCTACTGGTTCGATAAACCTTGGTTTCATACTGAGGGAAAACTTGTTGTTGTACTCATCATACCTTCTCTTGGGGTTCCCAACTACGTGTGACGTTACACGCCATCAAGCATATTTTCTTGGCGCCGTGCCGGGGAGATAGAAGCAACACCGCAATATATTCCCTCGTCAACTTAGCGCCAGCAGTTAATCGCAAAGATATAGTGTGGCTCACAAAGGAATGGCAAGGGGTAAAGATTGGCGATGTTATACCTTTCGTCGATGTCTTCACCCTTTGTTGTAGAAGCTTCGTGCTTGCCCACGAATTTTTGGTGGTGGTGGATGATGGATCTTCCGCAATGGTGACGAAGGCCTTGATCGTAGCTTCGAAACGACCGAAGAACACCAAAAACGGAGTCCGGAAACAAAAGATATGGCGAAAACAATTTTAGAAATTTCAGTTTTCCGGAGGTACCGCTTAACCCAGCGGTAGTACCGCTCGAGGTACCGCTCGGGGGTCCAGAAAGCCGTTTTCGGCGGTACCGATTGGCGGTAGCACTGTAGAGGGTGGTAGTACCGCTAGAATAAGAGGTAGTACCGCTGCGGGTCGCAGAACGCGTCCGAGAACGCGAAAATTCGCGATTTTGGCGGAAATTCTCGCCGAAAAAACCTCAAATCGAAGGGGCAAATGATGGAATTAGGCCATGGGAACGCAAAGGAAGGTAGATCAACTAGTATAGCAATAGATCCACGGATCAAAACTTGCAAAAACGCACTCAAATCTCAGATCGATCCAAAAGCAATTTGGGGCTATTTTTGGTGGAAATTTTCGAATTTCTCAAAATCAAAGAAAATTTAGGGGGATTTGGCGGTGGAAACACATGTCAAATCCGTGGCAACCATGCTCTGATACCAAATGATGAGGTTTGGACCTCTAGGGTGCCCGATCTTCACGGATTGACGGGGGATGTGGACGAACGCACGCAAGAACACGAGGAACACGAAGAACACCAAGAAGAACGCCCCGAACACAAGAACACACACAAGATACAAGTACCGTTTCCCTTACCGGTCGGTCCAACCGTCCAATAGAATCCACACGAAGGTGGAGATCAGCGAGTAGATACAAGAAGGGATCTTGGATGGTTGTTTCTCCAACGGTCAACCGAACCGCTCCAATAAAGTCACCCGAAGATGAAAGATTGGCAAGTAGTCAAACTACAAGTAGAGGTCTTGAATCCATGAAGGGATCTTCTCCACTAGGGGAGGAACCATCCCCACAAGGGAGGAAGGAGACCTTTGAGAAAGAAGGAGTCTAGCTCTACTCTAATCTCAAAACATTGTCTAATCTAGATCTGAGATGGGGAACTCCTATTTATAGTGTTGACCAAAAGGGGGGGGGGGGGGTAGGTGGGGGAGGTTACATGGGCCTCCAACCCTGCAGGACCCGCAGCGGTGGTACTACCGCTGGGTCAAGCGGTAGTACCGCTGGTGCGGGCAGGTTTCGCTTTTCCCACCTCGGCGGTACCGGCGGCGGTACCAGCCAGCTACCAAGCGTCTGAAGCCGATTCTGGCGGTAGCTGCAGCGGTAGCAGTGGCGGTAGCTCTCGGGCGGTAGTACCGCTTAACCCAGCGGTACTACCGCCGCCTGGGTCTTTTCTTCTCTTCCAAGCCACCGTCTTGTCGGCCTTCGTTCCTCTTGCGCCTTGGCCATCTTCCCGTGGCCTTATACCCTTGGTGACACACACTAACAATGCAATGGGAACAATGGTCAAATAGTATAACGTCCAAAGGAGACATATGTGAATCACATAGTGGAATGAGTTCACCTTTGAGGTCCATTGTGACTTGTAATGTATTGGAGTGCTTGAGATGGTGATGGACGTATGTCGGGCTACGTCAGAACGGCTCCTCCAACGCTTCTGAATTTCAGGAAGGTCATCAGGTCGCCAGCGCCCACGCTAGCGAAGTTCCTAGGATTTCTGTGAAGCCTCGACACCGCCGTTGTAATCATAGGCGGTAGGCCGTGGCGACCATCCAGATCGGGACGCCGTGGAAGCATGGGACGACGGCGACGTCCTCCATCTCCGGGCGGGCGGCGGACGGATTCCAACCCTAGAGCCGCGTACGCCTCTCTATGAAGCTGCTTCGTAGCGTTTATAGGCCTCCTTGTCCGGGTGCTCCTTGTTTCGTGACAGGAACAGGCTGGGTCTCGATCCATCAAGAGATATAATCGGAATCCGTGTATTGAATCAAGAGGTCCTGATCATGGGTTCCCTCTTGGTGTCTCCGTGTCTTCCCTTCTGCCGCGTTTTTCATGTTCAGATCAGCACCATGTCCTCATGCCATGACAATTAGGCCATCTACTGCAACGAAAAGTGAAGTGGCGATTATAAAAAACAACCAGCTTTCATGTGCTTATATTTACTAGTCATGCATGCCCACGCTAAATAATATGACGATGACACGTAGCGGTAGATAGTCGAGGCTGACGAGTCTGGATTGAGATGGACACGAAGCTGAGTCGACGGACGAGGTAAGCATTAGAAACATGGATGGAGCCAACCTGGATGTTATTTTCAAATTTAATCAAATTATTAGCCATCTAGGGTTACTTCTTCCTTTTGTTTGGCGCATCCTTCTGACCTGGTGCGGCATTTTATTTCACCGCAGAGCGAGCTGTCCCTCCACGACTGAGACCATCCGCCGCCGTCCGCAACTCCGACGAGCGATTCCGGGAAGAGCAGTGCACGCCGGAGTCCGCCACTTGCCACCGCGACAGCCTCGTCCTCTGCTATCCCCAGGTATCCACTACGCGGCCCAAACCCTCCTTTTCATCGAGAGCTTGCATGCACGGCCATGGCGCCGCCGCAGAACCACGGCCACCGGGGCAACTCCGCCGGCGCGCCGCTCCTTTCTGGTCAAAGCGATCTAGACCGTTAGATCGATTAGGAACGGCCGAGATTAGACCCGCCCACGAATCGGTACCGACGAATCAACGACCGCCACGTCGAAGCCCAGTCAGCGCCCTGTCAGCAGGAGCCAACCAATCAGACGCCGCCGCGTGGACCAGCAGCTCCAGGGATTTTCTGGTTTTATTTCTTTTCAGCGTCTTTTACAGTTTAATCCCTGTAGATTAGATCTATTATTAATTTTTATTGGCTCGACCAATTTTTGCAAACTTTAGATTTTTGGAAAGCTTATGACACGTAGAAACTTTTGGCATAATTAATTTTTAGGTTTTGTCAAACTTAATTTGGTTCAATTTTAAAAATAGTTGTTTAAGTAAATTTGACTTAACTTGAGTTTAAAAATTTATTTTTGAGTAATTCCAATTGCTATATTTTTGTTTAGCTAAGTATTGGCCGTATAAATACTCTACTATTTTTGTAAAAGTATTTTCTATGAATTTTGTAATTAATTTTGATTAAATGCTTTTTAGGTGTTATTTTAATAATTAAAATTGATTAAAATTATTTTTCTCATCTATTCGACTGATAAAATGACTTAGTCATATTTTGATCACTTTAGTTACAAAAAGTACTTAGAAATATTTTGTCTCTAAAAAAAAACTATTCTTACTTAGAAAATATTTGCTAAATACTTTTGTCAACATATTTTTCCTTAGAAAATTTGACATCTTCAAAGTACTAAATTTTTTCCTTAGAAATTATTTTGACTTATTGTTTGACCTCTTTGGTCCTTAGTTATTTTTGGACCATCTTACTTGACTTGCATTCCTTAGAGTAATTTTCATGGCATTGCATGCATATCAAGTCCTTAGAAGTATTTTGCACTTCTTACATGACTTTCCTCCTTAGAAAAATTGAGGATGCATGTTAGCCCCTTTTGACCCTCCTAGTCGAAATCCACTAAGTTAGAATTAGTGGAAACCAATGAAGGACTTAGCCAAGAAAACAAGACTCCAGAAGCATCTCCAAGAAGTAAAAAGTACTTAGAAGAAAATCAAGAAGAAGTTCATGAAGACCAACCACCTACATTTTCTAAGTCTTTCTTTCCTTTCCGTCTTTTCTTCCTTCTTCTCTTAGACTTCATGGTGGCTAAGTTATATTCAAGACCAACCTGGATGCTGCCAACACCATCAAGTTTGCAGAACCATCAAGTCTACAAATTTCAATGAAGTCAACACACCAAGGAGCAAGTTACAAGGAAGCCTGGAGAAGATTCTTGGAAGACCAACTACATCTTTCTTTCTATCTTTTTCCTCCTTCCTAATTTTGTCTTTCACTTTGGACATAGACCAAGTCCTTTGTGTTTATGACTAAGTCCCTAGAGTGCTAGTTGGAGTTTCCTTGAAGACCAAACATGTGAAGACTTGGAGTAGTCTTACAACTTTTTCAAGTTGTTTGTTTTATCAAGTTTATTTTTGCCCAACCTTGACCTTGACCTAGCCAACTAGATTAAGTTATTTTTTCCATGTTCCTCAAGATGTTTTGCACATCATGCATGTCATATTTGCTTAGAGTATTTTTTGCATATCATGCATGGCATATTTTTCCTTAGAAAGTTTTGGTATGATTGCATGTTCATTGTGGCTTGTTTGATGTGTTAGAAATTTCGGAGAGAGACGAAGGCTTTTGCAGCTGCTACTCCTGCTCTCCCTGTTGCCAAGGCAAGTGGCACACCCCCTATAAATTTCCTAATTATTTTATATGCATGACTTAGTGTATTTCTTTATATGCATGTGTAGGATAGTATTGCTATGCTAAAACTACTATCTCCTTTACACTAGTTGTGTCTAGAATCCTATTGATAACTTAGTAGAAATATTGATGCTATGCAAAAGTGTTTTATTGAAAGCTTAATTCTACTAAGTTAATTTATCACCTGGGTGGAATTGGTTTTGATAAGATGATGAAAGAGTTGAGTGTTGTCCCCAGAGGTGTGAAATTGGCTGTGGGATATTCACTTGTGGATGGCCACCCAGGAATAAAGGGACCAATGTTTTCTCTAAGTGAAGTTGCTACCGTGCAACCATTAGTCATATGGGCTCTGGCTAGATGGATTAAGTTGCGTGGACTCGTCCCGACTTGACAGGTGGTGGTAGAATGGTTAGAATGGGAGCGCGTCAAGTCTGTATGGGATGGGAAAATGCTTCTGAAAAGTCTCGTCTCAACTCTCTCCTTTTCCTTAGCACAAATTGAGTGCTTGAGGATAGTTTGGGTTTGTTGGGTCTAATGGTGAAAGTGCACAACCTCTGCAGAGTTAAAAACTAAGTACTTAGCCGTGTCCCCGGTTACGGACAATTTGGCAGCAGATCAAGGATTCAACGGAGGCTCCCAACATTTCAATTTCTCTAAGTAAAACTTGATGGGTGAACAAGGGTAGATGAGACTATGGTTTTCATGCCATACTTGTCTCAACTTGAAGAAAATTGTTTTACAAAGTGTTAGGCAAAATTGGCTTTACGCAAAATAGCCTTGAACTCCACCAGCCAAATATGCATATAGGTTATTAGAGTTAATCCATTAAGTGTCCACATAGTGTCACTTGCCAGATCCATTTTTAATGGTTCTGACCCACTCTGTTGCAAAATTTTATTTGTTGCAGATTGTTCTGACGACGAGTGAGTTTCGTTAAGGTTTCGAGTCTGCAACCAACATGTTTCGCCTGTGGCGCATGAAGATGATGGAGACTCCATGAAGAATAAATTTCCGCTGCTTTACTCTTTTTAGCTAGCCTTGAGCTATGCAAGTTGCAATGAATATTTTCCTAAGTACTGGATCATTCGTGTAATAATTGATACAATGTTGTGATATTCGTCTTAAACTGTGTGTGCAAATGAAACGATCCAGGGGTTTGCACTATACACAGGGACCTTGCCATTTTCTAAGTGCAGGTCCGCTACAGATGGTATCAGAGCACTGTGTTGCCTGTAGGTTCGAAACCCTTGGTTAGAAATAAGAAAGCCCATAGGACAAAAATTTATTTGTTCTTTGTCTAAAACTTTTTGATATCATTCTTGTAACTTCTTAACTATTCGCGTTCTAAATGCCTTCTCTTATTTATAGATGTCCCGCCTCTTGGAATCACTCAAGAAGGGTCCAGCAATGACCATGACCTTGGAATGTAAGACTGAGTTTCCAAAAGCTTTGAAGGACCTCATGTTGAGTATGGGACTTGAAGGAGTAGCAGTCTAACTTTCTTCCTATGCATTGCCATTTTGTATATGAATGAATCACGATGGTACCAAGACTGTACTCACCACTCGATTTGTAGCTGAGACGTACAGGTACAATGGTTCCTTCTCTCCTGGTGCCGCTAGTATTGGAGGATTTGTGAGGATTCACTTGAGATCGACGAAGGCTGCTTCAGCTTCTTCTGTCCACTCAAACTTGTCTGCCTTCTTCATCAGTCAATAGAGTGGTAGCGCCTTTTCGCCTAGCTTGCTGATGAAGCGACTGAGTGCTGCCACTCGACCTGCTAACTGCTGCACCTCGTAAAGCTTTGTAGGCCTTTGCATGGTAAGTATGGCCTGTATCTTTTCGGGTTTGCTTCTATTCCGCGTGCCGACACCAAGTACCCCAAGAGTTCTCCGGCTGGAACACCGAATGTACACTTATCTGGATTGAGCTTGATGTTGTAACTCTTGAGATTGTCGAAGGTTTCTCGTAGATCTGCGAGTCTTCTTCCTTTGACTTGATAACTATGTCATCTACGTACACTTCGACATTATGACCAAATTGCTTCTTCGGGCAGTTTTGCATCATACGTTGGTACGTAGCACCTGCATTCTTGAGCCCGAAGGGCATTGTGGTGTAGCAATATACTCCGAGTGGAGTTGTGAACGCTGTTTTTTCTTTGTCTTCGACTTTCATCCGTATCTGGTGATACCCCGAGTATGCATCCAGAAAGGATAAATGAGCGCATCCTGCGGTGGAGTCGATGATCTGATCGATTCGTGGAAGTGGAAAGTGATCCTTTGGGCAACACTTATTAAGCCCTGTGAAGTCTATGCACATTCGAAGAGCTGATGTTTTCTTCTTCTCGATGAGCACAGGGTTGGCCACCCAATCTGATTTCTTGATTTCTCGAATGAAGTTTGCTTTGAGTAACCTGTCGACTTCTTTTTCTATGGATTCTCTTTTGGGACCGGAGACACGACGTGTTGTTTGCTTAACTGGCCTAGCGCCTGGAGTAAGTTGAAGAGAGTGCTCGGCGAATTTCCTGGGAATACCTGGCATGTCGCCTGGACACCATGCAAATATATCCCAGTTCTCACGGAGAAATTCGACGAGCGCGTTTTCCTATGCGGGAGGTACGCTTGTGGACACCCTGACTGTCTTGGATGGATCAGTCGGGTGGACTTGGTGCTTCCTTATGTCATCCGTGGCGCTGAACGCCCTATCAACAGCTTGCTTCTTATGATCAGGCATGAGTGTATGGTCATTGGTGAGAGAGAGTTCTGCAAAAGTTTGCTCCATACCGAACATCTCTGAGATTTCGCTGAAATCTCGGTCGCAAGCATCGGACCTTTGGAAGTTTCCATTGACTATGATGACTCCCTTGGGTCCTGGCATCTTCAACTTGAGGTATGCGTAATGTGGCACTGCCATGAATCGAGCGAACGTCGGGCGTCCAAGTATGGCATGGTACTGTGACTTCCAGTCGACGACTTCGAACTCAATTGATTCCGTTCTGAAGTGACTTGCATCGCCGAACGTAATGTCGAGTTGTATTGTGCCTTTGGGGAGAACAGCTTTGCCTGGAACAATACCATGAAAGGTGTTTGTGGACTCAGGTAGGTTTTTGACTGACCTGTTCATCCTGTGTAGCGTGTCGGCGAAGATGATGTTGATGCCGCTGCCTCCGTCCATGAAGACCTTGGTCATGACGTATCAACCAATCTGAGCGTCGAGTACCAGGGCTGCGTGACCTGGTCGATAGACTGATGGTGGGTGGTCCTCCCGTGTGAACGTGATTGGAGTCTCGGATCCCTTCAGGAATTCTGGCACGGCTGGTGGCGCCATGACTGCCATGTTGACATGTCGAGTGTGCAACTTCAGCTGCCTGTTAGAGGGATGCCCTTTTTGGATCATGTACATCTGTCCTTGAGGCTTCGGGTACTGATCATCTGCTGCTTGTGGAATGTGATGTATGGCTCCTGCGACCTTGCTTCCTGCACTATGCTGTGGTGGAGGTAGAAGTGCCGGGACTGGCTGCGCTGGTGGTGCTGCGGCGGGGACTGGCTGAGCAGTCGATGGTGCAACCCTTTTCACTTTCATCATGTAGTCCATTGCCATTTGATCAAATTCTCTGCAATTCCTCATGGTGTGATTGGAGATTAACCTTCCATCGTCTCCCTTGAACAAGTGGAATCTGCAGTAATCATCCATCTTCTCTCGAATGTCCTTTCTGGCCACGTGTCTGTGCGTATGCGCCACTCTTGCCTTCTGTAGTTGCCATTGCGCTGGCCGCGGTCTCTGCTGTCACGATGATCGTCGGTTCGACTATCTCGGCGGTCATCGCTTCGGCCATCGCGGCGATTTTCGTTTCGACTGTCACGACGCTCGTCTAGTCGTCTGTCGTCTCGAACTTGATTATCTTGCGGTTGGGAAAAGCCAACCGCCATGAATTTTACCCTGTCATCATCGTTGTAACGATTTTTGCGTTTGCGCCGTCTATCATCTCTGTAGCTGTCGCAGTGATCTCGACTATCTCGACGGTCCTCGCGATCACGCGGGGAGACTGGGCGTTTAGCTCTTATGGAGTCTTCTCCATCTGCCCACTGGTTGCTATTTTCATGAGCTCAGCCATGGACTTTGGCTTTTGGCGGCCGAGTGCCTCTCTGAAGTCCTCCCTAAAGACTCCCTGGGTGAAGACATCCATAGCTCTGTCCTCGGAGATTGTGCCCATTGAGTTGCGTATGGCTGTCCATCGCCTGATGTATGCTCGGAGTGTCTCATCGGACCTCTGTGTGCACGCCCTTAGCTCTTCAAACGTTTTAGGCCGCTCACACAGAGGATCGGAATATTTGATGAAGTCCTCCCGGAAGTGGTCCCAGGAGTCGTATGATGCTTCGGGTAACGCTTTAAGCCAGTCGCGAGCTGTGCCCTCGAGCATCAGCTGTATGTACACACGACTGCTAGCTTGTAGTCCTCGAGCCAGCCTGATGGCTCTTGCCTGCAGTTGAACTTTGGCGTTGTTGGTAGCCCAAACTTTTTGGGCATCCTGGCCTCGCGGATGCGTCGAGTGAAGCATCGAGCTCCGCAGGGTCTTGTGTCGCGATTGTCACCTGAATCGCTGCTGTCAGATCTTCTGGATCTGCTCCGTGATCGACGACGACTTGAGTCTCTTCTTGCGCTGCTCTTGTGAGGGCTGCGACTGCGACGATCTCGCGATGTATGCCGTGAGCGGCTCTTGCTACGCTCTCTGTTTTTCCCTGTCTGGAGTCCTTTTGCTGCGAGTGCGAGCGCCTTTATCTGCTGTTGATGTGCTTCCGCGGCCGGATCGCCTGCTGGAGGTGATGTTGCTTTCAGGTAAGCTCCGATTGAGAGCAAGGCACCTTCGGCTGTCTTGGGTACTAGTACTCCCTCTACGTCCAGCGTCATGAACGAGTGTCCTAGGTTGTGAGTAATTCCTGATCTTTCTCCTTCTGGGAGGTTTGCAAATCTCGATCTGTGCCTGGGCTCTGTCCCACCTGTGGAGCCGAGGGATAGCTGCCTTCTTCGCACACTCGAGATACTGGCTTGCTTTCTGCGTTCCTCGAGTGTTGCTCTGTACTGCTTTAGGCGCATCGTCTCTTGCCAGTTGAAGTAGTTGTAGGCCATCATCTCCTCTGGGGTTGCGTCTGCTGGCATCATGTACACTCCTTGATGACTTTATCCACCTTTGACGCCATCTCGGCTGTGATAGTCAGTGTTGATACACCATCTGGTAATGTGACCGTGCACGGGAATTCCGTGGGCCTTCGACTGGCCACTGCTGCTGAGGCTTCTGCGCTGAACGCGACGCAGACCTGACGAGGTATGACCGGAGGACATGTGTATGTGCTGTCGATGCCAGTCATGGACTCGAACTCATCGTCCAAGGTCATGTCAGAGTTGTTGCTTTTGCTGATCCGGGCGTCGGTATCGACGCGTGTTTCGAGTAACTGCTCAGGGTGTCTTCATTGTTGGATAAGAGCTCGTGATCCATCTGGATTTCTAGGCGGCGAAATCAGCAAGGCAGATGCTGTCGTTTGCGTCTTTAGATTGCATGTAGTCGAGGACCATGTCGAGTGAATCGGTGTGTTCGACTGTTCCAACTTGATAGGTAGACTGTACCTCATCATCTGGGATCTCTTGCGCCATGAGTTCGTTGAATTCCCGTGTTGACATGGATGAGGCTGGAGATCCTAGCGGTGAGATCGTGTCGATCTGTGACGAGGCGGCTTCCTTGCCTGCTGGTGACGCGATCATAGTCGACGGAGCTTCGGGTGCCTCAGTCGCGATTGGATCGGTCAAATCCTGCACACCAAACTTGTCGACGAAAAAAATGTGTTTTCCAACAATTAAATCCAAACCTGAGTCAGGCTGGCAAAGGCATCTTGAGCTTCTGGCGAGTATGGTTTGATTCTTTTTGGTGATGCGATCTTTGGAGCTGGCGAGTGATCGCCTGTGGAACCGACGTTAGTCGAGCTTGCCGGCGAGTTGCCGTTTGCGGACGTGGTCGGCGAGTTGCCGTTTGACGAACGAACCGGCGAAACCGTGGATCCAACACTACCTCTTCCCACAGACGCGCCAATTGACGAGGGGTGTCCTCGGCAATACCCATAGTTGAGTACCTAGGGTTAGATTTATGTGGTAGAGAACGCGTAGTGTTAGTAGAATCGTCGGCTGACAAGCGGGATTTACCCAGGTTCAGGGCCCTCGACTGAGGTAACACCCCTACTTCCTGCCTGTCTGTATTGATTGTGGAATATACTGTGGTTACAAGGGTCTAGCAAGGGATTGATCCGCTAGGGTTTGGAGGTTCTGGTATTGCGTGTCCTCTATCGGGCGCCCTCCCAACCCTTATAAAGGGGCTGGGTCTCGGGTACGTAACCGACTAGGACCTTACATATAAGGAAACTATAACCGACTATGCATAAACTTGGGAAACAATCCTCGTCTTGGGCCTTCCTTCATGGGCATCATCGGGTTACTGACAATTCGGTTTTAGTCATCACGTGCACCAGGTACCCTCATAGTAGGGTACCCGTTTGGTATAACCTCGTCAACTATCTTCCTCAAATAAATTTTCAAGAACAATCCAATCAAAATTCTTTTCTAGTGCCTCATGCATTGCCACAAGTTTAAAAGGTATGGGTATTTTAATTTTATTTTGATGCTTCGATTCATTATCATATTTAGCCCTCTCCTTTTCCATCTTTTCAAGTATATTGGAAATATCAATATAATAACCAAGCATCTTATGTCAATAAAAACTTTTCTAGCCTCAGAGGCAACATCACCAAATTCTTTAAGAAGGGTTTCTAAAACAAAATCTTTCTTTTCTCCCTCTTCCATGTCATGAAGTATAAGAAACATATGTTGTAATATAGGATTGAGATTAAAAAATCTAGCTTCCAACATGTGGACTAAAGAGCTGCATCAATTTCATAATTTGGAGCAAGTTCTGCCAAGGATCTATCTTCAAAATCTTTAAGCTTACTAACATGATTGAAAAAATCCTCAATGTTATCTTTCCAATGATAGACCCACTCCCAACCGGTATATCTTTTAAAGCAAACTTAGGGATAAACATGATGAAGTAATAAGAACTAAACCGAAAATAAACTAGATGCAAGTAACTAATTTTTTGTTTTTTATAAAGAGAGCAAACAAAGCAAGATAAAAATAAACTAAGCAAGACAATAACAAAATAAAGAGATTGGAAGCGAGAGACTCACCTTGTAGAAATCTTCCAGCTCCCCGACAACGGCGCCAGAAAACTAGCTTGATAGGCGTAAATCACACGTTCGTTGGGAGACCCAAGAGGAAGGTATGATGTAGTAGCAGCAAGTCTTCCCTCAGTATGAAACCGAGGTTATCGAACCAGTAGGAGTGGAAGCACTTCTGAAGATTGTCAACGCGCCAGAAAACTAGCGTCGAAGGGAAGGTCTGACTGTTGACTTGGAACCTGCACACAACACAATCAAAATAATTTGCCCCAACGACACAGTGAGGTTGTCAATCTCACCGGTCTTGCTGAAAACAAAGGGTTAACCATATGGTGTGGAAAAATGATGATTTGATTGCAGAGAATGAAAAGGAACAATGATTGCAGTAGGTTGTATTTATCAGATGTAAAAGAATGGACCGGGGTCCATAGTTCACTAGTGGTGTCTCTCCATAAAAGATAACTAACATGCTGGTAAACAAATTACAACTGGGCAATTGACAATATAATGAGTGCATAACAATGCAATAATATGACATGATGACTACTATGATATTCATGCGGGCATTACAACAAGATACATAGACCGTTATCCAACAACATCTATGACTAATAATCCACCTCCAGGTAGTCATCCGAGTTCCCCGTTAGTATTAAGTTGCAAGCAACAAATTATTGCAATAAGCAAAGAGCATAATGTAAACAACACATTTATCCTTAGACAAAGCATCATTAGGTTATCCCCTAGTGGCAACATCACATCCACAACCTTAGAGGTTGCTGTCACTCCCCAGATTAAACGGAGACTGAACCCACTATCTAGCATAAATACTCCCTCTTGGAGTCACAAACATCTACTTGGCCAAAGCATCTACTAGCAACGGAGAGCATGCAAGATCATAAATAACATATAATATAGATTGATAATCAACTTGACATAGTATTCAATATTCATCGGATCCCAGCAAACACAACATGTAGCATTACAATAATATGATCTTGATCATGATATGCAGCTCACAAGATCTAAACATGATAGCACAAAGTGGAGAGACTACCAACTATCTACTGCCATGGACCTGTAGTCCAAGGATGAACTACTCACGCATCACTCCGGAGGCGGGCATGATGATGTAGAGCCCTCCGGTGATGATTCCCCTCTCCGGCAGGGTGCCGGGAAGAGCTTCTGAACCCCTCCCCCCCCCCCCCCCCCCCCCCCCCCGAGATTGGGTTGACGACGGCGGCGTCTCTGGAACTTTTCGTGGATGGAGGCTCGGGTATCTAGGGTTTTCTCGAGGAAGTGAATAAATAGGCGAAAGGGCGGCGACTGGAGGCACTCGTGGGCCCCACACCACCCCACGATGCGACGGAGAGGGGGGCCGCGCCGTGCCCTGGCGTGGGCGGCCCACGACCCTCCTTCTTCTCCCCTCTGGACTCCGTGTACGTGATGGAAAAATAGGGACTTTTGCCTTTGTTTCGTCCAGTTCCGAGAATATTTCCAGAACAACTTTTCTGAAATACAAAAACAATAGAAAACAGGAACTGGCACTGTGGCATCTTGTTAATAGGTTAGTCCCAGAAAATGCATAAAAATGATATGAAGTGTATATGAAACATGTAGCAATTGGCATAATATCAATATGGAACATCAGAAATTATAGATACGTTTGAGACGTATCACTCCCCGCCCCCGCTACACCAGTATGACTCATAAATGCATTATGATGCTTATTTAAGTGGTATGCCAAACACACCTAAAGAGCAAGCTGACCATATATTAGCTATACAAACTTATCAGTATTTGATTTTGGCATCAGTGGATGAATAGTCTAAATTATTGATTGAATAAGATGAGGAGGGGACAAATACTCCGCCCCCACCCACCTTCAGCAACAATATAGACAAAGTAAATGAATTTAGCACATCAAGCATATAAATCTTAAGGAAACTACATACATATAATTTAATTTAATAATTGCCAGACGCACGTGCCACGTCTAATAAAACTTGTTTTAATACTAAGCCTCCATTGAATACTAAATTAACCTCAGATACAATAATTATAGTAATGAAGTGAGAAAGATACTTACTCACTCTATTCCGGTTTATAGGATGCAATTCCAAAACCAAATATTTCCAAGAATAAGGTGCAATTTAGACATTTAATGAGTAATTAGGAGAGAGAAAATGGAAGTCTACCAATGCATGCCCACCAATTTAGTCAATTAATGAGTAATTAGAAGAGAGGACCAATGGATGCACAACAATACGCTACTCAATGCACCAATAGTTAGCCACCTATGTTGGAGATATTTGCTAAATACATCTTATAAACCGGAATAGAGGGAGAGTACTCAATGCTCAACAACATAGTGTGTCGTTGTTGTGTTGAAGTACGTGACAGGCACGGTCGTCACAGCACCCAAGAAGCTGAGGACAACCGCCGTAATGTACCACCTACACGTCGTGGAGGCAGCTGGTTGCACTCGTGCATGTTGTGCTCCAAGATGTTCTCAACACTCAAGGAGCACAACGCTGCACTGAGGAGTAGCGACACCAGTAACGGGACAAATATTTTCGATCAGTTTACTTGATTACTCATAACTAGCCGGGTGGCCCGCGCATTTGCGCGGCTAGATTGTCGAACACCTTTAGATTATTTTTTCCTCGGATGGTCGCTATATTCACCAATTACCATTATATTATTCCTTTATCGAATGTTTGTCCTTATATAATGTTCCTATTTATTTATTTATCCGTTCCTATAATAGAACTAATATGCTCTCGGCCTATATCATTGAATTAAAGCAAAGAGTTCTTTTAAGGGGAAAACCTTTCGGTGCATTTTATTTCGAAGCCATCATACTTATATTATTGATTACATACGTGAAATAAAGTTGGGTGTGTATGCCTTCATCAATAAAAATTTAACCCTATTATGTGAAAACCCAAAAGACCAATGCCATTGCGATATTAGCTTGTTGTGCAAAGCCAACGACTTTATATTTTGATGCAAAAGATTAAAGAAAATCAGATCCCATCGTCAATTTGTCATCTGTTATATTCTCAGTGTTTCATATAAATAAATACAAATATTTATCTCTCAGAACATTGAACATGAGCGGAATCTAATCAAAATAAAAGTAAGACCCAAATACGATCTTGCAATCTGCACATTAAATTCAGTGGAACTTCTGCTCAAGAGTCATGAAAGAAGAGGAACTTCTCCTCAAAGCTGTAGCGACTTGCATCCTGGGAGCATTAAACATTACATTTTCCAAATTGTAAAATGTACCTCAACATTCATGCATTTTAACAGTTTCCTCTGGAAGAATTGGCTGATCTCACCCACATTCCGATAAATATAACCAACTTCATCTGCAACAATGAAAAAACAGGAACATCTTATAATTCCACAATTTCACATCTTAATATCACTGGGACATCAGATCAATTAAAATGTTCCGCAAAAAAAAGGATCAATTAAAATAAAAAATGTACAACACAAAAACTGCATAGCCACACTATCCATGAATTCTACACAATAACTTTTGTACAGCGGATTGATGACCAATGACATGAAGGATTTAGCTATAAAGTGACCTGCGGGCAGCAGCTGAAAAGTACAGCTGGGAGCAAGCAAAATAATGCAACCTTCTCCCCTACAAAATTAACTCTTGTTCGGAAATACTAAAGAGCATGGGGCCTAAGTGAGAACACGGATAAGAAATGTATCTGATTCTTTTAATGCGCAGCCAATCCTAAGTAAATTCAATAAAAAAGTAATTGAACAATGAAGACAAAACATCTGTTCTTTGTGTGCTTGTTGTTGGGTGCATTTGTCGGCATCCAAGTTTTGGTCATATTAACAACTCAGAATAAAGTTTTAGTCTGCTCTTAAAATTCAGGATCTCCATGTTTTTAAACTTCTTCCTACTCAAGCTCACTGTAAAGATATGTATGTTGAGATTAATTTCAGGAGAAAAATATAGACATTACCTTAATATCCTCTTCTTGATGTTATACAGCAGACCCGACAATATTCCATAAATCTGTTGAGTTAGAGCCTGTTCGGATCTCCTCCGCTCCGCAATTCGGCTCCCGGAACTGCCGGAGCGGGGCTGAAGGCGAAAACTCCACGCCAGTCGACGCTCCACCGCCGCCTCAATCCCCTTCTCGCCTCACGCCGCCATGGTTCCGCCGCTGCTAATTTCGGCTAGTGCTGCAAAATGCTGCCACGATGCTTTGCCGCCACCAGTTGCCGCGCTGCTCCAGCGCTTCCCAAGCCCATGATGTACACCAGCTTCTTGAAGAGGACCTTGATGAAAACACGGTGATTTTCGATATGGACCTCCTGCTGCACGTTCGGTGCAGCTTGCGGGTGGCCTTGTGGTTGCCGAGGTAGATGACGTTTTCAGAATCTGAACTACAGAGTTTTGAGAGTTTACATACCAACTTTTTCAGATCTTCGGATTTGGCAAGCGGAACGCGATGTCATGGAGTGAAGAGCGGAGTCGAAGATTTAGCGGAGCGGAGAGCATCCGAACGTCCCCTTAATCTGTTTTTATGATGTTCTTACGGTAATAAATCAAATGTGAGTATAAATCATTGGAATACTGGTTTGCACGTCTATATCAACATGCTGTAGAAACCGAGAAGAAAGAACCTCAATCCTTAACTTATCTTTCTTCTAATGTATATTTTACACCAGCCTCTCCAGCAGAAAGAAAATTCATCTCAATAGCAGCTCCTGGAGTCTCAAAGTACATACTAACAAAATTCTTCTCAAGTAATTTTCTAGTTTCCATAATAAATTATGAACCTTGTCGATATGGACAGTCAAGATTCTTTATCGATGCATGCACAAAAATACATATCACATACTCTTCTCATACCTCAGCTTGATGCTCGCATATTGTTACTTCTCATTGCACAAAGTTTTCTCCCTCAAATAAAGACATCTTCTGAATTAGTGGGCTCCACATAATTTGTTCAACGTCATGGATTCAAGGCAGGTGCATAAATTTGTCATCTAAATCGACCTTGCATCTCTGTTACAACAGAAAGAAATCCCTTTGGTGAGAAAATAAGAGTAGAACTTGAGAAAGGGTGCTCGCCGGTCTCGTTTATCGGCATAAGCTCCGCCGCGGCGCGGCGGACGGGCTCTGCGGCGATCTTCAATGGAGGAGGTACCCTTGGGCCGTGGTAAGAAGGAGGTCAGTGGTCTTCGTCTTCTTCGCCGGCGATGTTGCTGGAGCTTGTTCTAGCTTTGTTCCCCTGCGTGGGCTTTGTTCTTCTTCTTGTACTTCATACGTTGGTGTGTAGTACTCTGATGTACGCAGGCTTTCAAAAAAAAAAGAGTAGAACTTGAGAACAGAAAGCCATGCAATCAACTCCTACAGGGATCTGAAACGGCGATTCATAGATACTGTAATAAGTATTGTTTCTTGCCGGTATACGCTAATGTAGAAAACCAATACAGATAGATATTATTTCTCTCTATTTATAAATAGAGTTGATAAGGAGATAAGTGCTCATCCCTGCAAAAAGAATTAAAGAAAAAACTAATACTGTACACATTATTTACGATTCTTCTGACGAAGAGTGGCCTAAAATATGATAGTTTACCGTGCACCAATTTGAAACTGTAGATTTATTACTTACATCAGAGAGATCAAAAGCTGCATAAACATCCGTGTTTTAGAGACCAATTAAATAATCACCTTGGCTTCACTCCCCGGCTCGTCCAGCACTTCACCTTCAACCTTCAGCTACCAGATTGTTAATTTCACCAACATAGTGTTTGTTGGCAGACTCAACATGATACCCTTGAGTAAAAAAAAATTTACGGAGGTACACTGGATATATAGTAACTTAATATTTAAGAGAAAGTGGGAATTTTATTTTACTGATGCATCTTCCATAGGTATCTTACCAAAACTTACCTGAATCCATCCGTGCATGATGCATGCAAACTGTTGCCCTACCAATTCCTGACCTCGTGCAAGTATCAATCTAGTGCCTCTACATGGTAACATGGATGGCGGTGGCTGTACAGATAACATGGCAGATGGACCTTAGCTAATCTTGTTTGGTGCAGCAATACTCACCGTCACACTGATCGAACTTGTAGTCTACAGCAACCGGCACGGTTAAAACATCAAAGATTCAGATGGATCTGCATGTGCTACGGGCATGCAGCCATGCAGGCCCTGACCGGAGGCATGGTCGATGATCATGTGCTGCATGCGCCCATGCAGCCATGCAGGTCCTGGCCGGAGCATGGACGATGATCAAGCATGGAGACATCAGCTAGTCCAGGATGTGCCGGGTGCGAGGCCACCGGCCATGTCTTACTTGGTGCTAGGAACGCTGCCCCTGGGAGGCAAATAAGGCGATGGTACCGTCTCTAGGCATGCGCGCCGCCGGCGACCAAACGATTATGCTCTGCACGCTGAAAAAAACGGAAGACTGGTCGCGACATGTCAGGGCCATGAATAGGGTTTGTTCTGATTACGTATTCCTTTTTCTTTTACAACACGTTTTCTGTTTTTTTTTTCCAACGTGCCGTGATGGGTTCGTTTGAAGTGGTCTTCTTGTATACGTTTCTTTTGCGTTCAATCTATCGTTAGATCTGTATACGTGGTTCTGCGTGCCTAATAAATCTCTACCGTTTATTACATCTTTAGTTTAGCGTGACAAATCTTCACCGTTAATTGTTTGTTGTTTTAATAATATAATAGATATTTGGAAGTATGGACAATTTATAGAGTTAGTCGGTCTGAATGGAACATGAAGAACATAAGGCAAGAGAAAGGGGAGCATTGGCTATACAAATTGATCATAGAGGCCTTTGATTTTGTTATGTGTGCATTAGTACTCTAAAGTATAGATTGAAAAACATGAGAGAGGGGGCAAGTGGCCCCTCCACCAACAATATAGCTAAAATAAATGAAATTACAACATAAATAATAATATGAATCTTTATGAAACTACGTATATATAGAAACAATAATTAATAATAAATTACAATGATTTGCCATCTTTTTTCTGATAAAATCAGCTTGTTTTATCTACCGTTACATCTTACTATGTCGAAAATAATAATATTGGAACCATCTTTGTTACCATTTGTACTGCACCACTTCACGAAAAAAGAAATCTACACCACTTTAGGCACTAGGGCAATTATTAACTACACACTAGTTTCATGTACTCTACGCCATACTAACTTTGAAATTTTCATCTAGTACACTTTTATTTTTGAAACTATCACAGGAAAATCTCCCCTCCGGAATACTCCGTATTACTGCAACCTGATGAACTGAATCTAAAGTAATTTAAAAAAAAGCATGTTTAGATAGTTTGTTATGAACGAGGATGAGGATTAAAAGGCACACCACAACCTGGGCCTGATCCTTATGAACTGAATCTTTACATCTACCATATTTCATTACCCATGACTTTGATGATCATGATGACCCGTATAAAGTTATAAATTCCTTATTTGTTCTTGGGTGGTAAAGTATTTTGAGGGTTCTGACCGGCTGCATGAAACATGTTTGAGATCAAGAAACTAAAAGAACCATGCTTTGTTCTTTGCTCATAACAAAGAAACTAAAAGAACCATGCTTTGTTCTTTGCTCATAACAAGGTTTTAGTGCATTAACCACATACACTGCATTTTTTGGACATGCAACAATAATTTGTTCTGTCACATTGTGCTAAGGCCATACACTATGTAGCGTCGATTCAATGCCGAAACCTGTCAGCCTTGAATCTCTACGCATTTGTCTTCAAGGTATTGGACCGCACCACTTCAGCCGTGGGGCCCTGCTAAGTTGCTAGGAGAAAAGGTTCCATTTTCTCCTCCTCATTCCTGCATGTACACTAAACCACGCAATGCACATTTAAAAAATATATCATGAGTCGAACCAACAACCTGGTTTGCTTCAGTGCCCTACTATGTGTTGAACTGATCTAGTAAGTAGTGACCAGTTTAAATCACTTGTTTCACACATAATGGATGGTTTAAGAGCATCCTCAAGAGAAGGTACATAATTTGGCTACCGAAACAACTTTTAGTGCTCACACCCATTATAGCATGCAATTCGAACTACTAAAATGAAATTTCAAAAAAAAAAAAAAACATGAAACATGAAACAAATAGGTGATATAATTACTACATGAACATAGTTCTAAATTGGGAAAATACATAGTTTAAAACATAGCACTACATAATTCAAGTGATAAAGTTCTAAAACCACAAAAACCTAGCCAAACATAATAATCTAGGGAACACGGTTCTAATTTGATGAAACAAACTACTACACCAAAAACAGCCATACTACATAGCAATAAATTAAACATACTAGTCCTGTAAGTGGTGACCTTCATTTTTACTCGTGTACTAGTGGAAACCGGACCTTTGGTGGAGAGGGGTGTTGGGCTCTAGTCCCGGGCGTGGTTTGAACCCAGACTAGAGGAGGGAACTAGTACCGGGCCGGCGGCTCTGACGCTGCGCAGGTCTGGTCCCGGGTCGTAGGGCACCTCTAGTTCCGGGCCGTGATACCACCCAGGACCGAGGCAGGCAGCGGCAGAGTGGGGACAGGAAGGTGGACCTTTCGTCCGGGCCATGGTACCACCCGGGACCGAGGTAGGCAGCGACAGACTTGCGGGGTTTCTGCTCAGCGATATCATACCTTCAAACGGAACATACAATGGAGAATAGCGGTGAAGTCCCGGTTATGATCTCCCGTGTAACCGAATAGACGGGCTCTAGTCCCGGTTATGATCTCCGTACGTGTAATTGAATAGACGGGCTCTAGTCCCGGTTATGATCTCCACACACGTGTAATCGAATAGACGGGCTCTAGTCCCGGTTATGAGCACCTCCATGTAACCGGATAGACGTGAACATATTTTTATTTATGAACATTTTGATATGTTATATGTAGTTTTCTGTTTTTCTAATTAATTAACCGCATATTGTTTTGCACCATTTCAATATTAAATTGGAAGAAAAAAAATAAAAATCACAGGCTACCTCCGCGGCCACGTCCCGGGTCGTATGACCAATCGGGACTAGAGGTCCTCCACCACGCCCGCGCCTCCGCGGCCATGTGGGAGCCTGTTGTTCCGGGTCGTAACGGACCCGGTACTAGAGAGGGGGCTCTAGTGTCGCCTTGGTAGTCCCGGGTGGACACCCGGTACTAGAGGCCCTTACGGCCCGGGACCAGTGGTCCTGTTTCCACTAGTGTGTGTATAGCCTTTTATTATTAAAGTTTTAGTGCCGCCGCTTGGGCAATCACCCCCATCGCGGCGGACAGGTGTCTAGACGCACCGAATCATGAAATCGATTCATTTTCAGGGTTGGTGCACACACTTTTGGCATTGCTGGTGGAGATGTTCTTAAGACGAGGCCTGACTCCTTTCTTGAAATTTGAAATAGTTCCTCACAATTTTCGTTCACTTCGTGCAAGAAAGCCACACCGACGAGCGAGTGACGTGGACACTTTTTCTTCATAAACATAAAAGAGCAAACTTGATCGGATACATTAAATTTGTGTCGTTTGATATCAGATCAACGATCTAGATTGTCCCTCCCGTGTTGAGCTGCCTCGTGTTGAGCTGCTCAACAGATCTACGCGAAACATTTTCTTTTGTTTTTTACGAGCCGACCGAATAATCTTTGGGCGGAGATGGAGCGCCAACGCCTGCTCCCCGCGACCTCGCCAGCGTCTGCTCCACATCCGCCACAATCGCCGGCGCCCGCTCCCGGCGACTTTGTCGGCGTCCTCTCCACATCTGCATCCCCTCTTGTTAAGGAGTTGGGAGCGGATAGCTACTGAGCTAGGAACCCTCCGACCGTCCCAACATCTGGCCACGCCAGTGGCAGCACGGAGGCCGGCATGGTTGTGCAGCATGCGTCCGGCTCCATCATAGCTACTCAGGCGTGTGCAGTTTCGGAACTCTGCTTCGCGTTTAAGGCACGGGGGTGTGTGCCGCAGGCGTGGTGGCAGCGCACGGCCGCGGCAGCAGCGGTTAGCGCAGATGGCCGTGGGTGCTCGGTTCGGCAGTGACGCACGGCGCGCACCGGTGGCAGCAGAGGGTAGGGCACGCCGCGGTGGGTGCTCGGCTCGGCGCACACGGGCTGCTAGCACGGAACGGCGGCTCGGAAGGCAGCAGGGCGCAAATGTCGCACTCCCACGCTGCGGCCAGTCAGGGTACGGTGCAAAGCTCGCTGGACTGTGGTCGGGCGGACGCGGCACTCTGCGGGGTCACGGGCTCACGGCGCGCAGCTCCGTGCCGAGGCTCCGGGAGATAGCACACAAGGTGTTCGACATAACGACAGGGTCGACCACGAAAGCAACTTGTAAGAACCTGTCCAAAGGTAGGAGTTAATTGCACTGACGGTCACACATCTCGTCGCGTATATGCACTTAAGTCACACATTTCAAAAACGTGATTTGTTGGTCTCACAACTGAACAAACGTGTGCACTTTGGTCACAAACATGACATGTCATCACGTTTTGGACTGGAATTTTTCAGAAAACCCATAATATTACAAAATATATTACAAAACGGTCCTTCTAATATTATAAAATTGTCCTCCTAATATTACAAAATGGCCCTCCTAATATTACATAATGGTCCTCCTAATATTACAAAATGGTCCTCCTAATATTACAGTAGGTTTAAAAAAAATATTATGTCCATAACGGGATGACGTGGCACGTTTGTGATCAAAGTGCACACACTTGTTCAGTTGTGTGACCCGTTATTCACGTTTTTTAGATGTGTGACTTAAGTGCACATACGCGACGAGATATGTGACCGCCGATGCAATTAACTCCAAAGGTAGCTATGTTTTGAGCTTTGAGCTGGTTGATTGTCCCGTACGGTGAAGTTGCTTTTGAGCTGGTAGCTTAGCCATCGAGTCAACGTATCCCATCTTTTAAGCTGGTAGTTTGAGGGAGCTGTCAAACTCAAGAGTGAATGTACATAACAACTGGGGGCACTTGTCAGGAGACAGTGAAAAATGCCCAAGATTTCTCTTTTTCACCGACTTGAATAGACTTTCTTTTTACTAATGTTGAAAAGATCTGGACACCTTTTGTGACTGTAATAACAATGTATCATCAGATCATGGTTCGCAAATTCGAGTTTTTGTAGAGAATCGATCCAAAGATTGGATACGTTGACCTCAATAGTCAATTCGCCAAGCTACCAGATCAAAAGCAAACTTCACCTTACGGGAGTATCAACCAGGTTCATGTAGCTAGCTTGCACACTAGGCCTCCCACCAATTGTGCTTTTAGCCGAAATCAAACCAGCTCGAGCGATGGAGTTGGACTTCCAAATTACAGTTTCTCTTGATTTGATAAAGAAGTTGGTGTCCAATTTCAGTTTTTGTGAGAGAGATTGTGACACATGAAAGAGAGAATTTGGGGAAGAGAGGACTTGCCGTACATGAGCGATGTTGTGAATTTTTATGTTAGTCATGGCTTTTTGATTGCTTAAGTTCAATCAGAGAAGCTGACACTTATTGAATAAACACCGTCAGGCTCGAGCTGTATCCAGTTCTTGCGCATTCTTAGGTTATTCAGCTCGTGCGCAATTTTCACTACTTTGTGTCAGATGTTAGTTTCATGTACCAAATTGTTTTTTTTTCGATAAAGGGAACTTTATTACTTAAAAAGTCTTAAGCATGTACCCGGCCTCTGCATAACAAGATGCACACAGCCACATGTCCACAGGTAACCAAGTACTGAAAATAAAAAGGCGAATTATATATCATCATGAGAAAGTGTAAAAACGCCTAAACTGCTGGAGGACCAATCCTTAAGTTATGCTGCCATCCATGTTGGGAAAAAAATCCCTCGCCGAATCCTCCAACCGCGTACATGCCTCCGTGAACAGGGATCGGTGCTCCGCACGCTGTAGTGGCACCCATAAACGGATCAAAGCCGTACTCCGGTAGATGACCTGCATAAGAGAAGCATTTTTATCATTAAAAACTTGTCATTTCTACATAGCCAAAGCGACCAAATAACGGCAATCGCTCCCACCCTAATTAGATGCTTAAACCTAGAATCAACCCCATTGAGCCAATTGCCAAATATATTGGCAACACTACGAGGTGGATATAAGTTCGATGCTATCTGAAAGGCTGACCATATAGACCTAGCAAAATTACAACGAAAGAAAAGGTGTTGTATACTCTCGTCATGATGACAAAAACACACGATTTGCTTCCTTGCCAATTCCGCCTTGCAAGGTTATCTTTAGTGAGAATTACTCCTCGACGAAGATACCATACAAACACCTTAGTTTTCAGTGGTATCTTCATCTTCCATATTTTCTTATTATTAATGGCTGGAATTCAGGTTGTACTAACACTTTGTACATAGAATCCACAGAGAATTTGCCATTCACATTGAGATTCCATCGAAATTTATCAGGTCCTTGCGTCAATTGCACTGAAGCAAGTCGCTGTACCAAAGCATTCCATGATGCTTGTCTAGGACTGAATAAACTTCTTCTGAACGACACATTAGGTGGGAAAGATTCCATCACCTTGGCGAGTGTATCGCTTTTATGTCGCACGATGTTGTACAAGGCCGGAAATTGTTCGCGAAGAGTGGCGTTACCTAGCCATTTATCCTCCCAGAACCTAATTTCCGACCCATCCTGAATAGAGAAAGACCCGTGTGGAAAAAATATTTTTTGGTGGACATAAGTCCAACCCAGAAGTGAGAATCACCCGGCTTCCAGTACACCTGTGACAGCGCTTGTGAACCCACATACTTTCTTCTTAGGAGGGTCTGCCAAACCCCGTCCTCAGATAGTAGCTTAAAAAGCCACTTGCCAAGGAGAGCCTGTTCTTGACCTCTAGGTCATGAATTCCAAGTCCTCCTTGGTCTTTAGGTCGGCAAACCACACTCCACTTAGTCAAACGGTACTTTCTTTCTCACTATCCCCTTGCCAAAAGAATCTTGACCGGAAATAATCCATCTTTTTAAGACCCCTTTTGGCAATTGAAGAAAGATATCATATACAGTACCATATTGCTTAGTAATGAATTTATGAGAACTAATTTCCTCCTAAGGATAATAATTTTCCTTTCCAGCTGTGTAATCTAGCCTGTAAACGTTCCTCAACCAGTTTCCATTCAGCATTTGTGAGTCTCCGATAGTGGATCGGAATTCCCAAATACTTGATAGGAAATTGTCCCTGCGCGCAGCCAAAAAGCTCGGCATACTGAGAAACATCATTTTGAGCCTCGCCAAAACAGAACAATTCACTCTTATGGAATTAATCTTTAACCCCGATAAATGCTCAAAAGCTGAGAGAATTAACTTCAGGTTTTTTGCTTTTTCGATGTCATGATCCATGAAGAGAATTGTATCATCGGCGTATTGAAGTATGGACAAACCACCATCCACTAGATGAGGAATGACCCCTTCAATTTGGCCATCGGCCTTAGCGCGTTCAATCAAAATAGCGAGCATATCCGCCACTATATTAAATAGCATCGGCGACAAAGGATCACCTTGTCTAAGTCCCTTTTTGGTTTGGAAGTATCTACCTGTGTCATCATTGACTTTAATGGCGACACTTCCTCCCGAAATGAAACTATGTATTAAAGCCCGCCATTCATCGGAAAAACCTTTCATTTTAAGAGTCTGTTGTAAAAAGGACCATTTAACCTTATCATAAGCTTTCTCAAAATCCAGTTTCAGGATCACCCCATTCAACTTTTTGCGGTGCATCTCGTGGACCGTTTCATGAAGGGTAACCACCCCATCCAGGATGTTACGCCCTTGCATAAAAGCTGTCTGAGATGGACGTACCACATGGTCAGCCACGGTATTCAGCCTTATTGTCGCGACTTTGGTAAATATTTTAAAGCTAACATTAAGGAGGCAAATGGGTCTGTACTGTTGGATCCTTTCGGCCTCATTAATCTTAGGAGTAAAATAATTTCACCAAAATTGAAGCGAAACAGCTCTAATTGTCCACTGTGAAGGCAGCAGAACAATTGGAGAAGGTCTGACTTGATAACGTCCCAAAAGTTCTGATAGAATTCAGCTGGGAAGCCATCGGGACCGGGAGCTTTGTTGTGTTCCATTTGGAAAATAGCCTTTCTCACTTCTTCCTCAGAATAAGGTGCAGTAAGAATGCTATTTTCTTCATGAGAAACCTGGGGTATGTCTGTTGTTTGGTTTTCATCCAAGGAAAAATGATCTTCCTCCGGAGCTCCAAACAGACACTTATAATATTTAGTAATATACGACTTTAGTTGCTCGTGGCCTTCAATCGTTCCCTCCTCCTGTACAAGGGAGAAAATATGTTTCTTCCTATGTCTGCCATTGGCAACACTATGGAAATATCTCGTATTTGAGTCCCCTTCCAGAATGAATTGAGCTTTGGAACATTGATACCATTTAAGCTCCTCCTCGGAGTAATCCAGCAATCTGTGCATTGGATTGGTTTTTCAACTCAATTTCATGCACGGATAACGCCCGGATTTCTGCCAAAGCCTCGAGGTCATCGATAATTGATGAAAGCCGTTGCTTTTCTTTCTTCAGTAAACCCGTTGTGTGACGAGCCCATCCAATAAGGTAGTTACGTAGAGCACGTATTTTGTTATTCCACCTCTGGATTGGCGTTGTCCCAGCAACCGGCCTTTCCCAAATCTTTTTGACCATATCTTGGAAGCCTTCACGGTGTAGCCATCCAAGTTCAAATTTGAACCGACGATTACACTGTGGTCTCGGCAATCCAGTAGTCATCAGAATGGGAGCATGGTCTGACAGAGCCTCAATACGTTCTAGAGCCCGTACCGATACCATGGGGAATTTCATCTCCCAATCCGTATCCATAAGTACTCGGTCTAGTTTTTCGTATGTGGGTTCTGGCAGACTATTTGCCCAAGTAAATTGCCTTCCAACCATCAGACCTCTCTCAAGCTCAAGCTGTCAATGACTGCATTGAACAAAAGGGCCAATGGTTGTCAAACCGGCCTCTACTTTTCTCAAATGGAAATCGTAGCATGTTAAAGTCCCCCCCAATGATCATGGGGTGTGGGTTATCTTTTACAAGATTAACCATTTCCATAAGAAAATCGGCCTTTGGCTCCTCCTGGGCAGGTCCATACACGGTGACAAGGCTCCATACGAAGTTATCAACTTTGTTACGGATGTGTAATTTAATGTGAAACTCACCATCCGTAACTGTTAACACTTCCATAGTCTCAGTCCTTACTCCGAGTAAAATACCCCCAGAACGACCACGTGGCGGGCGAGAGAACCAAGCAAATTCTACCCTCCGGAGAGTCGGTTTAGAGAACTTTGCGAGAACTCACGCCTACCAGTCTCAGAAATACCCAAAAATCCAAGTTATGATCCCGAACAGCATAAGCGAAGTGCAAATATTTAGCCAAGTCACCAAGACCTCTGCTATTTGCAAACATACCATTCATTGGGAAACAATGGGGGATTTGGATAATTTGGTCTTTTTCCGAGACCTCTTGTTAGAAGAGAGTTTGGATTTTCGACATGAAGCTTTTATTCATATAAAGGGCTGTCGATATCCAATCCAACTTCCGACACTTCACCAACTAAATGAGAGAGTAGCTGACCATCTGATGTGGCATTCGCTTCCTCATCATCTAAATAGGTGGCACTTAGACCGGTCGAGACTTTAGGAATAACCGTTAGACGGTCAAATTCCATATGTCTCAAGACTCGAGTCGAAACAGAAATTTGAGAGCTATCATTACCTAGCTTTACTCCTACTTTAGCAAGCTTTGATGAAATAGTTGAAGGCGAAAAAGAAAGAAAAGATTTGGAAGCGTTATCTGTACCGTGCGAGTCGAGGTTAAGCTCTGCCTTGCGTCGCATAGCCCTCACCATGGAGTCTTCATCGGTAGGGTTAGCTCCATCCATCGCCGACTCAAACCTCCCGCTACGACGCGGAGTCGCAGTAGGAGGTGGGGTACAAGGCGAGACAGAGCCAACCATGTCCGAGTGAGGCCCCACATAAGGAGTGGTCGGGGTCGCGTTGGTGATGTAGGAGCTGACCCGTCCACCGTAGCGTCCAGCTGCACCGTGGGCTGGAACGGCGAGGACAACGTCGAGGAAGAGTCCACCGCCGCGCCAGCTACAGCGCTGCCAGCAGTGCCGAAACGCAGGTCCAGGGGAGGCAGAGTCGGAGCAGAATCCTCCCCCTGGTCCAGCGTAGATGCAGCATCAGCAGCATGGCCGGTCCATGGTCTGTAGCCAGAGTCGGCCCACTCTGGCCAGCACCATCGACAGCCCAGTGCTGTACTTCCAGGCCTGCCTGCAGCCCAGCCTCACCAGCTCGCTCAGCCCCTGTAGGAGAAAGGGCACGGCCCGGCTGCGGCCCAGGTTGGCCGGCCATCATGGCCAGCTCCTGCGGCTTGCCAAGCCCAGGCTGCATGTTGCCTGGAGAAGCCAGCCCATCATCCACCGTAGTGTGTAGAGCTACAAAGTCTCCTTTTCAACCAAATCAACAGAGGTCAAAGCACGAATCAGTCCCGGAGATGACCTTCGGATGTTCTCCACAATTTCAATCCCTCAAAGCGTACGTGGTTTGGGGTTATAAGGAGTAATCGCCATACCCGGTATAGAGGTGGACAGGACATCTGAGATCACCGTCTTGCCATAGTTAGTTATATGTTCTCCTATTGACTTGCACCAAAACAAATATCCACATAGACTCTGATACAATTTTCTCTACCTGTAAATTGTCCCCCGTAATTGTGGAAACGTGCGTTTGCACGTACATGCCAATTAGTCTTCATAAACACGTCCATAGTGCGCGTGGCCAAGAATTTGATTTTCCGATCATAATTATTTTCGTTTCGATGGGTGGAGGTACGCGGAAGGGTGTGACCGGGGATGTCCTCGAAGCAGGAGTAGCTTCCCCGACCGGAATCGCTTGGAACACACGTTTCGATCGACAGTTTGAGTCGAACTCGGACTGAACCCTGCCGTACGCCATCAGGAGATTCCATAAGTATGCGGCCGGCCTGCACAAAGCTTTCGCTTGCTCTGCTTTCATGATGGGAGAGTCGCACCCCCGGCTAGGTCATTTTGTAGGAACCGATCTCTTCCGCAGGCCGTCGGTGACCGTAGTCCGGACTGCTCTTGAGGACCGCGAGCCGCCGCTGCTGCTGAGGCACAAGTTCTCGTGGAAGCACCTCCAGGACCCGGCCGACTCCGGCCGGCTCGAAGAATTCAACGTAGCCGTCCGAATGCTGGAGTCGGATCGTCATCATCACATGGAGAATCCTGTGGCGGCGAGGGACGGCGTCGAGCGGAAGAGGAAGGCCGGAAGAATCTGCCGCGAGGTTCTCCCGGTGCCGCCGGAGAAGGTGGGGCAGGTTGCCTCCCGGGTTGCTATGGCGGCGCGGCCGGGGATCGTCGACGCCGATATTGGTGGTGGCGGCGGCGGACAGGAGAAGAAGGCGAAATTTCCCCGCGTGATCACCTTCGTCTTAGGGAAGAACCGCGATGGAGAAAACGGACGACATCGCGCGTCGTCGTCGCTGGAGAAGAAAGGTGGACGTGCGGGCGGTGACGTGGCCGCTTCCGCGTGTGCAAGGGTTTCGAACGACGACATTCGGTCGGTGTCCATCCCGGCACCGGCGGACTTCGGCGACGGCAACCGTGCTGATCTGGTCATCGGAGAGCATCGCCAGGTGTCCGCGCCCGCAAGCGGCAAGGTCTGCACCGGCGATCAAGAATCCGGTCCGAGTTCTTGTCCGGCGGTGACCTTCGTCAGCCGGGAGGGCATTGATGCGGAGAACGGACGAGAACGCGCGCGGCCGGCGAAGACCGATGGACGTACTGTTGACGTGGGGGCTTCAGGGTGTGCAGGGATTTCTAATCATGAAGACAATCGGTTGCTGTCCATGTCGGCACCGGCAGAAGTCGTCTTGGGCGACGGCGGTCACACCGATCTGGCCGTCGTAGAGCATCACGAGGTGTCTGCGCCGACAAGCGGCAAAGTCTGCGCTGACGATCAGGAAACCGGTCCTAGCTCTTCTCCTGAATCTTCCGTTGATCTGACGCCTTCGCCACGCACCGAGGCCTTGGAGGAGCACTCGCCCGCTTTCGCCAATGGCGCGAGAACCAAAAGCAACCTGAACAGTCCGTCAGAAGCGTATCTCCATGTGCCCGCGTCGGCAAGCGGCGATCACGTCGGGGCCGACAACATAGATTCGGGCTCGAGCTCTCCGACTTCTTCAGATGGCTTCGTGCCTGCGGTGGCTGATGACACGGGCGGCAGCGACATCGACTTGTACATGCTCGGACAAAGTATAGCCATGGAGATGGATGAAGATGCCATAAGAGCGGAGGTGGCGAGGCAATTCGGCGCGGATCGGCAGCGGCGGCGGGCGGACAGGCGGCGGGCGCCGGTGGTGGCGGCGGCGCCGCCCCTGCGCTTCTCACTCCGGCTCTCTGACGAGGAGGCAATGGAGGATATTGCTGCCGTCTCTGTCCGCGAGGAGGTCGAACGAGAGGCGCCGGCGGGGCAGGGTAACAGAAAACGACGTCGAGGTGGCTAATGGTAGTACTTCCCAGTGCCAAAGAAGTTAGCGAGCGCCGCGCTGCCGGCGAACATTCTAACTTCGCACGGAGCTTCGACGGCGGTGCCGAATCTCCAGTTTTTTCGGTGCTAGCCAACCAGGGACGACGAGGGATCACGCGACAAGACCATCATCGGTTAGTCGACATCATCATCTGAAATCGCCAGTACTATGAGCAAATCAAGAAGCTCTGGCTGCACAGGTTCAGACTTTCCATCTTCGGGATGCAAACTTTTTATGCACTCGTATGCCGTCACGTGTTGCGAAATCTCGAATAGAACTTGTGTTTGTTCTTTCAATTCCTTTCTCATAGAGACAAATCTTTCAGTTACAGTAAGCCTGGCCTCTTATGTACAAACAGGACTACAGTTAGCTTTTTCACTGAATGATTGTCTTAGATTTCAGCTTGCTATGTTCTTAGATCCACTTTTTCTCCGCTAAACAAATTGCGTACTCGTAGCCATGACAAACGTGTATACGATGCATGGAAGCAAACAGATGGCCTGGGACAATAGCACTCCACTCCATCAGGCTCTGATTGTCCCGTTAACATTTCTGAAACTTCAGTCAGCTATAAACCTGAAAGTTTACAGGCTGACTAACAGCATGGAAAGTGTGTTCGGACGATATACCTCTAAAAAAGGAATATGTATTTGGAAATCATTTCACAATGGGCTCGTTAAAGCAACCAAAAATGGTTTTCCAAAGACTGATCCATCGAGAATTCATATTCTTCATTGACTCATAGAATTTTTATGATGCTTAGTTGACTGATCTTAACTTCTTAACTCGCCGATTAATGAGCTCCAAGTTATGGTCAACATTTTCATTTATTTCCAGTTATGTTGGTTTGTTTCCATGTTTTTGTTTGAAACTTGAATGTAGGTACCATTGCTCAATGAACATTTAGTCGACTGAGCCCTAGCAGCTTTAAATATTGGGTCCGATTGCTCCCCAAATGATTCAAATTTGTTTACAATGCAGTAAAAGAACACACACAAAAAGACATTCGCAACAACTGTGGGAAATTGAACACCAAAAACATATCCGGTGACAAAAAATATGACTTCCGCATTTTAAATAGGTAATTACTAGTATATTCGAAGCACAAAAAGACCAAAATAAATTATCAAAACATATTGTAGTAATGGAAAAATTGTTTTGCACATTTAAGTACAGTGTTGCACATGTTATATTCAAAGTGAAGCCAACCTTAAAAAACGAAAAGTTAAAGTAAGAGAAAACCGTGCACATTACAAATAAAACAATTGTATGTTTTAAAATGTGCAGTTCATGTACATATAAAATGTGTCCCCACACAACTCCTCCTCACTTTCGTTGGGCAGTGCTAGCCCATGTGAGATGCCGCAGGGCCGCCTTGTTCATCGCCTCACTGGACATTGAGGTCATCATGGTTGAGGATCCATCGCCATTGCCCATGCTACTCCACCGTGGGACCCACGCGCCAGTGACATGGGGCGGTTGGTCGCGAGCGGCGAGCCGCCCTGAGCACACCCAAAGCTCCGTCCAAGCCCATTTCGTTAGTCCGCCGAGTGAGTCAGACCAAGTCGACGTGTGGCTAGACTTAGGTGGCACGACGTCTCTGAGTTGTAAGGGCAACTCGAATAACACTGCCCCATTCTGGAAGCTAAATGGGTCGGTTTCGATCCATTTGGGGTGCCGCAGATGTCTCGCCACGAAGGGAGCCCATTTGTGCCAGTCTTGCTGGTTTTTGCCCATTTTCACTGTTGTGCCCATTTTGATAGATGCAAATGATTACAAATAAATCACAATTACTTGACAATTGAAGTTTAGCCGCCCGGACAGACATGATAGTATATAAAAGAGATCGCAAATGGCACATAGTTAATACAAACACATTATATCATGCGAGAAATATCGAGCGATCAAGCATCTCGATATGTGGTCATCTTCATCCCCTTTCCGTAACCTCTTGCCACTGGGTCCATGAGGCTCCAGTCGTATCTCCTCAGTGAGTATCTTGATCTCTACTTCCTTGGCCCATGATCGGGCTCTAGCTCAATGTTAAAGCCACCCTCTTGTTGATTGATACACCATCTTCTCGCTCACAGTCATTGTTCATGTCGCCCATGACACAATCATCAATAGTAGGTCTAGACATTAATCAGAATAATCGCTCACGATTGAACAAACAAGGCAACACACAATACAAAATACCCATGTTGGGTTCATCTTTTTGTTCACTGTAGGAGGGCTCACTGGAATAGTTCTCGCAAACTTTGGGCTAGACATTGCTCTACATGATACTTATTATGTGGTTGCACATTTCCATTATGCACTTTCTATGGGAGTCGTTTTTGCTTTATTTGCTGGATTTTACTATTGGGTGGGTAAAATCTTTGGTCGGACATATCTTGAAACTTCCCTTTGGGACCAGGATCTGACGAGGAAGTGAGAGAGGGGACACCAAACATAGCTGTGTACCATTGCCCCAATCCAATGGACTATGTCATACAGGGTGGAACCCTTGGAGGTTGGGACAGAAAGAAAGGAGGTTTTGCTTCCTTTGAGCTACCAAACTCTTTCGTCAGGTGTGGGTCAAGTTCCCTCATTATTGCTTGACTTCCCCTTTGGGGAAGGTGGACTAGGACTTAAGTAAGGGAGAGAACAACCCCTGTTTCTGGCTTACCTTCAACGAGTGAGTGCTATTCCCATTCCTTACTTTGATCCGACCCAAAAACTGCATATACGATTGAAAACATCCGCGTTGGCCAACGTTGGTGCCGACACTTCAAGGAATAGCTTGGGGGCGTCGGGAAGCTTGCCGGGGGCTGGGATCACTCGAGAATGCATTCCATCATCGGTGATTCAGCGTCCACAGATCAAGATGGAGCACTTCGGGGACAATTGGCACATATTCGCCAATCTCTGACGACCTGTCACGAGCGAGGAGGTGGAAAATGGCTTCTTGCTCCGGGAGCAACGCCCGCTTCAGAGTGAGAAAAATTATACAGACTAGCAAAATGCCCGTGCGTTGCAATGGGTATAAAAAATCATTATGATCTTTAATTCCTAAAAACATTATAATTTCGTTAATCAACTTTTGGTAGAAAAAACGCTGTCACGACACAAATTTTGCCCCAAGCCAATCGACGTAGAATAATTTTATATTTATTCTAGCCAGATGAACATCAATTTTTCGGAACAGTTAAAAAGTTTCTCGATGTGTGTGAGAAATATATATTGATATATGCTTGTCCATGATAACTTCATATAAATTTCTCTAGCATGACCTCTCTTGGTATGGGTCAGATGTTGTGGGTCCAATTTATCTGAATTTGTTACTATATTCCTGAGGTTTTAGTTGAATTAACATATGATTTTGAAGAGAGCTATATATATCACATCATTAAAAATGAAGCAAGGCATGTGATGGGTGACACATTTGGTTTATCATATTGTATACATATATGTATGTAGTCAGTTTCATGCACCCCAAGCATCTGTATCAGATGCCGCTAAGTTAGGTCTTATTTTAGGGGACATCTAGACTATTGCAGTTGGAGGGCAAAGCAAACCAAATAGAGAGGACAAAAAAGTACACAACCATTTAATTATGAAAGCCATTGAACAAATCAACAGGAGGCGGTTCAAACTCACAGTGGCGTATATGTCACGTAAAGATGACATTTCTCGGTTTATATGAAAAGAAACTACAGGTCAGTTGACAGTATAATTGGGTTCACTAAGAAATGAATTACTAATTTTACACTTGTATGTACTATGCATCTTTTTCTTGGCAGACGACACAGCGTTGTTAGTCCTGAAGATTCAGCCGAGCTATGCACATGCACTAAACATTTAGACATTCTAAGGGAAAAACGGATCAGAAATAAACACACAATCAGACCAGGAGCTAGCACCAACCAGGCAGCGTCAAGGATGATGGAGCCACTGCGCAGGTCTTCGGGGTACACAAGGGTGATGCTGGTGGTTGATGAGTATGCAAATTATTTAGAGAAAGCAGGAGATCAACGGACAATGTTAAAAAACTCAAGCTGTTACCTCGCACTCCACTGTCCACCATATCAAAGAGCAGCCTTGCGACCTCAGTCTAGTCGGTTAAAAATTTCTGATACCCATACATAAGAGGAGTCTACGAACTTATGTTGGGAATTTCATCGAACACATTCCCTGCATCCGAATCTCATGGAACCTTGCAAACGGCCCAGCAACGCAGGGCAGGGTGGGAGGAGAAGACGGAACATGCTACAGGCACAGCAGCGCGCAGGGTAGCCGTTCCTATGCACAGCGTCACCGCCTTCCGTCGTCGCCCGCGGCAGCCGAACGGAGCCCCGCTCCCACCCGCTCTCCGGAGGTCGTCCCGTCAACCTGGGGTGGTGGTGCCGGTTTCCTCTGCATTCCTCCGACTGATCCACCCCGCGAGGTCCATGTCCATCCATCTTGCCGCCAGGGATAAGCAGAGGAGGGAGGGGGTTGGGTGTAGATGGGTGGTTCGGGTTGAGGAACGATGAATCGTGTGTACGTGGTTGTCCTGGAATCCTCGTCCTCAAGAATTCGGCCTTTCTCGGAGATTGGTCGTGGCCGACGGGAATACCCTCGGCGGCGCGGCGCTCCAGCGGCAGATGGACGGAGATGGGTGGGCGCCGGCGCTGGGTCCTTGCCGGGGGGTGGGAACACCCGAGAATGCATTCCATCATCGGTGATTCAGCATCCACAGATCAAGATGGAGCACTTCGGGGACAATTGGCACATATTCGCCAATCTCTGACGACCTGTCACGAGCGAGGAGGTGGAAAATGGCTTCTTGCTCCGGGAGCAACGCCCACTTCAGGTGAGAAAAATTATACAGATTGCCGTTACAAATATATTATTAGTCCAGTTGAGAAAATAGTGGAAATCAAAGCCTAAATTGGTCGAACCGAAAACACCAAGAAAATATATATAGTTCTAATATCGCAATACTATGTGTGAGCACAAAAAATTGGCGAAGAAACAATGAAAAATATATTTAGATAGTGATTGGGCTACAATGTTTCATGTTATTTAAAGTGTCTGCCTAATAGTCCACTAACATCTACGGTGTAAAATCCAATTTAATCTTATAATATCTGTTGGCCTAATTGTTTACGCTTTTTTTCCCTTTCTTTCCCCGCAAAAACGAGACGTGCCGCCGAGAGACCGCGTGTTCCAGGCTTCCAGCCCCTGCACGTGTCTCCCCGTTGCCTCCTCCTGTACGTTTTAGACTTTTTTCGAAGAGGAGTCCTTCCCAGATACGATTGCCGTACTCGAGTCAAACTGGAGCGTGTGTCGGACATACCGCCCCACATTCCCGATCGGGCACAAACGAGGCCGGCCGTTCTCTGCTCCGCAGCACGTAGCGCGGAAACAATGATGGAAGAGGTCCACCGGGGAATCCATTTAGTTGGAACCGATCTGCTCGCCAGGACGTCGCCGTCGTCCGCTCCATCGCCGCCGGCTGCTCAGCTTGTGCGCGCTCACAACAGGAAGCCGTCGCTGCTGCTAAGCCATCGGATCGTCTGGAAGTACCACCAGGAGCCACGGGATTCCACGCGCCTGGAAGAATTCAACACCGTTGTCCGTGATCGTGTGGCCTCTACGTCGGCCGGCGCCGGCGGAGGGGAGAGGACGGTCGGAATGAGCAGCCAGGTGGTGGCACCCGTCGTGCATCAGAAAACGGGCCAGCTTGTTTCTATCGTCGCCGATACTGAAACTGAAGGTCATCAGGAGCTCGCGGATTCTGCCCGTCCCGGAGAATTACATGTCGACCGCGACAACATCCGCTCCGATCACATGCTTTGTGCGCGAGTTCTTCCGGCGGCAGAGGCGATCGCCTTGGCCGGTGTCAGCCGTAAAGCCCGTGACGAGGCGAACCAACACGAAGTCAAGCTGGCGCCGGAGATCAAGGAGGCTGTTCCCGTCGCGCCAAGGTCTCTAAATGTCGCCATCAGTTCGCCGTCCACGGCGCCACCGGTAGATGTCATCCCCGGCGAAGACGACCAGGCCGTCAGAACGCATCTTCAGGTGCCCGCGCAAGAAACCAGTCTGGATATTCCCTTGGATCCGGCGGCGTCCTCGTCGTGTAGCTCCAGCGACAAAGATGGCGATGACGATCTGTACAACCTGGGAGTGAAGGCAGCCATGGCGATGGACACGGAGGCGTTGCAATCCGAGGTGGCCAGGTATTTCCGCCGGCAGGCCAAGCGGGAACAGAGGCCGCAGCGGCGAGCGGCGACACAGATGAACGCCGCGCCGAATCCGGCGCCGCCCGTGGAATTCTCCCTCCGTCTCTCCGATGAGGAGGCAATGGAGGACATGGCGGCGGTCGCCGTCGCCAAGAACGTCAACTTCGAGGCTGATGTGCCTGGGCGCAATGCAAAACGTCGTCGAAGTTGATACGGTTTACTGCTTATTGCAAAAGATGATGAGTTGCGCGGTGTGGACTGTTCTACTGCCCGGTCATCGCATTGCCCTGTACTACCGTTGTGTTCTGTTCTTGGCCAAAAACAGACAAAATGATGAAGAGCGCCTTTTCTTCGCCATGTGTGGTCGTCAGGTTAATTCTGCTTTTTTCGTACTGATTGTTTGTCTTTTTTTGAGAGAGAGAGCTTGATTGTTTGTCCTTGGAATAGTATTGCATTCGCCTCTCCGACATGAATACTTTCCGGAACAGAATAGTAAATCTACTCTGTTGTGTTGCAGCAATCACCAGTTCTTGTGTTTGTGCTTCAAGATTATTGTGATCAATGCTGCATTTTCAGCTTACTGGCATAAGGGTATTTGACTATTTGGCTTTAGCTCCATTTTTAGGTTACATACATGCATTATAATGATTAAAGAAGGCATTGGCAGCCCTACTAAAACCCTAGTACAAGAATAAAAGCATCTTCTTGCATGGCTCAAGATTTATTGTGATCAAGGCTGGATTTTTTTTTTTTTGAGGAAGGATCCAATTTATAAAAAGGAAGCTCAGCACTTTACATACAGGTCCCCAACGAAACAGAAAAAAACAAGGAAACCCAAGGAAAAGTGCAGAAAGCACCCTGAAGCAACGTGAAGAAACTCGATTGGATCCTCAGCCGCACCCAGAACTCCTAGTCGCCGGCGACGACGCCGTACCACCGTCCGCCGAAAAGAAGGCACACCCACACGTTGTAGAAGGCCGCAAAATCCATCCGCCGCGAAGCACCGGAATCTGACCTCGATGAACGACCACGGCCGCAGCGCCATCTTCCCACCTCCACCCAACTTCCAGCCGCGACGCCGGCGACCAAGACCACCAGCACCAACACCACACCACCACCAGAGCCCACTCCCCTCACCACCACGGCAGGCCAGAGCAGAAGCACCAGTGGAGACCAGCCGCACCACCTGCAACAAAAACGGGAGCCCGACCACCTCCAGCTTCTCCCCTCGCCGCCACGGCCGGCCGGAGAAGCAAGGGAGGAGGAGAGCGCCCGACGAAGCTTCACGGCCTCCCCGGCACCGAGGCCGGAATGGAGAAAGGAGGGGAAGCACCATGCCCACCACACCGACGCCACCATCTCCGTCTTCGGCAACGCCGTCCGGGCACGCACACCTAACACCTACACCTAACTATACACGCACGGCAGCCTCCGGAGCTCCCCCTACCTCACAGCGCCTGAACGGCGGCCGGAGGCAGAGGGGAGCGGCGGATTCGCCGGCGGGAGCAAGCACGCGCGCGGTCGCCTCCTTTTCCGCCTCTCTACACTGTAGCGGAGCGGATAAGGAAGGGGGAGAGGGGTCTCTTTGAGGCCGCTTCTCGTTCTCCCGTGAATAATGTATGGTCATATCAAGGCTGGATTTTCAGCTTCCTGTCATAAGTGTATTTAGTTTTAGCGCCATTTTTAGATTGCATACAATTTACTACACTAATCTGAGTTTTTTTTGAGTAACTGGTTTTTTAGATATAAGGCACTCCGTGCCCGGCTTTAAATTAATAAAGCCCCCTTTGAGTAACCGGTACTCCGTTCCTAGCTACTCAAAGGGTGCAAGAGTAGCTAGGAACTCTTGCCTTTTCATTAAGAGGGAGGGAAATCAAACCAAGTACAGAGAGGGCATGTTTTGGAAAGGAAAACCATGCCGAAAACACCATGCAAACAAAGCAAAACTAATCAACACTAATCCGGTTCTTGGGGATCACGTGTTGTAGCCAGTCAAAGGCTCTGGGATCTATTTATTTCCTTTATCTTGCTTTTTTTTCAAAATTTGAGCACGTTAACAACTTCCCCAAAACTGAAGAACTAAAGAACACTAGTAATGATTTAAGTAGGCTTTGGTAGCCCTACTAAAACCCTAGTACAAGAAGAAAATCATCTTCTTGCCTGCCTGGGAGTCCCCAATTAATTTTCGTTAACATAATGCTGGCTTAAGGGGAGAGATCCAGCAGTAGCGCCATGCATAGTGAATAACTGACCAACCAAATCGATCAATCACTCAAGATCGATGGATGAATCAGGCGCTCCTCTCCATCATCTCGCAGAACCTCTTGAAGGACTCGAGCTTCTGCAGCTTGAGCTGCTTGTGGATCCGGCGGATGAAGACGTCGGCGACGTGGTCGATCTCGTCCTCCAGCTTGAACTCAGCGCCGTCGCCCTCCTTCTCCTTGGCGTCGCGCACCACGTCGATGACCGACCCCGGCGCGTTCACCAGCTCGTCGTCGTCGTCGTCTTCATGGCGGAAGAGGGAGTGCGTGAGGTACTCGTCGTCGCTGTCCTCCTCTTCCTCCTCCTTCTCCTGGGCGTCGTCGACGTCGCGCTCTGTCACGTAGCTCGGCGCGGTGTAGAGCACGATGGACTTCTTGCTGCCCTCGTCACCGTCTTCTTGCTGGGAGGTGCTCGCGGGGTCCTTGCATGGGCCGTCGTGCTCGTGCTGTCCGCCCATGATGGCGTGGATCTTGTGGTTGATGGCGCTGACGAGGAGCTTCTTGTTGCGGAGGATGCCGAGGACGAGGAGGCGCGTCTTGAGGGTGCTCGTCTTGGCGCGCACCGCCGTGGACTTGGCCTTCACCACGGCCACGATGGTGGACAGCATCTGCTTTAGGAAGGTGGACGCCTTGCTCTTCATCTTACTTAGCCCAGGCAAACTTGCAGCGACTAAGCTGTCAGCTGTGCGCGCCGGGAGATTATTGGGGGTGTAGCTAGCTCTGGGGTGGTTTAGAACTTAGAAGTGGTTGTACAGTGTAAGGTGTGTGTGTAGTTGATGCTTGGACATGGAGTTTTTCCAGTGGCATGCCATGGGTATATATAGCAGAGGAACCGGCCGGGGTGGTGGTGAGGAAGACGAAGTTGATGTCCTGGCTAGTAGAAGTTTCAGCATCACACGAAAGCAGGTTTGCAATTACGCTAAGGAATGGGCATCAAGCGAAAAACAAATGGGCCTCTAAAGCAAAAGTGACTAGACATAGTGATGGTGGGCAAGAAATGCATGCATGCAAAAGTATAGAGATTGAGAGACCATAGATGAGAGAGTAAAAGTTGATCGATCCATCGATGCGTGGTGTGGTTTGTGTCATTTATATATTTGAAAATAACTACTTAAAAGAGAAGGCCGGCGCGGCTCGTGCGCCACAGTTGTCAAATGTTTTGGGGGCCCCTTTCCTTCCAAAGGAAAAGCTTTAGCTTCTTTTATCAGCAGTCCATGTCTCGTAGATTGATTGAGTAGTTTCAATTCCTTGATTGTGTAAGAAAGTTCACGGTGAGGTGTACAGCTAGCGGTTGATACATTACAATTTCGCAAGGCTTTTGCATGCACTTTAGCCGTAAGTAGTGCACTCATTGTGAGCGAGAGGGACTCGTGTTGTGGCTAGCTTAGCTAGTTTCCGATATGCATGTGCATGTTTCCGGTTGCTGAGTGAGAACCTCGCGGACGTTGTTGCAGCGACAGCTAGAAGAGAGTTGCATATATACTTACGTGGAGATCTTACGACCATTCGATCGTAAATGCCGTGTCAAGGTAAGTATTTACTAGGAGTGACTAGTTCTTGGTCAAACGAGAATTAGCTTAACTGAAAATTTCTCAGTCAACCCAACTGTAACTTGTAAAAAAACCACTTGAAACCCACTTGCTATTACAACTCACGTGACGCGCGAATCACGATGAAATTGAACGTCTCCGGTGGTGACCTACTTCTAATCTAACTCTGGCCGACTGAGAACTATAGCAAAAACACTTGTTTTTTTCGGTTGTTTAATCTCATCTAGCTCGGACGGCAGAGTGCGTGCCGAACCGAACATTCATCGGAGAGAAGGTGCCGGTGTGTGTTGCTTCAGCTGGAACAGCTAGCATGTGCTCAAAAGCCTTTCCATAATCACAAACAGTGGGAGGACTAAATTAATTAACCAGCCTCTCTTCTAAGACTAACGTACGTCTGATGATCTCGTGTATCCGCATGTGGGAATCCTTCGCCGCTAAGGAAGGAAGGCAAGCTCCTGGTTTACCTTGGTCCGAAACCGAAAAGCATCAAACGCATCGCGTGTATCTCCCGAAACCGAGCTGTCGAATCCACTCGGCAGCATGCATGAGACCACACGGACCACCGCATGTATCTCCCGGGACCCCGGTTTCCACTCTGTCTACTGCTGCAAATGCAAGTGGCCGGGATCTCAGAACAAGAACAGCTAGCACCGACCACGCATAGTTTGCCGATCGACGATAAAGCTTAGAGAAAAAAAAAACTTAGCGGAATCAAAGTGAGCTGCTACACACCGCTCGAGAATTTAACAACCAAAGATCATGCGTTTTATCGTCACTGTGGCGGCGCAATCTTTAAACATTTTTCAGGTTGTCGTCGACGGCTCATTGCCTAGTTTGCTCAATCACGTTTTCCTTTCATTTCACTTACGTTTTCCTTTCATTCCATGTTTGTTGCGCAGATTGCTAGGGTGATTTGATAGTGAGATTTGTATGGCGCGTGGTCGTTTAGGCGTCACAGAATTTGGAATTTCTACACTCGCCGGTGGTAGAAATTTGCAGTCTTTTAGCCATTCCTCTGCTCTGATGACAGAGTTGCATGTTTACTACTCCCTCCGTTCGAAAAAGGATGTCTAGCTCATTTTTGTGACATCATTTTCCGAATGGAAGGAGTAGATCATATCAAGTCGACTTTGTTGAGACATTTCCTTCGAGTGGACGGCAGTACCACTCGCCAATGGTTTTACATTTATACAGTAAACAATAGCTCACAACTCGTACAGGTAGGTCCATCCGTATACGATTTGGTGGGTTAAATGGGCCGATCAACCTGATCAAAATCCAATGAATTAATTTCTGAATCGATGTGGTCATAACATATAGTAGTACTCCGTATAATACTCAGTGTGGTTGCTCACTCATGCACAACATTGAAGTGCATGGAAGCATCCATCACATGGATGGTTCCCCAGACTTCCTATATATTTAAGAAGAGACGGAATAGCTTGTATCGTTATTCACAAAGCACCAACATCAACACCAACACCAACCGGAGGAGAAACATAGTAAGTTGTAGCTGCATATAGCCTATGACATGCGCCGTGTACATGAATTACTACCCAGGATTAGGAAGCATCGGGATTTGCACAGGTGATTTTGGGTACCGTGTCAATGGCATACTGAAGCTCAATGGCAGTGATACAGTTGCTTGTTGGCTTCCAACATTGTGGATTAGAGCAACAGACCCACCCTGTCCTGCTATGCGCATCGAAGTCCCGTCGAATTGCCGGAATATTAGCTAGTAATGCATTTCGGATTACTTCCACCGATGAGAGTGCCGCAGAGCGAGGAAATAGCAGTGGGGATGACGCAGATTAAGAGTGATGTGCACTGGGAATTGTGGCGGAACGTGGCCAAATTTCGCTGCAATTCCAAGTTATATTCGCAACATCAACTGCTGATTTTGACGCTTGAAAATGCACTTTAGTTCTTGATCTATGTAGGCACATAGCAAATAAGAGAGGTAAAATAATATTTTTGGCCAAGTCCATCGATGGCCAGCAGGGAATTGTGGAGTATTTCTATATGTAAGCTATCACCAAAATCCACTGAGGGCCAGCGAGAAAGAGATGTTTTGTGGTACCCCCAGATGATTAAGAGCCCTCCATTTTCATTCATCCAAGGGCCCAGACGAAATGGTACTAGTGGTAAAAAATTGAGTTGTTGAAATCATACTACTACTGCCGAACTTGCACTGCACGTAGACGGGCCGCAGCCCAAAAACGCAGATGGTTCTGGCCCAAAAGTAAATAACAATTCGCAGATCGTCCGTAACCCTACGCATCGTAGATCTCACTTTCACTCCCCTCACTCCCACGCGCAGACAGTCGCCGCCGTCCTAGTCACCTTCGTCGGCCGCGTCGGAGTGGGGAGCCAGAGGGGCGCCGCGTCGGCCACGGCATGGGAGCTGTCCGAGATGTCGTCGTCGGCCGCCGATGCGCTGAGCTCCATCGTCTCGTGCAGGCGCTCGTGCGTATCTTCTCCTGTTATGGGAGGCAGTGGCGGAGCTAGGCCATATTCAAAGCCTGGGCACATGGCCCAAGCCCATCAGTGTGGAAAGATTAAGGGGCGTGGCCCAGTAGAGAAAACAGCCCGAGGGAGGACAAACATATGGCCCAGGAAGAAAAATCAGCCCAAAATGACAACAGAGCTCATCTTCTTCAGCTCAGGACGCGATTTCAGTCACCCAGCCGGTGTAGACCATGCCTGGAGCTCTATGTGACGCCATCGGAAAGCCTGGGCACGTGCCCTAGGCGGAGGGATGGTAAAATCGCCCCTGATGGGAGGTGCCGATTGCTAGTGCAAATTTGTGGAGAGGGTAGAAGTCTGTATTTGTGCTCGAGTTCGTCACGGTTACTGTCTGAATATTAGTTTCTGAACATCAACGGAATTACTAAAGAATAAATTTCAAGCCTAAAAAAGGAATGGAATGAATTCATCATTAGTTTCTGAACATCTAAAGCACAGTCCGAACCATTCGGAACTTGTTTTTGTCATTGCGATGGAAGCACACTGCACACACGTACCAGTCTAACCATCAACCATAATCAACTGCTATGATATTCAGTAATCTGAGATAAACATCACGAATCAGTCTGATGCATCTACAGGTGTGTACACGAAGGAGAAACACTGCGCGATTGGATTGCAATGTACGACGGCGGGGATTGTTCAGCTGCGGATGGCCGACCGGCGCGAGGTAGGGGGCGGCGAGATTGGACGTGAGGTGGGGCGGCGGAGAGATCGTCGGTGAGGTGTGGCGGCGGCGAGATCGCCCCTGAAGTGTGGCGGCGGCTCGATCGGGGCATCCGGTCGATTTGCTACTGCGTCTACCTTTTTTTACCGGGTCGCTACTTTCAAAATTAATTGCGAATTACTGGCCTGCTGGGCCTAATCTCCGCCTCTTAATCTCAGCCGTCTGTACCAAATCATACTAGTCCCTCCGGTGACCATTGAAAGGTACAGTAAAACTTGCCACGAGAAAGGCCTTGTCCTCGTTTAGATGACATATCTACCTACAACCAACATCATGTGCTATGATGTCTCCGTTTCGTGTTTAACGTACCATGAAGGCGTGATATTTGCACATCTTGCTCTTCTCCGCATATTTCTTGTGCCATCAGTGTGCTGATGATGGGGTTCAGGGGTGGGGGCATAGGGTGTTGGATCGTGAGGTTTGTGTAGTACTTGGTTGACTCTTGTTGGGTCATGGAGAGATTATGCGTCCGAGATGTCACATGACGAGAAACTCCAAACTTTAGGCATCACGTAATTCGGAATTGCTACACACTTGTGAAAGTGCATGGTTGCCCCCATGTGTGGTTTTGGTAATTAATGACAATCCTTATGGACTAATATTTACATTGAGATACTCTTATAGATCTTGTCCATAGGAGTTCATGTGTTGGATTCTAGAAGATGGCATGATGACCAATGCTCTATTTAAGGGTTTATATGAAGAATGGTCATGTGTAGAAGATGAAGTGCAAAGGAGACATGAAGACGGAGCTTAGCGAGGCTCTCCCATAATGGAGTATGGGGGAGCATTTGGGGAAGTCTTCATCAAGCATGTGCTAGCAAGCACAATCAAGAAAGGTGTTCCAACTTGAGAGAGTCAAGATCGTCATCATCGAGCTCAAGTGGAATGCGCAAGGCAAAGGTATGATCTTGATAGGTTTTCTATTTTACCGGTTTCATGTTGTTAGTGGGAGACCGGGTTTTAGGATAGACGGTGTACTATCAAGAGGGGCTCTCAAGTGAGTAACTTGATCGCATCTTTGTGGAGAGCTCAAACCTTTGCATATTTGGCATTTCATCTTTTCTTGGTTCTTATGTGGCTTTTCTCCTTGTTGGGTTTTGGTGCTTGTTGTGATCTTCATGACAAGTCCAAGTTCTTCGAAAACGGATTTCATATGAAAAACTTGTTGCGTTTTTGTGTTGGAAATATTATTGGTTCATCCCCGAGGAGAGTTCCACACCTCCCCATGTGTGAAAGCACTCGTCGTTATCTTTCCGACAAAGTTGATTTTATCTCGTTTGGATTTTTCTAGAAATAGTTATGATTTTTGGAATGTTTTTCCTGCTCAGCCAGCCCCCAGCCCGGCCCAGGCCGGCTGCCAGGCCGGCGGCCTCGGGTGCAAGGCCGGCCGCCAGCCCGGCTGCCAGACCGGCGGCCTCGGGTGCCAGGCCGGCCGCCTGCCCAGCCCAGGCTGGCTGCCAGGCCGGCCCAGGCCTTCGCTGCAGTCGCTGCACCTCGCTCGCACGCGCTGGGCCGCTCGCTCGCTCGCTCGTGCGCTGCGCTGCCCCGTTGCTGGCTCGCGCTCGCCAGCTCGCTCGCCGGCCCAGGCCGGGGCAGCTCCTTTTTTCCAGCCAACGGTTATTTTTCCATAGCACATATAAAAATGAGTCTTTCTTCCCCATTCGGTTTACACAACTTGAGCAAGTTTTCCCTTCCTCTCTCCTCCATTGTTGCTCTTTGGAAAGCTTGCTCTTCCTCTCAATCCCTCCCATGGTTCTTGCTTATATTTGAGGGAAAGTGAGAGGTGATCTTGATCTACGTTTTCACTGATCGATTTCTCCTCTAAGTGAGGGGAACCTAGTAGATCTTGTTCTTGGAGTTCTTGGTGCATCTCCTCTTTGTTCTTCCTCTCTTATTCCCCCATAAGCATTTGTTGCTTTGTTGGAATTTGAGGGTGAAGGATTTGAGCACTTATGCTCTTGCCTTTTGCATTTGGTGCATCGGTATGCTCTCCACGAGGATTCGTGGAAGTGAAAGTTTTGTGAGCTTGTTACTCTTGGGTCCTTGGACACTAGATGCCCGTGTGGTGGTTGGACCTTTGTGGTCACTTGTGAAGCCGTTCGGGAGCCCCCAATCCCGTTGTGGGTTGTGCCCCGGATTGTTGTTGAAAGCCGTTCGGGAGCCCCCAATCCCATTGTGGGTTGTGCCCCGGATTGTTGTTGAAAGGCTCCGGATTCCGCCTCGAAGGATTCCGATAGTGGAAGGTGAACCAAACCTTTGTGGTGCGGTTCATCGGAGAAGAAGGTGAAACCTTTGTGGTTGTTGAACCGTTGTGTCGGTTCACACCTCTCCAACGAGACGTACTCCCTTAACAAGGAGGAACTCGGAAATACATCCTCGTCTCCGCGTGCCTCGGTTATTTCTATGCCCGAGCCTTTTATTTATGAACTTTACATTGTGATAGCCTACGTGCTTGGAGTATTCTATTTTGCTATTACCTTGTTGCTTGTCTTGCTTAGCATAAGTTAGGCGACATCATTGTCCTTTCAACTTGCCTGTGGTAGAAATTTGTAGTCCTTTAGCCCTTCCTCTCCTCCGAGGACCAAGGTTGCAAGTACACTAGAACCTAGATCATATTAAGTCGAGTTTGTTGGGACATTTCCTTCCAGCTGACGACAATACCACTTGATGATGGATATAAACTTATGCCGTAAACCATGGCTCAATACTCCTACAAGTCGCTCCATTCATATACAATTGGTGCATAAATGGCACAATCTGATCAAAATCTAGTGAATTAATTGGTGAGTCGATGTGGTAATAACGCATGTTAGAGATCTACACAATGTGGAGAGGGTGCTGACTCATGCACACCCATTGAAGCACATCAAAGCATCCATCACATGGATGGTGCACCGCATGTTTAGACTTCATATTTAAGGAGACGGAATAGCTTGTATCGTTATTCACAAGCACCAACACCAACACCAACCGGTGGATAAACAAGAAGCATATCTCATATGGCAATGCGCTTTGTACACAAAGTTCTACACTGAATGGGATTAGGAAGCACCAGGATTTGCGTCAATAGCATGAACAAAATCTGTGGCAGCAGCCGAGAAGAATGGAGTATCAATCCGCTGCCATGCGCTGAGAAGTCCAATCGAAGTGGTGGAATATTAGTTAGCAATGTGTTTACTTCCATTGATCAGAGTGTCGTAGAGCAAGGAAATAGTGGGAGGAATGACACAATTTGAGAGTGGAGTGGAGCAGAAACTGATGTGGTGGAAATTTCAAGTATCTACATGTAATAACAAATGGTGGTCGATTTTCAAGCTTGAATATGCACTTTATTTCTTAATTAGGGTATTATACCCGAGACAACTAGGGGCTCTCGCACCAATCCAGTCTCACTCATCCAGTTTTCTAACCATCAGATTTACAGTCTGCATCGCTTTTAACATGCAGGAACTGACATAAAAATTAAGATAGGTAAAATGATATTTTTTAGCCAAGTTCAGCGCTGGCCAGCAACTATTTCTTGATTAACATGTAACTGGCATGATAACAACTTCTATTTCGTTTTGTATTTGTAAGGTATCACCAAGATCCCCATATGACCGGCAAGAAAAGAAAATTCAAGATCAGCTTATCGCCCAAAGTAAAAAAAACAACGAATGCATTTAAAATGACTAAATAATAACAACTCCCTAAAATATTTCTTTAAACACGCAAATTGTCCACTTCACTGCAATTGTCGTCTTTTATCATGCGAGCTTTCCACTTCATCACAATTGCGACCTCATCTTTTCTAAACCGCTAAATAAATTTTCACTTTGGACGGGCTTCGTCACCGCCTTCTTCTCCACCTTTGTCTTCGCGCCTCCTCCACCAGTCAGACTATCCGTTGTGTTCCTTCCCTAGGGACTGCATGACCTTGGGCCTGGCCAGGGCGGAGCGTCTGGTTGATCATCCCGGGTCAAGGCCCACCCTTTCCTCTGATTCCAACCAAAACATCAACTATATATTCGTCCCACTAACACAAAAGGTCCTCTATATATGTTAAATTGGCCCATTCTTTGTTGTGTGCCGCCTTGGCTTGGTTTATGTCATGCTCTGCCACTGCATGATGGCACCGAGAAGAGGAGGAGGGACAAATTTTGGGGAAGCGAGGGGTTGAGAGTGACCGGGGAGTGTTCCATGGCGGGTGTGGTGACCAGAAACAACGTCGCTACACGGTGGCGGGGGCATAAGGGCGCCGCAGGAAGTTTCGCGCTCGGTGGCTGGCTCCTCGCGCACAATTTTGGGATTTTTCGAGAGGTGTCATGGATTGACAAATATACAAAGTGCACAAAAAGTTTTAGGCTGCCGAGCAAAAAAAAAAGATGGGCTCACAGACATGGGAGCTCTTGGAGCAGTTTTTTATATTATTTTTTTGGTGTCCAAATTGGTGTAAAACAGTTTTTGGGCGATTGAGGGAAATGTGAGATAGCTCTTGGAGATCAAAGTATCAAACAATAAAACCAAACGGAAAGCGGTTGATGAACGGACGGCTGTGGATAGAAAAAAGCCTAAAACAAACACTGAACTTGTAGATGAAAGTGAAATTAAACCCTCAACTTTGAATCCCTGAAATTGGTACCCTAAGCTCATGAATCCCGGTCTATCCCATACCCTCAAACTATTTTTTGCACGAAAAAAAACTGAATAATTTGTTTCTCTCACTGACGAACGAGGCCCACTTGTCATCTTCAACCTTGTATCTCTCCGACATGCAACAGTGCGCCGCGCAGCTGCGGGGGCACCTCCCATCCGAGCGCCACCGGTGGCGCATGCCCCTGTCCAGAGCTGCAGCATCCTTGTAAGAATGATTAAGAAACTAGAATGCAGCACACATTGGTATTCATCCTCGAGGGGTGTTTAAGTAGAGAGAGTTACACACAGTGAGGGAGAGGAGAATACATCCACGATCTCAACTACATCCTACAAGCCAGGAGAGTGAGTGTTGTGCGTGGTGCGTGGCGAGCTAGTCTAACGGTTTGCATGGATAAGAACATGACCAAGCAACCGTAACAGCTAGATAAGATAAGACACAAAGATTAAGTCTAACAGCCCCCCGCAGTCGCATCGGGAGGGAGACGGACGTTGAGACTGGTCCTGAATTCAGAGTGTGCAGCTGTCGGCAAGCCCTTTGTGAAGATGTCTGCGTACTGTGATGAAGTGGGAACATGGAGAACTCGAATTTCTCCCAATGACACCTTGTCCCGAACGAAGTGGATGTCAATCTCGATATGTTTGGTCCTCTTGTGCTGCACAGGATTAGCAGACATACACAGCAGAGATGTTATCACAATAAACGACAGTTGATCTGGAGACTACCTGATGAAGTTCCTGTAGAAGCTGACGCAGCCATGTACTCTCGGCAACGGCGTGGGCAACAGACCGGTACTCCGCCTCGGCACTTGACCTAGACACAGTTAGCTGTCGCTTGGACGACCAAGATATCAAATTATCCCTGAGGAAAACGCACAACCCTGAGGTTGAGCGTCGGGTGTCAGGACACCCGGCCCAGTCGGCATTGGAGTATGCAGTCAGCGTGTCGGCAGGCGTCAGATAGATATGAAGACCAAAATCAATTGTGCCTTTGAGATATCGGATGATGCGCTTGACGAGATTGAGATGGGCGGTGCGTGGAGCGTGCATGAACAGACAGGCTTGCTGGACGGCGTAGGAAATATCAGGATGGTGATCGTGAGATACTGGAGAGCTCCGGTTAGGCTGCGATAGGAGGTAGGATTATCGAGTGGATCGCCGTCAGAAACAGAGACTTTCGAGCGAGATTCCACCGGTGTTCGAACAGGTTGACAATCAGCCATGCCAGCCCGTTGAATCAAATCAAGAGCATACTGTCGCTGGGAAAGAAACATGCTCGACGGACTACGCGTGACAGCGATGCCAAGGAAGTGAGAGAGAGAGCCGAGATCGGACATGGCGAACTCGCGACTAAGGTGGGAGATGATGGAACGAAGGAGGGTCGGAGAAGAGGCTGTCAGAACAATATCATCTACGTAGAGAAGAAGATAAGCGGTTTCTGACGATGTCTTGCGAATAAACAAGGAGGAGTCGCACCGGGAAGCAGAGAAGCCGATCGAGGTAATGAAAGTGTGGAAAACGCTGGAACCAGGCCCTGGGAGCTTGTTTCAGACCGTAGAGGGATTTGCGGAGCAGGCAGACGTGGGAGGGAGCAACAGGATCCTCAAAACCGAGAGGCTGCTGACAGTACACGTTTTCAGCGAGGGTGCCATGCAAGAAAGCGTTCTTAACGTCCAGTTGATGAACGTGCCAGGAGTGAGACATGGCGAGGGAGAGAACTACGCGAATTGTGCTCGGCTTAACCACGGGACTGAAAGTTTCGTCGTAATCTACACCTTCCTCCTGACAGAAACCGCAAACAACCCAACGGGCTTTATACCGAGCAAGAGTACCATCCGAGTTGTGTTTGTGTCGGAAAACCCACTTGCCGCTAACAACATTGGCGTGTGCAGGTCGAGGGACAAGCGACCAGGTGTCGTTTTAGACTAGGGCCTGATACTCTTCTCCCATGGCACTAGCCCAATTGGGATCAGAGAGAGCGGTACGGTACGTGCGAGGGAGAGGCGAGATGGTGGTGAGTCCGGCAAGGAAATTGAGACGTCGGTTGGGCAGGTGGAAACCAGTCTTGGCTCTAGTGCGCATAGGATGTGGGTTTTGGGGTGGCTGAATGGGTACAGCTTGCCGTGGCAGTGGGGGTACAGGAGGTGTCGTAGGCGGTGCGCTAGGGGGCGAGGTAGAGCTGGAGCTAGGGCTGGAGCTATGGTCGGTGCTAGAGGTACGAACAACAGAGGAGCCAACGCCAGAAGATCTGGTGGTAGAGACACAAGGGCTGACACGAGGCGTGCGAAGATCAGCAGGCGGAGGAGATGATCGAGACGCCGGAGGAGGAGCCGAGGAAGTGGACACCGGTGGTGGGTACATAAGGGGGCCAAGGATAGGGTTATCGTAGAGGGCAGAAGGAGGTGTCCGAGGGTTGGGCAGCGAGGAGAAGGGGAAGACGTTTTCATCAAAAGTCACATGACGAGAGATGTAGACGCGCTGAGTCGATGGATCGAGGCACCGGTACCCCTTGTGATTTGTTGGATAACCAACGAAAACACAAGGAAGGGAACGAGGAGAAAGTTTGTGCGGGGCCGTGGCGGCGGTATTGGGAAAACAAAGGCATCCAAAAACCCTAAGATGATCGTATGTGGGCGGTGTGCGGAGCAGAAACTCGTGCGGTGTGGGCGCGACGGATTTCTCTGCCGGGGCAGCAGCGCCGCGTGGTAGGGCTTTCGTTGGGTCGGAGGTTTAGGATGTGGGTGGCCACAGTGAGTGCCTCGGCCCAATATTGAGCTGGCATCGACGCCTGGAGAAGGAGAGTGCGTACTACATCGTTGGTGGTGCGTATGGCACGCTCAGCTTTGCCATTTTGTGGAGAAGTGTTGGGGCAAGAAAAGCGCATGATGGTGCTGTGAGGAAGAAGATATGAGCGATTTTCAGCGTTGTCAAATTCAGTACCATTGTCACATTGGATCGTGCCGATCGTGGTGTGAAAGTGAGTGCGGACAAAGGCATGAAAGAGGCGAAATTTTTCAGGCACATCAGATTTAAAACGAAGAGGGACGGTCCACATATATTGAGAGAAATCATCAATAATAACTAGGTAATATTTGTTGCCAGATACACTTGAGATGGGAGAGGTCCATAAATCGCAGTGCACTAATTGAAAGGGAGCTAAAGAATGGCTAGTAGAATGAGAAAAAGGAAGTCTTCGGTGTTTGCCTAGTTGACAGATGGTGCACAGGCGCCCATTTGAATTATTACAACGAGGAAAAGAGTGAGAAAACTTTGTAGATTCGCCGGGGTGCCCGAGACGTCTGTGCCACAGATCGGTGAGCCGGGAGACGGTGGCAGCGAGCGCAACAGGTGACGCCGGAGAGAAGATGGGATAGAGATCCCCGCTACTGTTGCATCGGAGCAGCTCCGCCTTGGTGGTGTAGTCCTTCACAGATAAGCCATAGGGATCAAATTCCATTGAACAATTGTTATCGGTAGTAAAGCGACGAACAGACAAGAGATTTTTAACGAGAGCAGGAGCTACGAGAACGTCATTGAGAAGAAGAGAGCGATGGGATGCAGGGAGAGACGCAAAGCCGACACGAAGTAAAGGCATTGAGGTACCGTTACCAACTAGAACAGGGGGATAATGAGATATCGAGGACGAGTGCGAGAGCATACCGTGATCGGAGGTCATGTGGGAGGTGGCGCCGGAGTCCGTGACCCAACCGTTGCTGGAGTTCTGGAGCGTCAAGTTCTGCAGGGCCCCCATCAGGGCCGCTTGATCGACGCCGCTCTCGTGGACACCGTGCTGCGACTGCTGCTGGTGCTGTGGCGCCGGAGGAAGGGCATGATGCTGCTGGTACGGGAGCTGCTGCATGGGCTGGTACGGGGGCTGCTGCTGCATGTGCTGGTATGGGAGATGCTGCTGCATGTGCGGGAAGTAGGAGTACGGGAGCTGCTGCTGCATGTACGGGAGCTGCTGCTGCATGTACGGGACCGGTGCGAACGCCGTGTGAGCTTGCTGCGGCGAGCCGAGAAGGCCGGGAACGCCAGGGCCGCCCGGATGACGAGGCGGCGGCGGGAGCCGCACAGGATACGCGTGCACGTAGCCGGTCCATGGCGTGGCAGGAGGAGGCGCTGGAGTGCTGTTGCCGGAGCCGCCGTGGTTGGTGGTGCGCTTGCGCTTGGGCTTGAGAGAGCCAGCGCCGACGACGGTAGTCGAGGGAGGCTTGTACACGAGCGTGGTGTCGGAGGAGGAGCCGACGCCGCCGTCCTCGAGTTCGTCCATGAGCAGCATGGACACCGCGGTGTCAAAGTCGCACAGCGGGCTGCTGCGGCGGATGAGCTTGGCCGTCATCTTGTGGCGGTCGCTCAGGCCCTTGAGAAGAGCAACGACAAGCTCGTCGTCGGACAAGGACTTGCCGGCGTCGCGGAGCCCATCGGCGCACCGCTTGATCTTGGCGACGTAGACGGAGGCGGAGCTCTGCAACTGCTTCTGATCATACAGGTCAGCGAGCATGTATACCTGACGAGCACGCTTGTTGTTGAGGAAGAGAGTGTCGATCGCCGTCCAAACGGAGAACGCGGAGGAGTCGGAGTTCATGAGCAGGCCCTGCAGCTCGAGACTCATGGTCCCGAGGAGCCAGCCTTTGACGGAGATGTTGATGATGCGCCATTCGAGATCGTCGTCGTGGTCGTTGAAGTCGGCGACGAGGTGGGCGCCCATGTCCCATTGTGCGACCAGTTGGTTGATCGCGCGGCGCCAGAGAGAAAGCTGCGTGCCCTTGATGTCGAGGGCGATCTTGACGGTGTTGTGGACGTTGACGCTGGCCACGAGCTGAGCCCAGCCATGCCCGAAGATGGGATGCCGGCGGCGGACACAGGGCGTGCGGTGACCTAGCATACCACTGCATGTTGTAGTACGCAAGTCATTGACATAACACTTACAGAACACCGTTCCGCAAATGTTACATCCCTCAGAGTGGTACAACAGAAACATTGCGGGTCCAAATATCATACAACCATTTATTACAAAAGAAAGTTGTCCAAACGTGGAGATGATCCCACATGAGGTCACCTCATACTTAAAGCTTTACAACAACGTACAAGAAGCAAATTAGTGCATACACGGGAACTCAACAGCTTATAGTATAAGTTCCAGCTGCTCGATTCGACCGTGCTTATGTAATAGTTACTAGTCCAAGCTAACTCTACTCGGACTCCTCCTCGTTGCCGTCTCCATAGCGGATGATATAATCCACTCCTTCTATTCCACCTGAAAGGTCTGGTTCTTCATAGTAGATGTCCTCCTGGCCTCCCATGAGATTCAGCGTTGAGTCGTCCAGTTCTTCACAGTCTAAGCAGGAGGTTAAAAGGGAAGGAATGAGTAACCAGCGTTACTCAACAAGTTCACTGTATATGGTGGAAAGTTTTATGCACTATCTACAGCTTTAGACTCTAAGAGTCTCAAGCTAATGTAAAGTGTTTTGAAAACATTTCTTCAAGAGGTTTCTTTTATTCTGAAAACTATGCCCGTCATCCATTCACAGGTGCTAGGGCCTTGAGGAGCCTCCTTTCCTGCAGCGTTCGTCGTTCCTTCCTGGAACGTGGAGTAACATGTCACATTTTTACACTCTGCAGAGGTGCGTTACTTTACCCATAAGAGATCAACATCATGTTGCACAACCAGGCGTACTTTCCTGTCCACACTTCCTATGGTGTGGGGCCCGATTGTTGATCCAAGCCATTCGCCGTGCTTCTCCAACAACCCCGCATGCCCACCCTTTTGTAGGTCTGTCCTCCCCTATATCTGATGGTAGACCGATCCGGACCCAAAGTCCTCCCCTATACCATACAGATAGACCGTTCCAGACATCCCTACAATCCATCATAGACCCCAGTTACCGTTGGGAATTAAGGGATCCCACCCATGTGCATGTAGTCCCGCAAGATCTACAGCATAAGGAACTGGCAGTCCGTTGACATGCGAAAGGGAAAAGATCACAGATGACTTTCCCGTCCCATTCCAAGTCTCATGGTTAACGCTTCATTTACGGCGCAAGAACGCTGACGGCATTGGTTATTAAATCCTAGGTAATACTTTCCCGTGCAAATGGAACCTCCACCATCCACATCATTCCATGGTTCCATCTGCCAACCATAATAGGATATCCACACTTAAGTAGACAACCAAATAGTCATATTATTGTGAAGATAGGGTTTTATGCTTTTTCCTTCGAGTAGAGATGATAGTATATAAGGATTTCGCAAATAGTTTCTTAACAGATACTTCAACGGAGATGAGCAAGTAATGAACTTGCCTTGAGACTGAAAGGTAGTGGAGTCTGATGTCGGGCGTGGCTCTTGACTTCCTTATTCTACAAAATACCATCATTGTCTGGTAAGGACAATGTTTAAAGAAGCAAATGATGCTATTATGCATAAGAATGCTATGCATTGAGTTTCTTTAGTGTGTTATATCCCTCTTTGTGAATTATGAAATTTGGAGGTTTTTTAGTAATATTTGTCTTTTTGAATTAAATAAAGACCTTAAAAGAATTCTTTATTTACTAAATAATAGTCCATTATTTGTTTTAAAAAAATAGAAGAATTTGTGTTAATAAGTGATAAACACAAATAAGTAAATTTTTACTTTTTATTTGATGTTATTAGAAATTTACAAATTTGTAAAGGTTATATTTCAAAATATTAACCAATTTTGAAAATACAATATTTTTAATGAATTTTTAATTTAAGTTTAATTTGTTGTAATATTAAGAATATATTTTGGATAGATTATCTAATTTGTAATTTAAATTTGTATTTAGTTTTGAATTAATGTGTTATTTCAATTTTCATCTATCTTTATTTGGTAAATTACCATTTTACCCCTGGCTCGAGTGGGTTGAACCCAACCCAAAACCAGGGTCTGGCTCGAGTCGGTTGACCGACCGAGCCACACTCACTCACTTCTCTCTCTTGTCCTCCCCGACCCCGTGCTCTTCTCTCACCTTGCTCCCCATGTCGCCGCCGTCGTCGCCGGATGATTCCGACCAACCCCGGCAAGCTCCGCCGCCGTGCTGCGGCGCAATCGGTGCGCCCCGCCGCCCTCTCCAATCCTACCCCGGCGATTTACTCCTCCTAGCTTGATGCGGCTGCGCTCGACCCAAACCCGTACTAGGGTTTCGGTGTCCTTGCCGTGCTCGGGGTGCTCCGGTGTCCTGCCATGGCTCGGTGCAGGGTTCACCCCTGTGCCACCGTGGTGGTGGTGATGATGCTTGCTTCACCCCTGGCCCTCCTCCATTGACCACACGGGCACTGCCCCGTCGTCATGGCATTACGGCCTGGGACGCTGGTAAGATCTCTCTCCTCTCCTCTCTTCTTCTCCTTCCCTCTCCTGGCCTATGGCCCTGCTCTGTGATGTGTAGCATGCAGTGATTCTAGGGTTCTCCCCCTGTGGGTGCAATGGTTACATTGATCTGATGGTGCTCTGTTGCTACTGTGATGACCACAGGATGTGTTCTGATGTTCTAATAGTGCTCTGTGTTAGTGTAATGCATTTGCTTGAGCTAAATAATTTAGCTTTGCTTGCTGTGATGCCTCTGTCGAGTTACACAGAAGCATTCTGATGATTTTAGCTTAGGCAAATCATTTATACTACCAGTGGTGTTATTAGTGCTTTTATGTGTTGAGGTGCTCCTCCCCTATGTGGGTTTTGTGCCCAACACCAGTGCTGGCTTTGTGATCCCGTAGCTTGATTTTTATGCAAGAAACACTTGCATGCCTTTGCTAAATTTAGTGGATTTGTCCCTTGCCCATGATGCATAGGCTGAGGCTCCATTTTGATAAGAACAGATGATGTGCTTGATTCTTTACTCCCCTGTGATGATCTTAGCATAGCATCACTATGCTAGACTGAGGGAAAATTCACTACACCCACTCCTGTGTATCTAACAGGTAATTTTGCTAGAAATAAAGTAGCAACCTGTGCTCAGGTGTGGTGATGGCTGTGTGGTGTGCTTGTGGATCTTGTGGCTTTCTTGATCAACAAATCTTGTGGACTTCTTCCTTGATCTCCTTGCTGGCCTGCTCCTCCAGCTCCAGATGCTTCACTTGAGCTTCTGGCCTCCCCTCCTTGCTCCTATGCTCCTTGCTGCCTCTATCCCATCTTGCTCTTGCTTTTGGCAAGGGTTCAGTGGTGAAAAGTGGATGGATTTGTGAAATTTGGGTGATGAACTGTGGCTGTGGTTGATGAACTCGAACTGGTTCTTGCTGTGAGAGAAATGGTTCTATTTTGCTAGCTCCTACGGCTGCTTCCTTGCTCTTATCCCTCTGCAGTGAGGTTGCTGTGCTGTAAGCAGCAGGGTGACTGCCTTTGTGACTGTGCTGCTTGCTTGCTTGTGTGCCTCCATGTTCAATTAACCTGGTGCTGCGGCTGGTTGGTATTATCCCTCCCTGTGTGATTATTTTTGGTTGCCAAGTGGAATTTGTTGCTGTTTTAGCCCATGATGCTGTGCTGAGGCTGGATTAGCCAAATAAGAACAGATACTAATCTTGATTAACCTATAACCCAATGATGACATTAACAGTGCAACCCACTGTTGTTCTGAGGGTAATAATCTAACACTAACCCTCTTCTCTTTATTTTCAATTGTTCTTCTTTTCTTTTTGTTTTGCAGGTACATGATGAAGATGGATTAAAGATCAAAAAGAAGAAGACATGAATACAAGACATTTAGTTTAGGAAATAATTGTAATTTTCCTTTTTGAACTTCAATTTTGTTGTAACAACATTTGTAAAGACATTGTATTGTTGTATTCAATTAATAAAATGATTTGTTTGTCTTCAAAGAATTCATAATTTGTAATATTTATTGAAAAGATTTGAATTATTCAAATCTCTATCAAATCATTTACATAATTATTGTTTTAGTTACTTAAATTTTGAATTTGAATTTACTTTACAAATTCAATTATTTGAATAATCAATTTGAATTCAAATTCCTTCTACAAGCAAATTTCTAAAGGTCATGTCAAAATTATCGAATTCACCTGAAATGATCAAAAGCTTAATTCATGAGATGATCAAACCTCGATCACTCCAAGGTTTTTAGTTTGCGAAAAATTTATTCAGATTTTCAGATGCATGCATGCAGATGCACAAATTCCTATTTCTACCCTTCGTTAGTTCCTAAATGCTGGGGTATTACAGTCTTCCCCCCTTAACAAAAACTTCGTCCCGAAGTTAAGGTTTGTGTACCTGAAGAGTCCTGGATAGGCTTGTCTCAAGTCTTCCTCCTTCTCCAGGTAGCTTCTCGTTCAGGATGATGTTTCCATTGAACTTTGCAGTATTTGATTGCTCTATTTCGGAGTCTCTTCCAGTTTTCCTCTAAGATCGGGCTGGTTCTTCAACATAAGTTAAATCAGCCTGTATTCCAGTTCCTCATGAGTGACTGCATCTTCTGGCGCCTTTAAGCACTTCCGGAGTTGTGATACATGAAAAACATTATGGACTTGCTTCAACTTCTCTGGTAGCTCTAATGTAAAAGCTACATTTCTGTTCTGTTCAAGAATCTTGAAAGGTCCAATGTATCGGGGACTTAATTTTCCCTTCACTCCGAATCTCTTAACCCCTTTCATCGGGCTAACCTTAAGATACACCATATCTCCTACTTCAGGTTCCCATGTCCGTCGCTTCTGGTCAGCATAGCTTTTCTGACGACTTTGGGCTATTTTCAGACGGTCTCGAATTATATCAATGATATTTTGCTTCTCCTTGACATAATCTGGTTCAAACTCTTACTGCTTCCAGCTTCGTACCAACATATCGGTGATCTACACTTTCGTCCATAGAGTACTTCAAATGGTGCTGCCTTCAGGCTGCTTTGTAACTATTGTTATAAGAAACTCTGCCAGTGGTAGATGTTCATCCCATGAACCTCCAAAATCTAGAGCACATGCCCGAAGCATGTCTTCTAAGATCTGATTAGTCCTTTCTGTTTGCCCGCCTGTTTGTGGATGATATGCCGTACTGAAATCCAATTGTGATCCCAGTGCTTCATGAAGTTTCTTCCAGAATACTTATGTGAATACAGATCCTCGATCTGAAACTATTCTTTTAGGTACTCCATGTTTACTGACAATTTCCTTCACATAGATATCAACCAGTTTCTCAGCATTGTCTTTCTGGTTCACTGCTAAGAAATGTGCACTCTTGGTAAGTGATCCACGACTACCCATATCATATCTTATGCTTCTTGGTCATTGGTAAACCGGTAATGAAATCCATACCAATTTCTTCCCATTTCCACTCTGGAATCTCTAAAGGTCGTAATGGTCCTGCTGGACTCTGGTGTTCTGCCTTCACCCTCTGACAAGTATGACATTCAGACACATACTTTGCAATATCTCTCTTCATGTTGTTCCACCAGAATAACTCTTTGAGGTCCATGTACATCTTGGTACCTCCAGGATGAATAGAGTATGGTGTTTCATGCCCCCGAAGTATCAATCCTTTGATTTCAGGTATATCGGGTACACAGATTCTTTGATTAAACCATAGTGAGTTATACTCACCCAAATGGAATACTGATGGTCTTCCTTCCTCAATTCTACGAATTTCTTCTGCTATGAAAGGATCTTCTTCTTGCCGACGGATGATTTCATTCCGAAGGTCACTTTGTCTTTCTTCCATTACCCTCACGGTATTCAATGACTCCGAAGGGTAAACTTCCAGTAGATCAATTCCTAATCTTTCAAGATCTCTTTTCAACTCCTTTGGCAAATCATGGTGTATTGGTTGATTATCCGTACTCTTTCGACTTAAAGCATCTGCTACAACATTGGCTTTTCCCGGAGTATAGTTGATTGCAAGATCATAGTCCTTGATCAACTCCACCTCTTTGCCTCATATTCAACTCTTTCTGAGTGAAGAAGTATTTGAGACTTTTATGGTCTGTGTAAAGCTCACACCTAGATCCATAAAGAAATTGCCTCCATTTCTTCAAAGCAAACACTACCGCTGCCAACTCCAAATCATGTGTTGGATAGTTAACTTCATGAGGTTTGAGCTGTCTTGAACCATAAGCTATCACTTTCCGGTCTTGCATGAGTACACAACCTAATCCATTCTTGGATGCATCACAATAAACTGTGTAATCCTGCCAGGTTCCGGCACTGCTAAGATTGGTGCGGTTGTTAACCGAGTCTTCAACTCCTGAAAACTTGCTTCGCACTTGTCTGACCACTCAAAAGGTGTATTTTTCCTTAATAACTTGGTCATTGGTCCTGCGATCCTAGAGAATCCCTCAATGAATCTTCGGTAGTATCCGGCCATTCCTAAGAAACCTCTGATTTCCTTGACATTTGTTGGTGATTTCCACTCCAAAACTGACTGTACTTTGTCCGGATTTACTGCAATACCATCCTTACTGATGACATGCCCCAGAAATTCCACTTGATCCAGCCAAAACTCGCACTTACTAAACTTGGCATAAAGTTGTTGTTCCCTCAAACTTGCAATGCTGTCCTCAAATGCTTAGCATGTTCCTCCTTGTTCTTGGAGTAAATCAAATATCATCTATGAACACTATCACGAACTTGTCCAAATATGGCATGAAGATCTTGTTCATCAAATTCATGAAAATAGCTGGTGCATTGGTCAATCCAAATGGAACAACCAAGTATTCATGATGTCCATACCTTGATACAAATGCTGTCTTGGGAATATCTTCAGGCTTGATTTTGATCTGGTGATAACCTGACCTTAGATCAATCTTGGAGAATACTCCTGCCCCTTGAACTTGATCAAATAAATCTTGAATTCTTGGCAATGGATACTTATTCTTGATAGTAACATTGTTCAGATTTCTGAAATCCCCACACATTCTTCTTCCACCATCTCGCTTGTCCACAAAAATAACTGGTGATCCCCACGGTGATACACTTTCCCTAATGAATCCTTTGCTTTCCAGCTCATCAAGCTGCTCTTTGAGTTCCTTTAACTCTTTAGGACCCATTTTATAGGGTGCTTGAGCAATAGGTGAAGTACCTGGTATTAAATCAATGGTGAACTCTATCTCCCTATCAGGTGGCATTCCAGGTAATTCTTGGGAAACACATCTGGAAACTCCTTTACTACTGGTATCCTCCAACTTGGCTTCCTTTAATGAGTTGAGTTGTATTCCAGCCTCCACATGGGTATGCTTATCTGCTTGATATGTGATTCTACCACCTCCTGGTTTCTTGATAGACATGTTTTCTCTTCACAGTCAATTTGAGCTCCGTGTTCTGACATCCAATCCATTCCCAGAACAACTTCTATATTCTTTAATGGAATCACAAAAAGATCTGCGTAGTATGGGCAATTACAGATCGTAATGATCTGTTCTTGCTTTACTTGGGTTACTAATAACGTACCCCGGCCGTAGCAACGTGGATAGGGCGTTCTAACGGCACACACCTTAACCCATATTTCTCAACAAAATGACTGGAGATGAATGAAGTTGTAGCACCGGTATCAAAAAGAACTTTGCCATGGTGGGTAAGAATACTGAGCGTACCTAGCACCGCCGTCTCTGAGTTGTCGGCCTCCTCCAAAGATGTACAGTGAGCCTTCCAAAAGTCCTTCCTCTTTTGCCATTGTTGTTCTTCCCATTGTTTCCCGCTCCAGCTAAGAATCTACCGCCTCCTCCTGGTCTACCTCCTCCTTTAATGAACCCACCTCCAGCAGTCTTATTAGGACACTCCGGTTTGATGTGCCCTTCCTGACCACACCCAAAACATATGATTTTGGCTTCCTGCATTCACTTTTGATGTCCAGGAAGTCCACAACTATGACAAATTATTCTGCTCCTTGGATTGACTGGTCCACGATTAGCCGGAATACCTCCCGACTGCATTCGGGGCTTGAAACTCCGATTCGGTGTAGTCCTGTTTGGTTGGAACTTCTGAGTTTCTATTTTCGCCTTTTTCATCCTGCTTATCTGAACCAACTTGTAATCATTCTCCCAAGTGATTGCAGTGTTCATCAATTCCTGAAAATTCTTGGGCTTGGTCATCTTCAGTTGCATTGCCGCATATGGATCCAATCCCCTCAGGAACCTTTTTACTCTCTTAGCATCCGTGCTCACCTCGTCAGTCGCATAACGAGAGAGTCTGCTAAATTCTGCAATATACTTCCTCATCGGATAATTATTTTGTTGGAGGTCTTCAAATTCTCTCCGTTTCATCTCCATGATACTTTCAGGTACATGGAACTCCCTGAACTTCTCTTTGAATTCCTCCCAAGTGAATACCTTTTCCGGTGGCTGCAGAACCACCTCATTGTCCCACCAGAACGCCGCCGGTCCAGTCAGAAGATGTGTTGCATAACGCACACTTTCCTCGTCATTAGCACCAATTGCCTTCAGTTTCCTCTCGGTGTCTGTTAACCAATCTTCTGCATCCATAGGTTCAGGTGCAGTAGCAAAGGGTAAAGGTTTGGTATTCAGAAAGTCAGATAAACTTGCCGATCTGGTCTCGGGACCCCTCGCTGTTCCAGCAGTTCTTGCATGAACTTGTTCTGCGTTTCTTGCATAAACTGCATACTGCATGAAGTTCTGTTCTGACAACAGTCTAGGTGGTGGTGGTGGTAATCCTCCATTAGCCTCTTGGTCTGCTTTTTCTTTGCCTCGCGCTCCCTGCGCTCCTCCTCAGACTCGCATTTCTACCCGTGTCCATTACCCCCTAGTCCTGCACATGAAGCGAACAAACTCATATTACACCATGCCCATGCTTTCTGAGCCTCACTTCACGTGCAACACTAGTCAAACAATGGAAATCAAAATCCAAATCCAAATAAAAACCAGAAGTATCAAACATATTATACATACATAACTATATCATCTGTTACAATACCCTCACCGAGGTGAGTTACACACATATGTCATATAAAAGTACTCCTGGGTCTCACAAGCTCTCTGACCCTTATTTATGTTACAAAATCCCAAACTCACACATGGTACACTACCAAACTATTACACTAGTACAGTCCTCCGTCGCTCCGCTGCAACACTACTCGCGGTACCTGCCAGGAGTCCACCCGTGCTGGCGTGTCGTCCTGCGTACTGCCTCTGGAATATAGGGCCTCCCGGATGGGATGTAGTCCGAGTCTGAAGTCTCTGTGACTGGAGTATCACCTAGGAAAAGTCCTCCAGGTTGACGTAGTTCGCCAAGTAAGCTCTCATCATTCCATCCTCTCCGAAACAAGTAGTGGTGGTACACTGAGAGTGATCAAAATGTACCTCCTGTGCTGGTGGTGCCTCAATCGGTTCCTCCTCCATCGGCTCCTCCTCATCGGACAATATGTTAGGGAACACATCATCCTGTGCCTCCATCGGTTCCTCCTCATCTGATGATATGTTAAAGACCTCATGGTCCATACCGTCAGATGCGAATCCTGCTACTCCAATTGGATTGGACTCAGACTCATCATCAGCTGTGTCGTAACATGGAATCGCATACTGTCTAGTACTAGGATTCCAGTCATATCTCCATCCATCAGAGTTCTCTATCGGCATCTCCGAATCCGAGAATCCATGTGAAGGGTGTGACTCAGGCTCGCTAGGCTCTATGATAGGATAGTGTATAGGCTCTGGAGTCGGTGAGTATCTAGATGGTCTAGAATTCTGTGGCTGCCTAGAAGTGCCCACTCCTGGTGATCTAGGTGCTCCACCTGCCTCCTGAACTACCTTCTTTCCTAGCTTCTTGGCCCTATGAGGATCCGTGAGTTCCTCAAGCATCTCATCTTTATCCTCTAGGATGACTCTGTGTGTGGTGTACAGTGATCCTACCAACTTGCGGTAACGATCCAACAACCTAGAAGCCAATCCGGGCTTATTCTTGACTAAGACTGGGTAATCTAATGGCAACTCCGAAGTCAAGCTGTCATGAGGAATAGCAATAAAGCTGGTACCTGACAGCTGGTCTGCCTTGTACTCTCTGATGGTAGCGATAGCTTCCACCAAGGCCTCATGATATGCGGCTGTCTGGTTACGACCCTCACCCCGAGGCATCGTTAAATGTGGCGTCAAGTCCCTCGGTATCAGGATAAGCACCCGATACTTCGCTACAACCTCTCCATCCTTGTAAGTATAGGTATGGACTGGAATATTAGTATCACGGTCAAAAGCTCGAAGTAGCCCTCGCAACTGCTCAGTCAACGTCCCAACATAGTTATCCAGTCTCTCATGCTCCGCCCAAACCGTCCTTTCAGGATCCCCGTGCGCCATCGCAACTGTTCATAATAAATATATACGTTAATATGCATCATAATAAAGAATTACAACACTAAAGATATGACAATGTTATTCTCAAGTGAATATTCATCATACTTCCAGCGAACTCTTTACCGTTGCCCCATATACCAACAGGTTCTATCCCTTTACTAGGTTTCCAACCTAAGGTCAAAGCAATTGCTCTGATACCAGCTGCGGTGACCAGCATACCACTGCATGTTGTAGTACGCAAGTCGTTGACATAACACTTACAGAACACCGTTCCGCAAATATTACATCCCTCAGAGTGGTACAACAGAAACATTGCGGGTCCAAATATCATACAACCATTTATTACAAAACAAAGTTGTCCAAACGTGGAGATGATCCCACATGAGGTCACCTCATACTTAAAGTTTTACAACAACGAACAAGAAGCAAATTAGTGCATACACGGGAACTCAACAGCTTATAGTATAAGTTCCAGCTGCTCGATTCGACCGTGCTTATGTAATAGTTACTAGTCCAAGCTAACTCTACTCGGACTCCTCCTCGTTGCCGTCTCCATAGCGGATGATATAATCCACTCCTTCTATTCCACCTGAAAGGTCTGGTTCTTCATAGTAGATGTCCTCCTGGCCTCCCATGAGATTCAGCGTTGAGTCGTCCAGTTCTTCACAGTCTAAGCAGGAGGTCAAAAGGGAAGGAATGAGTAACCAGCGTTACTCAACAAGTTCACTGTATATGGTGGAAAGTTTTATGCACTATCTACAGCTTTAGACTCTAAAGAGTCTCAAGCTAATGCAAAGTGTTTTGAAAACATTTCTTCAAGAGGTTTCTTTTATTCTGAAAACTATGCCCGTCATCTATTCACAGGTGCTAGGGCCTTGAGGAGCCTCCTTTCCTGCAGCGTTCGTCGTTCCTTCCTGGAACGTGGAGTAACATGTCACATTTTTACACTCTGCAGAGGTGCGTTACTTTACCCATAAGAGATCAACATCATGTTGCACAACCAGGCGTACTTTCCTGTCCACACTTCCTATGGTGTGGGGCCCGATTGTTGATCCAAGCCATTCGCCGTGCTTCTCCAACAACCCCGCATGCCCACCCTTTTGTAGGTTGTCCTCCCCTATATCTGATGGTAGACCGATCCGGACCCAAAGTCCTCCCCTATACCATACAGATAGACCGTTCCAGACATCCCTACAATCCATCATAGACCCCAGTTACCGTTGGGAATTAAGGGATCCCACCCATGTGCATGTAGTCCGCAAGATCTACAGCCTAAGGAACTGGCAGTCCGTTGACATGCGAAAGGGAAAAGATCACAGATGACTTTCCCGTCCCATTCCAAGTCTCATGGTTAACGCTTCATTTACGGCGCAAGAACGCTGACGGCATTGGTTATTAAATCCTAGGTAATACTTTCCCGTGCAAATGGAACCTCCACCATCCACATCATTCCATGGTTCCATCTGCCAACCATAATAGGATATCCACACTTAAGTAGACAACCAAATAGTCATATTATTGTGAAGATAGGGTTTTATGCTTTTTCCTTCGAGTAGAGATGATAGTATATAAGGATTTCGCAAATAGTTTCTTAACAGATACTTCAACGGAGATGAGCAAGTAATGAACTTGCCTTGAGACTGAAAGGTAGTGGAGTCTGATGTCGGGCGTGGCTCTTGACTTCCTTATTCTACAAAATACCATCATTGTCTGGTAAGGACAATGTTTAAAGAAGCAAATGATGCTATTATGCATAAGAATGCTATGCATTGAGTTTCTTTAGTGTGTTATATCCCTCTTTGTGAATTATGAAATTTGGAGGTTTTTTAGTAATATTTGTCTTTTTGAATTAAATAAAGACCATAAAAGAATTCTTTATTTACTAAATAGTAGTCCATTATTTGTTTTAAAAAAATAGAAGAATTTGTGTTAATAAGTGATAAACACAAATAAGTAAATTTTTACTTTTTATTTGATGTTATTAGAAATTTACAAATTTGTAAAGGTTATATTTCAAAATATTAACCAATTTTGAAAATACAATATTTTTAATGAATTTTTAATTTAAGTTTAATTTGTTGTAACATTAAGAATATATTTTAGATAGATTATCTAATTTGTAATTTAAATTTGTATTTAGTTTTGAATTAATGTGTTATTTCAATTTTTCATCTATCTTTATTTGGTAAATTACCATTTTACCCCTGGCTCGAGTGGGTTGAACCCAACCCAAAACCAGGGTCTGGCTCGAGTCGGTTGACCGACCGAGCCACACTCACTCACTTCTCTCTATTGTCCTCCCCGACCCCGTGCTCTTCTCTCACCTTGCTCCCCATGTCGCCGCCGCCGTCGCCGGATGATTCCGACCAACCCCGGCAAGCTCCGCCGCCGTGCTGCGGCGCAATCGGTGCGCCCCGCCGCACTCTCCAATCCTACCCCGGCGATTTACTCCTCCTAGCTTGATGCGGCTGCGCTCGACCCAAACCCGTACTAGGGTTTCGGTGTCCTTGCCGTGCTCAGGGTGCTCCGGTGTCCTGCCATGGCTCGGTGCAGGGTTCACCCCTGTGCCGCCGTGGTGGTGGTGATGATGCTTGCTTCACCCCTGGCCCTCCTCCATTGACCACACGGGCACTGCCCCGTCGTCATGGCGTTACGGCCTGGGACGCTGGTAAGATCTCTCTCCTCTCCTCTCTTCTTCTCCTTCCCTCTCCTGGCCTATGGCCCTGCTCTGTGATGTGTAGCATGCAGTGATTCTAGGGTTCTCCCCTGTGGGTGCAATGGTTACATTGATCTGATGGTGCTCTGTTGCTACTGTGATGACCACATGATGTGTTCTGATGTTCTAATAGTGCTCTGTGTTAGTGTAATGCATTTGCTTGAGCTAAATAATTTAGCTTTGCTTGCTGTGATGCCTCTGTCGAGTTACACAGAAGCATTCTGATGATTTTAGCTTAGGCAAATCATTTATACTACCAGTGGTGTTATTAGTGCTTTTATGTGTTGAGGTGCTCCTCCCCTATGTGGGTTTTGTGCCCAACACCAGTGCTGGCTTTGTGATCCCATAGCTTGATTTTTATGCAAGAAACACTTGCATGCCTTTGCTAAATTTAGTGGATTTGTCCCTTGCCCATGATGCATAGGCTGAGGCTCCATTTTGATAAGACCAGATGATGTGCTTGATTCTTTACTCCCCTGTGATGATCTTAGCATAGCATCACTATGCTAGACTGAGGGAAAATTCACTACACCCACTCCTGTGTATCTAACAGGTAATTTTGCTAGAAATAAAGTAGCAACCTGTGCTCAGGTGTGGTGATGGCTGTGTGGTGTGCTTGTGGATCTTGTGGCTTTCTTGATCAACAAATCTTGTGGACTTCTTCCTTGATCTCCTTGCTGGCCTGCTCCTCCAGCTCCAGATGCTTCACTTGAGCTTCTGGCCTCCCCTCCTTGCTCCTATGCTCCTTGCTGCCTCTATCCCATCTTGCTCTTGCTTTTGGCAAGGGTTCAGTGGTGAAAAGTGGATGGATTTGTGAAATTTGGGTGATGAACTGTGGCTGTGGTTGATGAACTCGAACTGGTTCTTGCTGTGAGAGAAATGGTTCTATTTTGCTAGCTCCTACGGCTGCTTCCTTGCTCTTATCCCTCTGCAGTGAGGTTGCTGTGCTGTAAGCAGCAGGGTGACTGCCTTTGTGACTGTGCTGCTTGCTTGCTTGTGTGCCTCCATGTTCAATTAACCTGGTGCTGCGGCTGGTTGGTATTATCCCTCCCTGTGTGATTATTTTGGTTGCCAAGTGGAATTTGTTGCTGTTTTAGCCCATGATGCTGTGCTGAGGCTGGATTAGCCAAATAAGAACAGATACTAATCTTGATTAACCTATAACCCAATGATGACATTAACAGTGCAACCCACTGTTGTTCTGAGGGTAATAATCTAACACTAACCCTCTTCTCTTTATTTTCTATTGTTCTTCTTTTCTTTTGTTTTGTAGGTACATGATGAAGATGGATTAAAGATCAAAAAGAAGAAGACATGAATACAAGACATTTAGTTTAGGAAATAATTGTAATTTTCCTTTTTGTACTTCAATTTTGTTGTAACAACATTTGTAAAGACATTGTATTGTTGTATTCAATTAATAAAATGATTTGTTTGTCTTCAAAGAATTCATAATTTGTAATATTTATTGCAAAGATTTGAATTATTCAAATCTCTATCAAATCATTTACATAATTATTGTTTTAGTTACTTAAATATTTTGAATTTGAATTTACTTTACAAATTCAATTATTTGAATAATCAATTTGAATTCAAATTCCTTCTACAAGCAAATTTCTAAAGGTCATGTCAAAATTATCGAATTCACCTGAAATGATCAAAAGCTTAATTCATGAGATGATCAAACCTCGATCACTCCAAGGTTTTTAGTTTGCGAAAAATTTATTCAGATTTTCAGATGAATGCATGCAGATGCACAAATTCCTATTTCTACCCTTCGTTAGTTCCTAAACGCTGGGGTATTACAGGGCGCAAGGATGTCGAGAGGGAGAGGGGTTGAGGCGACCGGCAGAGAGGGAGTGGCCGGTGGGAGAGGAGTGGTGGCCGCGGCGGCGGAGGAGCCGGCGGCCGGAGCGCTCATTGCGGAAGCGTAGGAAGAGGATCAAAAAACTGATACCATGTAAGAATGATTAAGAAACTAGAATGCACACTAGTAGGAAAAGCCTTATCAGTGGCGCACCAAAAATGGATTCTGTGGCACACCCCCACAATTGCTGGGTGCGCCACAGAATCCTCGCCACTAAAATATTATTTCTGTGGCGCACCATGGGCATGCGCCACAGAAAACCGCTTTCTGTGGCGCACCAGGCCGTGCGCCACAGAAATATCTGGGTAGGCCACATACAGAGGAATTCTGTGGCGCACCCTCGCCTGGTGCGCCACAAAAAAATATTGATGCACCACAAAAGTTTTTTCCAGAAATACAGAAATTCTCATTTTCCTGTACAAATACAGGTATATTACATGAAATACAGGTATATTACATGAAATACAGGTATATTACAGGAAATACAGTAATAATAGAAACAATAATATATTTTGACACGGTATATGAAAACAAACACATTACTATGTCATGACAAACACTTAGAGCCCAAGATACATACATATAGTGACAAGTGCCAAAGCACAAGTCTACAAAAGTTCCATCTCGATCATGTCACACAAGTCTTAATTGTTACAAAGGTTCATCTCATGTCACACACAAGTCTTAGTACAAATGAAGTTGTCACCGCCGCGATGATGGAGCATGATCACGGCTTCGTCTTCTTGAGCGGCGCCGGGAACGGTAGAATGCCCCCTTTCGTCCTCCACTCCCTGGTGTCATTCTGCGCCGCTAGTCGTTCTTCCATTTCCCTCTGAGACAACGCTGAAGATGGATTGGGATATATATTGGTTAGTGATATACATAGAGTATAATTTGTTCATCTAAGTAGAGGCAAGACGATCAATCAATGTTGTCATGGTTGGAAATCATATGGCTATCCTATTTGGGTTTCATAGCATAGCATATATATAATATATAACCCTACACATGCACTTCTACAAAAAAGTACACACTAGCTAGTAATGCTTAGCAAGGCTATCTTTTATAATACATCCTACGTACCGAAGCGGAAGTGGAAGGACCCTGAGGCGTGCATGACATCGTCGAGGATGATATTTGTTAACTGCAGCCGGATGCGATGGAAGTCTTGTCTATAATCAGCATCGGTGAGACCTTCCGCCATTTTGGTGTATTCTGCGAGATTAGATGCAATCTTCGTTTTCTCGCAATCCCGGACAATCGTTTTAAGGTGACGGAGGGCATAGTAGGCCTCCATCACACTGCCATCCAGTTGCTTGACGCAATGGAATCCGGTCCCATGCAAGAACTTGTGTGTGTTGTCGTCCTCCGTGAAAAATTCCGACTTCTTATGGAAGGGGCCGCCCTTTTTGGCATAGGCCTCGAGAGCGTCATCGAGAACACCCTTTATTCTGTTGTATGATCTCGGCTGGGATTTATTCCCCGAGTCCAAATAAGTGGCAACGGACCACCTCGGGGATACGTGGATGAGTGCGCAGTACTTGTCCCTGCTCAACACAATTGAAGCAGAATGTTGGACAAAGGATCAGCGATGGAAGAAATGTACAAGAAGGCATAAGATAGGACGGTGGCGAGCAGATGTGTACTTACTCGAAAAAGTAAGGCAGAAGAAGGGCGGTCTTCTCCTTGTTGGCCAGGAAGACCCTAACGAGGTACTCCTTGGCCGTTTCCCGTGTTGTTGATCCTTCCACCAGATGGCTGTCGCGCATGTAGTAGGGATCCACTATCGCGATGTACGGGGTATCATCTCTCCTGATCTTCATCGCCGCATCGAGCGCATATAGGCGGACCATGTTATAGTCCAGCCGTTTGGAGTGATACAGGTTGAAGATGTCCTCGTACGCTATGAAGAACACATCTGCGGGGTCTTCCTGGACGAAGTCCACCAACTCTTTTGGCACCTTGACCGGAACGCCGGGTAACCTGGGTTCTTCTCTTTAAGAAGGGTCTCCTCTAGATACAAGATATTATTCTGCAAAGTAATCATGGGTCCTTCTGCAAGGCGGAGCATGTCCCCGGACAAGATAGATTTACCAGCTTCATGAACTCGGAGTAGCCTGTGGATTCGTGTCTTCAGGACCCCGGATCTTAGGATCTTGCTGGCTCGCAGAGGATGCTTTTCTCTTCCTTTGATGACTCTTCTTTTTCTTCGTCTCTGGGGATTGTGGGGGTGCAGTGAACCCCGCTTTAACTGTTTCTTTCAGTGTGGTAGGGCTGAAAATGTTACCCGGTTGAGCTTGATGATCGCCGGCATCCGGAGGCGTGTCGGTGAAGGCCAGGCGCTGTGTGCATGAAGTGGGACGAGCAGGTTGAATGTGGTGGTCGCGGAAGGGTTCTTCATCCATAAGAGGCATGAACATATCATCCGCGGCGGCGCCAGTGTTGATGTAGTCATCGACGTTTACATCATTATCATCATCCTCCTCAACATTGTCGTCGTTGCCACCAAGTTGAGGTGCAACGGCTTTGTCCTAAAACATAAACAATAGCACATCCGTTAGTCGGGAAAGTCGGAAAGTCGGGAATTCGGAAAGTCAGAACTAACCTTGGACGGTTGCGGGGAAGACGTTCCCAACAACTGTTTGTGGCGGTTGGTGGCGGCGATGACCGGCGGCGGTAGCTTCCGGCCGGTGGTGGGGGCGACCGGCGGTAGCTTCCGGCCGGCGGTGGCGGCGACCGGCGGTTCCGTCTGGGTGGTGGTGACGGCTGCTTGTGGCGCCGGTTCATCCGCAGCATCTTTTTTTGTCCGCCTCGGCGGGGGCCGAACGATCGGGGCTCGGGGCCTCGAGGTGGCGCCGCCGGTGCGCCTGGCCCCATGAAGAACATCCCCAAGACGAATTTGGGTCTTCGGCCATTCCAGCATCCACTGCCCGCATTCGCCAAGCTTCATGTGTTTCTCGGCTCCCTGAGGTTGCTTAGGGGGGTCGATGTCACAGAACTCAGGCAGTACCTCCTTCACATTTACTTTCATCACGAGCTCGCTCATTCGGACGTTGTGGATATCGCGGGTCAAAGGTTGTACGGTCGAGGCCCTTGCGACTTCCTTCAACTCGCCGTCGGCCCCCACCCTATGCAGGAGTATGCAAGGCATGTCCTGGGAGTCAACACATAGCGGGCACCATGAGATAAGGCATATATAGTCTCACACACAATGTATCATACATATTCATGATCATACATATATATGTTTCCATTGCCTCACACACACATACTAATTAGTTACCTTGGTGACGGCGTTGAGCTCGGCTAATGTCGAGACAAGGGCGCCGGTGCCGGCGGCCGGCCTATCAATCTCCGGCCGCTCGTGTGCATTATCATTATTCTCCGGCGTTGGTGTATGTTGCTCCACGGCAGGGGGCACCGGTGGGGTCGGCAGGACCGGCGACACGTTATTGCTGGAGGTGCTGCCGGCGAAGCTGGGCACGTGTATCGGCCCCTGTTGACCTCCCGCATGCCAAGCAGTTATCCCCTGCACCAATGCAGGGTAACAAAGCCCGGAGCTTCTCGTCCACCTTCTCGGCCACTAGCTTGTCCACCACGCTGGAGTCCACCTTCTCGGCCTCTAGTGCGTCCAGCTTCTTCCTTAGCTCGAGAACCTCGGCTCTATCTTTAGCCGGCTTCCTCCTCTCCTTTTTCTTCTCGGTGTCCGTGCTGTAGTACTCGGTGAACTTCATCGCCGTACCAAAGCCGGTCACACGGCCAGCTGACGTCGGCGGCTTTGACTTGTCCCTCCCCTTGTAAACGTTCATCACCCGGTTGAAAGTCGTGTCCCACGGGCCGGCCGGAGGCTCCTGGGACGACGGGCCGGCCTCAGCCTCAATCTCCAACTCAGCCGCCTGCGGACAAAGGAAATAAACGTGAACCCATGTAGAAATCAACGCAAATGGACTTTGAGATATCCGCGGTAATTAAGTTCCTTACCAGCTTTTTCTCGAATTCCAACACATCTTCATAGTCGGTAACGAATTCCCCCGTCCCCGGCTTCAGATAGTAGCGGGACCGAACAAAGTTCCTAACTTGCTCGTCCGTGATTTTATGCCACGGGTTCTCTTTCCCAAGTCTCGCAACCTCGGCATCCTCCTTGTCCCAAACGGGCTTTTTTCCTGCGTAACCGCCGCTTCCCAAATGGTGGTTACCTAAGTTCAGTGCCCGCATGTTCTTCCCCCACTCGGTCCATTTTTCAGCCTCCGGAGATGACAAGGATACCTTGAATATATCGAACTCGTCTTTCTCGAGGTACGGCTCTTTGGCACTGATCTCCTCCCAGCTAAGACCCTTTTCAAGAATCTTCGCCTTCACCCGGCCTCTCCAGCTTGTCAAGGCGGTGTTCATCTTCGTGATGGCGAAGTTGTCCACCTTTTTGTTTCATCAGCCGGGAAAATATATCGTTTGTGAAGCTTCTTGAGGAGGTCATTGCGCAAAGCCTCATTCTCCGGATTCCTGAGGTCATACGTGTTGATCGATGCGTTTTCCCGGAGGATGCACCCTAGTTGCATGCCGTACCCTTTTGCGATGTCCCTAGGCTCCAGTGGTTGGCCACTTAAGGAGACCTTAGTGAACGTGTCTGTGATGTTGCCGACCGCTTGCGGTGTCCGGTCCTTCCTCGGCTTCTTAAGCCTCTTAGCAGGCCTCTTAGCAGGCGGGTTACTACCACCACCGCCATCCGTGTGGTCGCCACCCCCGACATCCGTGCTGGTGGGTTCTCCATCGGTGGTGGTGGCTTCGGCAGACTCTAACTGAAAGTCACCATCGCCGTCACGAGCCAGTTCGGCGGCCTCCGCATCCTCCATCTGCGGGTTCAATTCCCAGAACGTATGTTCTTTTGTCTAGCTTGTTCTTCGACGCTCATGTGCTTCTCAGAAGGGCCGGCCTCGGAGGACATGTTTGCACTACATTAAAAAGAGGCAAAATGTTAGTACAACAAATATAACAAAAGCATCACTTAATTTAGTACTAAGATACCCCGGCCCATGCATTAGCCGCAATACCCCATATGTCCTATTTTTAGCAAAGTCATGCTAAATTTCACGAAATTTTTTGGCATGACCTTTGCTAAAAATAGGACATATGGAGTACCCAAATTTGCCGGAACGGAAGTTAATCGACGTTCCGGCAATCTCAAGGGCCTCACGGGGTACCTGCACAAGCATTTCACAAATAATGGCCGGCAACAGCATGACATCAACACATTTCCCGCCGGCATAGCTGGCCGGCAACAGCATCACAAACAACCACGACACGATGGTCGTGGTAACACAGAACACATGGTCACCGGAGGTTTTCGACGAAATGCTCACCAAAGGGGAACTTAAGTTTAGTAGTTGATGTAGTCGAAGCCGATGGTCTGCACAAGAAAAGCATAAGAATTAACACTTCTAGTAAGCAACAATGCACTAAGGAGGCAAGCAACTATGCACTAAGCAAGCAAGCAAGCAACTAGCAAGCAAAAATAGTGGCAGCAAGCAACTATGCACTATTACTTCACATATTTTATCTATCTTCCCACAATTCTCATACTTCACATATTTTATCTATCTTCCCACAATTCTCATGGCAAAGTAACAAAATGCAAACATGTTGATCACATATTAGTGCTACCATTATGCAGGTCACATGCAAATGAACCTCATGTCCTTGCAGCAAGCAATCAACCAAAAAAAGGATCATGTAGCAACTAACCTAGCAATCTTCAAAGTGCATATGCAGCAACTAAAAATGCAGCAACTAAACCCTAACTATTGCACTAACTAATCTAACACCTAGCACTAATCTAACACTAACTATTGCACTGATTCGTAACTAACACACTATGCAACTAACACTATGCAGCAAGCAACTAACACCATATTTAACTTAGCAAAATTTTAATTTTTTTGCTAAGTTTTTTGCAACTAACACCATAACTAACACTAAGCAAGCAAGCAAGCAAAATGCAAGCAAAATGCACTAAGCTATGTCCAGTATCAAAGTTTAAACAAAAACACAACAGATCCTAGCTAGGAATTTTCACAAACATCTTGCGTGCAGGGTTTCGGTAGGGGAGGGAGGAGGGAGAGAGGGGAAGCACACCTTGTGGAGGGGAGGGAGGGGAGGTCGAGGGCGGTGTAGACGCGTCTGCGTGACAAGGAGGCGACGACGGCGGACTCGGCCGGGCTTGGAGGAGGCGACGGCGGCGGACAAGGCCGGGCTTTGAGGATGCGACGGTGCCACACGGACGCAGGGGAGCAGGGTTGGGCGGGGGCGAGGCGCAGGGGAGGCACGGCGGCGCAGGGATGGACGCGGCGGCGCAAGCTTGGGCCGGGGCGGCTAGCGGCGGCGAGTTGGGGCAGGGGCGGCCGGCGTCGGGGCGTCGGGAGTTGCGCGCGCAGGGACTTGTGATTTTTGGACGAAGGATGCCGGCGCGGGACGGGGCCACATGTCAATGGGGGCAAAGAAATTCTGTGGCGCACCCTTTACGCATGCGCCATAGAATTTTGAGTTTCTGTGGCGCATCCTCGAGTGGGTGCGCCACAAAATTCCTTGATTTTGTGGCGCATCGTTTGGGGATGCGCCACAGAATTCCGTCGACCCATATTTAAAAAACCTGTGCTGCTCTGTTTAGACATACACAGACTAAAATCCCACTGGTTAGCATAGTTTGATTAAACCTTGGACCTGGGCATCCAGGTTCGAATCCTTGCTGTGTCACATTTTTTTTCATTTCGAAAAAATGTTTTTAGTTATATTTAAAGAAAGAAGAGACAAACATTTTAAAGGAATGAACATACAATTATTTCATTGAATAGACAATATTTAAAGAAAGAAGAGACACATATATGGTCTTGCATTGTCTCACACACAATGTCTCATACATATTCATGATCATACATATACATGCTTGCATTGCATTGTCACACACACACACACACAAATTAAATACACCAAAAAAGTATTCTTCATCTCGGTTCCGTGAGCTAGATTCTCTTCTTTCCCTTCTTCGCGGTTGAAAACTTTAGGCCGGTGACCTTGAGATTTCTTTGCGTGAACGGACAACCTTTGGTAGGTAGGGAGGTCTTCCTTCTTTGTGTACTAGTAGTAGGCATGTCGAAGAACTTGTCGAATTCCTCCTCGATCTTTGGCTCGTTGTCCAAGTCTTGCTCGGTGGCGCCTCCTTCCATTCCGATGATGCTCCTCTTGCCCCTCCTCACGACAACACGGCTAGGCTTTGACGGGTCGGTAATGAAGAAGCATTGCTCAACTTGGCTAGCGAGTACCCATGGCTCATTTTTCGCAGAGGCGTTCTTCGATTTGGCATCGGGTATTACCATGGTGGTGAAATACCGGCCTTCTTTGACGACGTCCTTGGCCCATCTTACACGGAACATTGGCACCACCTCTCCACAGTAGTTGAGCTCCCATATGTCCTCAATCCTTCCGAAGTATCTTTCCTTGACAGTAGCCTCCTCATCGCCGTATGATAGCATAGTTACTCCTGAGTTTTGATATTCCGACATCTTGTCCTTTTCCTCGGTGTAGAATCTGTAGCCGTCGATGTCATACGCCTGATAGGTCTTTACGTTATGCGAGGGACCCCGTGATAAGGAGAATATGAGTTTTCATCTTCCGTAGATGGCGGTTTCCTCTTTGCTAGCTCCATTTGATTTTGCTTGAACCAACGCGTGAAGCTGGCGTTGTGCTCTCTGGTTACGTCTCCCTTCTTCCTCGGCCGGCCCAGTTTGATGTAATGTTGCTCGAGTAAGCATTTGTGCTGTTCCACCCAAGTTTCGATCAGCTGTAAGTGTTGTAGCGCGACCCGGTGAGCCCTTTCGAAGTCGTCCTTTCGACCCTGCATGCTGACAAAGGTTGAGCTGGCGCCCTCTCGGTGACCATATCCATTGAGCCTGTCGAAGTGTTTCCTCGTGGGCAGACCTACATCCTGGTTCTCGGTGCTTAGATAATTCTGGCAGAAGGAGATGCACTCGTAGGTTAGAAAGCCCTTGGCCATGCTTGCGTCTGGACGGGCCCTGTTGCGAACGTATCCTTTCATGACACCGTTCATCCTTTCGAATGGCATCATGTAGTGCATGAACGTTGGCCCTAGCTGCCTGATGTCATCAACGACATGGAGAAGGAGATGCACGCATATATCAAAGAATGCTGGCGGGAAGTAAATCTCGAGCTCGCATAGTACCAGCTCGATCTCTTCTTGTAGCCTGTCGAGCTGCTTCACCCCGATCGACTTCCTGTTGATGACGTCGACAAAGTTGCAAAGGGCAAGCAGCGTATCACGGACGTGCTCGTCCATTATCCCTCGAATCGCAACGGGAAGTACCTGCGTCAACAGCACGTGACAGTCGTGAGACTTCATCCCGCTAAACCTCTTCTTCGTACCGTCCAGATATCTGCTTATCTGCCCCGCATAACCATTCGGAAATTTGACTCCTAGAAGACACCTGTAGAATTGCTCGAGCTCCTCCGGACTCATAGTGAAGCACGTAGGGGAAGCACCACAGTGTTCTTCTTTACCCTTTTGCGGCGACCTTGAGTCCCTTCCGTCTGATCATCATCATCATCATCGTCATCGCTATCGGGGGCCTGAAGATCTTTCCTGACACCAAGCCATTTCAGATCGTATCTTGCTTTCGTCCCATCCTTGGTCTTTTCCGGCATGTTGGAAAGAGTGCCAAGAAGACTCTCGGTGACATTCTTCGTAATGTGCATCATATCGAGGCTATGTGGCGTCTTGAGGACCTTCCAGTAGGGCAAGTTGTGGAAAACAGCCCTCGCTTTCCATACACCCAGCAGCGGATCTACCTTCGGTCGTTTCTTTCCCGGCGCGGGGCACTCCTTCCAATTATTCAACAGCTCGTCGATTTCTGTGCCGCTCCTCGGGATCGGGGGTCCTTCGGGCTCGTCCTTACCATTAAACAGGTCACCGCGTTTCCTCCACGGGTGATCCATGCGAAGCCACCTTCGAGCCCCAGGGTACACGGTTTTCGAAGACCCGGGATTCCTTGGTAGCTGGAGATGCGGGGTCTTATCCATGCACCTGACACATGCGCAGAATCCGTGGCCTACCTGGGCCGATACATATGAGCAACCAGGATAGTCCTGCACCGTCGTGAGCAGCGCGGCTCTCATGGGGAAATAATCTCCAGTGTAGGCATCCCACGTACGTGCTGGGGTCGCCCACAACGTGGCTAACTCCTCTTCCAACAGCGCGAGATACGTATGTATGTGGACACCTGCTTGTTTCGGCCCCTGAATGAGAAGACTCATGTGTATATACCTTTGCTTCGTGCACAACCACGGGGGAAGGTTGTAAGGCCATACAAACACGGGCCAGGTGCTATGCGTGCTACTCTGGTTGCCGAACGGATTGAGTCCATCGGTGCTCATACCGAGCCTGACGTTCCTTGCGTCGCCTCCGAAATTTCCGACGGCGTCCAACTCTTGCCACTGGCTAGCGTCTGAAGGGTGTGTAAGGATCATGCCCTTCTCCGGATCTTCTTCAGGCTTCTCCTTTTCCGCGTGCCATTGCATGAGCTTTGCTTCCTTAGGGTCCACGAAGTACCGCTGCAGACGGGGAGTGATAGGAAAGTACCATACCACTTTGTGAGGACCTTTCTTCCCACGGCTCTTGTACCGTCCTTGGCCGCACACCGGACATGTGGTTCTGTCCTCGTACTCGCCCCGATAAATTGCGCAATCATTGATGCAGGCGTGGTATTTAACGTGCGGTAGGTCAAGAGGGCACACGACTTTCTTGGCCTCCTCGATACTAGTTGGCAATGTGTTCCCCTCGGGAAGACGCTCGTGGAAGAATTTCATGTTCTTGTTGAAGCTCACGTCGGTCCATTGTTTCCCGACTTCATCTCCAGAGCATCAAGCGTTACTTGCAAGCGCGTATCCTGTGGCCGGCACCCTGGATACAATGGAGTCTTCCCGTCTTTCTCCATTTGCGCCAGCTTGGCTTTCTCTCTAACGGTCCTCGCCTCCTTGAGGAGCAGTTCTTGAACATGAGACTCCATCAAGGCCGACATTAGCGAGCTATGCGGCGTGTTCGCGTCTTCTCCACCACCATCTACTCCTTCATCATGACCATGTCCGTCGGCATCTCCTTCGTCACGATCATCTTGCCCGCCCTCGTCTTCAGGCGCAACATTTGCTGTCGGCGCTTCATTGAAGCCTTCCATGAAACCGCGCCTGAGCAGGTGTTCCTCCAATTGTCCGGAATCAGGGTCGATCCATCTCACAAATTTGCAACTTCTACACGGACATCGTATGTGGCGCCTGTTGCACCGAATCATTTCCGCCTTCGCTTCTTCCTTTTAGTTGTTGATTCGACTGGAGCTCATCTTCATGACCATGGTCGCCTACGCGGTATACATATAGAGTATGTGTTATTAAGTCGGAAATGTTCGACGAAAAAATTCGGCATGACTTACCCTAGAAGTAGGACATATGTGGTGCAAAAATTTACCGAAATGGAAATGAATCAACATTTCGGCAAACATCCATGCACCACGCCGGCGCAAGCAACAACATGCAAAGATTCATGCAAACCAGACACACAAGTTTCATGCATAGATCCGTTCAACAATAGTTTGCTTCATGCAAACCACACACACAATCGCCCGCCGACAAGTTTCTCATGCCTTTAACAAACACCCATCCAACAATACCCACCTAGTAGATCTAGATCCGTTCCCGAGACGTGACCGTGATCGATGAGAGAGTGTGTGGTGATGGAGAGAAAATAGTGGACAAAAAGAGAGGAGGAGAATATATATGGAGGCTTTCCCCAAGCCCTCACCAATTATATGTCAAACAAAGTAGTTTAACAACAAATAATGGATAATACGATGGTCAAAATGCCATGGGAGAGAGGAGGAGCTCGAGCTAGATGCATCGGGGGGAGAATGAAGAAGGTCACATGGGGAAAGTGGGTGTTGCCACCTTTTTGTGGATCTGGGCCAACATTCTGTGGCGCACGCAGCTCGGTGCGCCACAGAATGTCAACTTTCTGTGGCGCACGGTATCTCGTGCGCCACAAAAAGCTAACATTCTGTGGTGCATGGTGGCTGGTGCGCCACAGAATGTCAACTTTCTGTGGCGCACTGGGCCCGTGCGCCACAGAATGTCCCCAGATGGATCTGGCCCAATAATTGGAACGTGGGACCCACGCTATTTCTGTGGCGCATGGGTGGACATGCGCCACAGAAAGATGACATTCTGTGGCGCATTTGTGGCCATGCGCCACAGAATGTCATCTTTCTGTGGCGCATGGTCACCAGATGCGTCACAGAAAGGCCAACATTTCTGTGGCACACCTGCTGCCATGCGCCACAGAAATAGTTCTAGGGTGCGCCACAGAATGCCAACCCACCTATAACCCTTCTCCTAGTAGTGGCAGCACACATTGGTATTCATCCTCGAGGGGTGTTTAAGTAGAGAGAGTTACACACGGTGAGGGAGAGGAGAATACATCCACGATCTCAACTACATCCTACAAGCCAGGAGAGTGAGTGTTGTGCGTGGCGAGCTAGTCTAATGGTTTGCATGGATAAGAACATGACCAAGCAACCGTAACAGCTAGATAAGATAAGACACAAAGATTAAGTCTAACAATCCTCACTCCGTTTGGAGTAGTACAGAGGCGCACCATTGACAAAGACGTGGTGGATTGGGAGCTTCACTAGTGACCTGCTCGAGGATGGGGAGCAAAAGCTCTGAATCCATGGAACGACCTGCTCGAGGATGGGGAGCAACAGCTCTGAATCCATGGAACTGCAGCCCTGGAGTTCGAAACAGAGTAGGTAGATGGCGCGGGTGGAGACCACCGCGACCCCTGCGGCAGACGGCGAGTGCTGGGTTACCGCGAGTCCACGACGAACGCCTCCGATGCCACTTGACTTTAATTAATTTCCTCGATTGATTTAGCCAGCAAATTTGCTTGTCCTCCGTCTTAAATTATTGATTGATAGTATTGCTTTGGCAGCTCAGCGTGCCAAGTTAGCTATTAGCTAGAGGAGCTCTAGCAGATCACCAATGCGACGCCCTATCAGAACGCGGCTTTCCTAATTTCCGGCGACATGGTGCGTCGCAGGGCCACAAGCAGCATGTGGCTTTCGTAATTTCCATGATGCGCGGCCGGTACGACCAACAGCCGAGGCACGAGCGGCGGCAGTGCAGATCGGCACGGGCACAACGACGCGGTGTGCCGCATCTCCTTGGTGTTCTGGGGCATGGCGGTGAAAGAGAGATTAGAGATGGATATGACAAGTGGGCCTTTCTTGTCAGTGAGACAAGTTTGGAGTTTGATTTACTTTTATCTATAAGTTTAGGGTTTGTTTTGGACCTTTTCGCTGTGGATATGGACTTGTGCTGTCCAATGTCGCGTTCCAGTCCGACCGTAACCTGTACACACCTCCCGCAACGGACCCGATCTGCCCAGTCGTGCTCGTGCCCGACCGAAGGCCGCTTCTCCTCTCCCTCCCCTCCGCCGGCCGGCGCGGAGCTCGATCCCACCCGAGCTGACCGGCAGCGCGCTCCCGATCCGCCTCTCCTGCACCCACCATGTACCAGTGGCGCAAGTTCGAGTTCTTCGAGGAGAAGGCGGCCGGGCGCGGCGGGGGAGGCGGCGCTCCGGCCGTGCCAGCCGAGATCGAGGGCCGGGTGACCTGCTGCTCGGGCGGCCGCGGCCGCGTCGCGGTTGGGTGCGACGACGGCACCGTGGGGCTCCTCGATCGCGGGTTCCGCCTCTCCTACGGGTTCCAGGCCTACGCCTCCTCCGTCCTCTTCCTCCAGCAGCTCAAGGTACATACATACATACATACATGGTGAAAATGCATCTGTAACTAGGAAATTCTTCCATCGATTTGTTGTTAGTGTTGCCTGCAACTTGATCCTGTATAATGAGGGTACAAAGAACAATTACAAACTTTTCCTTAGTTGATTGAAATCGACTGCTAATTAGGGGTAACGGACACATAGTTTGTCAATCCCAGATGGGATGATAAGCCTCGCTCTTTAGCAAAGCTCTGAACAATGCTAGACATTCTCATAAGTTTCGGCAACAAACTTGCTTTAGTGGCCGTTTTGTCAAGGCTTCAGGGTTTAGATCACATGTTTTGTTTATTATTCTTGGAAAGAAATGTAGTTCATTTCAATTTGGTTGCCAATTGCCGATGGTATTGATTAGATTTGCTATTTCTTTATAGTGGAAATGGTGTTGACCCTTGTCACCAATTTCTTGCCTATTCTATATACCAAGTACCTCTTACTGTTCGTGCTATGCCTTTTCTCTATGTATTTTGTCAGTGTTGTTTTTATCATGATAATAACAGCTAAAAGGGAAATTTACATCCTAATGATTTTGTATGATCAGCAAAGAAATGTTCTTGTCACGGTTGGAGATGATGATCAATCATCTTCACAGTCATCGGCAATCTGTCTAAAAGTTTTCGACCTTGATAAAGTACAAGAAGAGGGTTCAAGTACAACAACACCTTTCTGTGTTCAAATATTGCGGATCTTCACTAATCAATTTCCTCAGGCTAAGGTAAACTTTTCGGTTACTGCCCTTGCAGGTCACATATTATGCTCTTCTGTTATGAAACAAAAACGAATATATACTGCATACTATAACATCCTATACTACTTGGCATATTTATTCACTTCTGCAGATTACATCATTTTTGGTTCTGGAAGAGGCCCCTCCTATTCTGTTGATTGCCATCGGATTGGACAATGGATCCATTTATTGCATCAAAGGTGACATTGCACGCGAGCGTATCACACGCTTCCTGCTGCAAGTGGAAGCTGTTTCAGATGGCACGAGGTCTCCTATTACTGGTCTTGGTTTTCGAGTTGAGGGGCAGGCGCATCAGCTCTTTGCCGTAACTCCTAGTGCCATAACCTTATTCAGCTTGCATCATCAACCACCAAGGAGGCAAACACTTGATCAGATTGGTTGTGAGATCAACGCTGTAGCAATGAGTGACCGCATGGTTAGTATGGTATCTTTTGTTTTTGTGCTCATTCATCTGTTGTTTTTTAAATCACATAGCTGTAGACTAAGTTCATAAATCTGCTGGTAATCACGTCTGCTTTAGGGCCTGTTGTTGCCCCAACTTAGTTCGCAAATAGACAGCAGTGTACCAGCAATAACAGGGCAAGTTTTGTTAGCCCATCTTTTAGCTTTAGTTGATGAAATAGGCCCTTGATACAGTATATTTGTTCTGCACAGGCACAACCGCTAGGGCGCTAGCATGCTACTGAAAAAACTCTGCAACATCTCTACCTTGATCACTGAAGCTAACTAACTCCACATAGACAACGTGCGCTACAAAATCTAGGAAATTTAGCTGTTTTTTGAATCTGCAGCCTGGTCAATTTACTACATTATCTATGCAGGATCTGATTGTTGGTAGACCTGAAGCTGTGTACTTCTATGAAGCTGATGGCAGAGGTCCTTGTTGGGCTTTTGACGGTGAGAAGAAGTTTGTAGGTTGGTTTCGGGGCTACTTACTTTGCATCATTGCAGATCCGAGAAGCCGGAAGAATACTCTTAATGTTTATGATCTTAAGAATCGGTTAATTGCGCACAGCATGCCTGTGGGGGATGTTTCAGATTTAGTCACTGAGTGGGGCTATATTATTCTCATAATGAGCGATAAAAGGATACTTTGCATTGGAGAGAAAGACATGGAAAGTAAGCTTGACATGTTGTTCAAGAAAAATCTGTATACAGTTGCAATTAATCTTGTACAAAGTCAGCAGGCTGATCCTGCTTCAACCGCTGAGGTTCTACGGAAGTATGGTGACCATCTGTATGGAAAACAAGAATATGATGAGGCCATGTCTCAATATATCCACACCATTGGTCATCTTGAACCGTCATATGTGATACAAAAGTTTCTTGATGCAAAGCGCATCTACAACCTGACAAACTATCTAGAGAAGTTACATGATAGAGGACTAGCATCCAAAGACCACACCACCCTTCTGTTGAACTGTTATACCAAACTGAAAGATGTTGAGAAGCTGAATCATTTCATCAAAGATGAAGATGCGGTAGGTGAAATCAAGTTTGATGTGGAAACTGCCATAAGAGTATGTCGTGCAGCTGGATATCATGAACACGCTATGTTTGTGGCCAAAAAGGCTGGGAGGCATGAGCTGTATTTGAAGATTTTACTTGAGGATCTTGCTAGATATGAGGAGGCGCTGCAGTATATATCCAGCCTTGAGGCAAATCAAGCAGGTCTTACTGTAAAAGAATATGGAAAAATTCTTGTGGATCATAGACCTGCCCAAACAGTTGAAATACTGTTGAAACTTTGCACGGATGGTGGAGATCCTACTACAAGGAGAGGTTCAAATAGCATGCGTTTGCTTATGATACCCTCACCTATGGACTTTGTAAACATATTTGTGCACAGCCCACAGTACCTCATGGAATTTCTAGAAAACTATATCAAAGCCGTCAAAGACTCACCTGCTCAAACAGAAATTCATAACACCCTTTTGGAGCTGTATATATCGAAAGATCTAAGCTTCCCATCTATGTCACAGGAAAATGGCTTTGAGGAAAACAATATTAAAGACAGAAAAGGTAAAGAAACTGCAAACGGCTATAAATCAGGCGCAAGGGAGAAGGCAAAACTTGAAAAAGAAGATGCTAAAATAGCAAAGAATATTGTTGATAGACAAAAGAAAGGGCTTGCATTGCTCAAATCTGCCTGGACATCTGAGATGGAAGAACCTTTGTATTCTGTTGATCTGGCTCTTATTATTTGCAATGCAAATGCATTCAAAGATGGCTTGTTGTTTCTCTATGAGAAGCTAAAACTGTTCAAAGAGGTTATCAGTTGCTACAAGCAAGCGCATGATCATGAAGGTCTAATTGCATGCTGTAAGAAGCTAGGAGACTCATCTCAAGGAGGGGATCCATCTCTCTGGGGGGATCTGTTGATGTATTTTGGGGACCTCGGAGAAGATTGCTCTAAGGAAGTTAAAGAGGTCTTGACCTACATTGAGAAGGAGGATGTTTTGCCTCCCATTGTTGTTCTACAAACACTATCAAAAAATCCATGCTTGACTCTCTCAGTTGTGAAGGATTACATTGCTCGCAAACTTGAGCAAGAATCAAAGCTAATTGAAGATGATAGGAAATCTATTGACAAGTACCAGGTTAGTATTTGATTGCAATACTTCTGCAGCATTTCATTATGTGTTGCTATTCTCAACGCCTTTACATTTTCAAGAATTTGCATTGTTATAGCTTGATTTGATGTAAATGTATGGGCTGTTCTATGTAATTCAAAATAGGTTTGAGTTAGAGATCTATTACGGAATTAGTTGTTCATCTGTTTGTGGTAACAACTTTGTAGGAGCAGTTATTCAGATGATGCTACCTCAGCAGCTACTGCAAATTGTTTCACTGTAGTCTGGTACTATGTATTGTTGATATACTGAAATTTGGTAGTTGTAGTAGTGAATCATGCAGCAGCTCTCACAAGCTGCCTTCCGGTTGATGAACCTCGTACAGATGACAGATCTACCTACAACCATCAGTTCAATAGGAATCTAAGTTTCCTTTACTAAGAGAAGGATGTTGAGAAAACCTTTTTGTCCTACTGATATTCAACAATTCCCATGAATCTTGAACCCACTTTAGAAATAATATGATTCTGAGTTAGACATAATTATCATGGGAGAGGTTCTATGTTGTCTTTAGTTTGGGATTGTACCATGTAAGGAACTTTGCTTCCATGCTAAATGCTTGAAGCTCTAGCTATCGAAGTTTGGTCTTTTATGTTACAGACATGTCAAACAGAATCACATGCTTTTGATGAACTATATTTGACCATGCCGATAAAATTTGGTATTCCAGTATCATATTTGTCGACTTCTTTGCGTAAGCATGTCAATTTCTAAGTCTTGCTTAAGGGAAGGATTGGATTCTCTGATGTATCAAGATCTTAGAGCATATATTTGAAACTTTTGCCGATGTTTGTCTACACAGTTCATTGATTAAAATAAGGAACACTTAGTGACACAAGATTTTTGCTTATACAGGAAGAGACAGAGTTGATGAAAAGGGAGACAGAAGACCTCAAGACAAACGCAAAGGTTTTTCAGTTAAGCAAGTGTACGGCCTGCACCTTCACCCTTGATCTTCCTGCCGTCCATTTCATGTGCATGCACTCATTCCATCTCCGCTGCCTCGGGGACAACGAGAAAGAATGCCCGGAATGTGCACCTGAATATAGATCTGTTATGGAGGCAAAGCAGAAGCTAGAACTAAATGCCAGGGATCATGACCTCTTTTTCAGGCAGCTGAGGGGTTCAAAGGATGGCTTTTCTGTGGTAGCAGACTATTTTAGCAAGGGCGTAGTGAGCAAGACAACCATTCCGCCTGAAAATGCTCCATAGGGAAGAGTTGCTCCCATTGTTTTGCGTTGTACAGCATATAAACATCACATTTCTTCCCATTCGAGTGTGCTTACTGTTCCATCAATCATAGCACGCACGGCGCCTCGGGCTATGATCCTGAGTCTCCCTCCTGTACTGAGTTGTGTTCTCTAGCCTTTTGAGTTTTGATCCATGCTCTTATTTTTGTTGTACAATGGCCATTGTAAATACTTGTTCCAGCCGCCCCGCCCTTTTTGCTGGGTGCTGGAAAAAGCTTGCTCATAGCCCGCATTTGAGTATGGTTATTTGATATGTGCCTATGTTGTGAATCACAATTTTAAGTGTTATATCTATCTGCATGACATTTTGCGATCTTTTGTTAAATTATAGTTACGGACTCCTTGTTCTGTATTTATCGCATATTTCAGCGTTCTTATTTATTAACTGTTTTTGTAGTACAAACTATCATCACCTACAGTTCTAGTGCTCTCATAAAACTGAAGGGTTAACATCAAAGTTCGTTTCTTCCACGATTCGTCTGAACCACCTGCAAGCTTCAACTACTGCTGGCCCCAGAGAACGTGGCGATGTTGCGTTGGAAATGGATACATTGCATCTACGGAAATAAAAAGGCATGGAACACGACAGGGGAGAACAGTTGAGATCTATGATCATGTGTATATGTGCTACTAGTAGGTGGCATGTCCAATTATATGCATGCATACACAGCCAGGCCGCTCACCACCGTAAATATTCTAGCTCCACAGCATACTAACAATTTCTTTGGAATTCCTGCAGATTATACAGTATTCTTGTGGTTGAAAACACGCCCGCCACAAGGTTGCTCGGTCGCTCTCCTCCACCCTCTCCGCCATTGCCCATTTCCCATGTGCTCCAAGCGGACCAAGCTCCAGGGCTCATCTCCGGCCATCAGTTTGGAAAAACCGCCGCACTGGAGCCCAGCAACGCCCACCCACCCGTCGTTTCACCTCACCTCACGGCGTGCGTGCGTACGTAACGACTACTACTACGACATGCGTACGACAAAGGGCCAATCATATGCGGCGCACCACGGGGACAGCTCACTCGCGCTTGCTCCCTCTACCTCCCGCGTCGCGTCGAGTCTGAGACTCTGAGTAGTACAGACGGCGGTGCACGCACACGCGCTCCCGCTGACGCCGCCATCATTATTATCATCATCATCCCTGTCCCCCTTCCCCCACTCGTGCGCTGTGTTTCTCTGCTACCTCCAAGCAGCTCCAACCAAAGCCTGCTGCTGCTGCTGCTCATCATCATCATCATGGCGGCGTGTGCAGCCTGCTGATCGGGCTCAGGCGGGCATGCCGGCGCTCATCACCGCTAGCTAAGCTAGATAAGGCCTTCGTCGACCTGCTGCTCTGGTTAATGGGTACGCACTCCTGCTGCCTCCTCTTCCATGTCGGCTCCTCGCTCTTGGATACCGTCTCTTTTCTTTGGCAAAAGTCCAAAACAAACCTCGAACTCGTAGACGCCGGCCAAATCGAACCCTGAACTCACAATCCCTGAAATCGGCACCCTCAACTCACTGATCCCGGTCCAATTTGAACCCTGACAGAGTTTGCAGTGATAAACCGCTGACGTGGCTGGGATTTGACTTATTGGTGGTCCAGAGATGTAAGTGTTGACCGTTCTGGTTATATTTGTTGGGGGATTGGGGAACGAAATCAAATCGCGAGCTAGGCTGAGCGAGGGCAGAGGCGAAATTGGGGATTTCGTGGGAGCATATAGCAATTTTTGCAGCAGCTTATTCTGAGTTCATAAGTAGAACATATAGCAATTTTTGCAGGCATTTAATCCAGTACTCAAAGAATATATAGCAAATTTGTCTGCCATTCATAAGTAGAAACCATATGCAACATCAAATCCATGTTTGCAATAGATTACAAAAGTTGGTGCACACGAAGGCTTGCAACATTACAGACTCATGGCTTATAACATAGCCTTAATGTTTGCAATACTAGAGGATGGGCAAGATTACACATTGCCACTAGCGGTAAAGTATTTGAAGCTAGGAATGGATGATGCAGGGACTCTCTTTGTCTTGTTTCTTGCGGCACTGTGTCCCAGTAGATGCTCCAGCTTGTGCACTTGTAGATGTGTTTCTTGGAGGCTTAAATGTGGATGCCCCAGCTTGTGCATATGATCTTCCTTGCGCAGTAGCAGGTGCATTTGACCTTGGTGGGGCAGAAGGTGCTGCATTTGACCTTGCTGGGGCAGAAGGTGCTGCATTGGTCCTTGGTGCTGCACTTGTTGTTGACGATTCACCAGGTTGCTAGAAGAGAAACAATGTAAATTCATAAGAGGCATGCTACATTATAGAGAACCATCTAAATCACAAGGTGCTGCAGTAATGAACTAGTTAAATTACCTCTGATGCTTTCCTTTTTTTGGTAGTCTTCACAAGGTGCGCATTCTTCTTCTTGCCTCTGTCTGGATTTTTCTTGCAGCCTCCCTTGTTGTGGCCAGTGCTGTGACACAATGAGCAAGTAATTATAGTGCCATGCTTGCTCATTTTGTTGGTAGGCTTCGGCTTTTCAGTTTCCTCCCTCTTCCTGGCATTTTTCTTTGGCCGGCCTGGCATTCGCACATAACCTGGAGCTTGAGGCCTAGGCTTGCCAGAAATTGGCCACATCTCTTCACCCTCTACAGGTTCTAAGCAATGCTCATATATTTTGTTGAAGGTATCAACCGAGTAGCAAGGAGCAATAAAATCTTCCACCTTTTTCTTGCACTTGTAGATAGCAGTAATTGCATGAGAGCATGGCAGACCTGCTAACTGAAAATAACCACATGAGCATGTTCTCTTTTCAAGGCTGACTGTGTACTGCCTTTTTCTCCCAGTCAATAGCTTCACTTCGAATCCATCTTTGCCATTCCAGAGCACCTCCATGATCTGTGTCCTTGCAATGCTGCTCTTCAATTTGTTGAATACGCTTGGGCAAATTTTCCCATGAAACTTTGCACCTTTATCCCTTTGTTCTTGAATTCTACTAAATATTTTCTTTCTGATCTTCTCTTGCATGGAAATCAGGGGATAAAATCTTGCATCAACAATTGCATGATTGAAAGCTTCACACAAGTTGTTGTCCACTGACTCACAGTAGGAACCAACTGCAAAAAATGCTCTTGCCCAATGTCCTGGCTCTGTTTTCATCATGTCCTTTGCACCCTCCGGTGTTAGCTGTGCAAGCTTTGCTTTATAGTAGTTGAAATCTTGTTTGTTGGATGCTTTAGCCACTGCCCAGAATTTTTTCTGCCAGTCATGCGACCTGTGCGTCTTCCTCCAATTGGCATAGATATGTCTAGCACACATCCTATGCTCTGCATTTGGCAGATAATCCCGCATGGCATTAATCAGACCCTTTTGTTGATCTGAAATGAAGACCCAACCATCTCCATTGTTGTTGATGTCCAGATCTTTGATAAGCAAACCTATGAACCACTTCCAACTTTCATTTGTTTCCTGCTCCACAACTGCCCAAGCCAGTGGATACATCTGGTTATTGGCATCTCGAGCAATGGCACACAACAACTCTCCCTTCACTGCTCCTTTGAAAAAACAGCCATCTAACCCTATTACTTTCCTGCATCCAGCCTTGAAACCCATCTTCAATGCATTGAAGCACACATAAAAGCTTTGAAAAATGTTCTGCTGCATGTTCGTAGGATCCAAGCACACTGCAACTGTGCTCCCAGGATTACTTCGAAGCAACTCTTCCTGATAATCAAAAACCCTTGTGTACTCAAGCTTCATGCCTGACATTAGCTTGTCCATAACAATCTTCTTTGCATGCTTGCACTTAGAAGGGGACACATCTGCGAACAAGTCTTGAAGTACTGTTGCCTTCATGCTCTCAATCTTCCACATAGGATTAGCTAGAATAAAATGCTCATACCTCTGAGCAATTACTTTTGCAGTCACTAGTCTGTTATCTCTGTTCTGTGCACAATGGTGCACATCATGGAATGTAACTATTTGGAACCTGCTGGTTCTTGAGTTTTTTGAAGCATAAAGCAGCCAAGGACAACCATCCCATCCACACTTGGCCCTTACTCTGTCTGACTCTGATTTCGCAAACTCAATGCTCCTTTTGGTCACAATTCCATATCTCTTCAGCGCTTTCATCAACTGGTTCTTGCTTCTGAATACCATTGTCAAGCTAAAATGTGGAATCTCTGTGTCATTGTTGTACCTAGGAAACTTGCTCTTCCGCCTCACCTGTTGTCCATCAGAATCTTCATCATACGAGTAATCCTCATCAGATGAATCATAGTCCCACTCCTGCTCGTCTGCTTCTAACTGTTCCTCCATATTTGCAATCAGCTCAACTGGTACAGGATCTTTGGAATCTCTGCCAATCCAACTCTTCGTGTCCTTCATCTTCTTCTTGAATTTCCTTGCATGCCTTCTTAGCTCCACAACTTCTGAATTTTCCCCACTGTCCTCACTATGAGGCTCATATTCAGGGTCTGACTCTGATTCACTACCTGAACCATCTTGCACTTGCTCCGCTAGCATTGGTCTTCTTCTTGCATGAACTTGCTTCTTTGGACTGATAATTACTTGAGTTATCACACCACTGTCATCAGGAACCAGCATGTCATGCTCATACTGAACTTCTTTTTCTGTAACTTCAGCTGTCTCTGCACTGATGACAATATCAGGTTCATCATCATCACTTAGCTGCATGAACTCTTCTTTTTCAAAATCACTTCCACTGTTGCTATGCTCACTGTCCTCCTCTCCATGGTACTCGACATATATGTCTGCTACTCCTCCTACTTCAGTGTACTCTCCCATCTGCACACAACTTTTGTCATCATTGAGAAACATCAAGCCGTCAGCAATTGATTTCCCAGGCAAACGAAAATAGAACTTCATCGATTCCTTCAAGTCCATATGATCTTTCAGAAAGCCTTTGACCTCCGGCAGCGACAGCTTATCCCTCTCAATCTCTGACATTTCTTCATCTCCCCCAACGTACTGCAAATTTGGACCATTGCCGATGAAATCGCCAGCGAAATGGAATCTCACATTCAATATCTCCGTCGGATCCATGATGAAACTGAAATAAACAAAGAAACATCACTTCCTCTATCAACCACGAACAATTTTACCGCAAAAATACCACCCTAATCGCATCAAAATCCTGACTTTCCCTCCAAAATCGAACTGACAATTCTGCCCTAAAAAACCCTAACCCTAAGGTTCTGACAGAGCTAAATAAATTAACCCAGAGGAGGAGGACGTAGGCGACATACCTTAGCCCGTTGCTCGCCGTCGCGCGCCGGTCCGATCGTCGCCGCTGCGGTCGATTAACCGACGCCTGTCGCCATTGCCGTCGCAGGAGATGAGAAGGCAGGGGGACGCTCTCCTCGACTAGATCAATGAACGGGCTGTCGTCGCTCGCCGTCGCGCGCCGGTCCGATCGTCGCCGCTGCGGTCGATTAACCGCCGCCTGTCGCCATTGCCGTCGCAGGAGATTTTTTTTTTCCAGAGGATGCCGTCGCAGGAGATGAGAAGGCAGGGCCGCAGGGGGACGCTCTCCTCGACTAGATCACGAGGGAGAAAGAAGCATCCCGAAGCTGGGCTGTCGTACTGGGCCGGGCCTCCTTCTACACAGCGAAACGACCTGGGCAAAAAAAAACAAAGCAATCCCGGCCTCAAGTCGACAATCCTTGTTTGGGAACGGCTGCCAGGGTTCAAATTGGACCGGGATCAGTGAGTTGAGGGTGCCGATTTCAGGGATTGTGAGTTCAGGGTTCGATTTGGCCGGCGTCTACGAGTTCAAGGTTTGTTTTGGACTTTTGCCCTTTTCTTTTCCTCTGCCCTTTTTTCTTTCTAGGCGGTTCTGACTGAGGTTTCAGCCGCCGGCGCCGCCCCGTCGTGCATCGCATTTTCTTGGCTCTTGGGTTCTTCTTCTTGGAACTGCATGCTCCTTGGTGTTTGAGAAAGCTTTTTTAGAAGCTTTTTCAGTTTCGGCATTTGGTTAGACCACATTTACTGCTGCTTCTCCGGCACTCCCACCTGCATTTCTTAACTCTTTTCGGAGCCCGTACCGCCGTGTCCTCCGTTGCTCTGGCCTATGGAGAACAGAGCAGAGATGCTCTAAATTTTACACTACTAGCAGCGATCTGAATTTAAACTAAAGGGAGTGTCGTGGAGAATGGTGAATAGGGGGTGGTGATGGTCTGGCACAGCCCTTTCAACAGTCCCCTGCTGCTTCTTATTCCTTCTTCCAAAGCTGCATCCATCCACGAATCCCATCTCATCTTTTTCTTTTCCGCTTTTGCTCTTTCCCCTTTGATCGCCTTCGATGCGACACTCTTGACCACATCACTGACCAGTAGCCACCATTGCTATCTCCCCCTCTCACTGTCTTTGTTTCTGCTGCGCTGCTCTCGCTCTTGCTCGTTGCTTGCTGCGCGAAGCAGAGGAGGAGCTTTTTCCCAGGTTGCAATGCCGGGACGCGGCGGCGTGGAGGAGGCTGCTGCGGTGAGGATCCGCAAGCGCTGCGCGCTGTCGTCATCCGGCGCGTCCAACCCGGCGCGGTCCAGGAGGCCGGCGGTGCTGCTGCGGCGGAGGAAGAGGAGAGAAGGGGCAGGCGCGGAGAAGGCGGCCATGTCGGAGTCGTCGTCACGGAGCCGGCATTGCCGTGGCCGCGCCGCCGACGGGGCGCCGCGGTCGTCGGCGTCGGCGAGGAGGCTCGTCACCGCGTTCTGGCAGACCGACAAGGACAGGCTGTTCGGGGAGGAGGATGAGGACGCGGTGGCGCGCCGGAGCTTGGTGCCTCGGAGCCACGCCTCCACGGAGGTGAGTCGTGCAGCTGATCTGTTTTCACACATTTTTTTGCGGTTTGTTAGTCGATCTGATCTGCTGGTGATGTAGGTGTCCAAGAGCTCAAGGAGCAGGTGCAAGATGTTTGAGGAGGCTGGTGGCCGGAAGGGGAGCTACCACAGCGGCCATGGGCAGTGGCCTCCGGCAGACGTGATGAGCAACTGCAGTGCAATGGAGGTAAATCCACAGTTTCATTTCTCATGTGAGACATACTAGTTGAACCGCAGCAACCAAAAAAATGTTTTTGCCTGCATACAATTTTTGTCGTGTCTCTGTCCGCTGAATCTATTATCAGGGTGCTGCTATTAGTGCTCTTGGGAGATTGCGATAATCCTCAAGTGTGTTCTTCTGATAGTTAGGTTCAGTTAAACCTCCCACGCACAAAATGGAAACGGGCGAATTCATGAGAAACTACATGTGCGTACCCTTTAGTCAGTGGCATGATGTGCTGTATTTGCTTTAGATAGGACTTGCAACTGGCAACTTAGCTAGCTATCTAATTCCTTAATTCAGTCAGTACTGAAGTGTCTAGCTGCAACTTTTGTACCGATTTTTTAACTAAAAGTATGAGAATAGGGTGTCTGAAGTCAGAACTGGCTCTTAGTTTCGAAGCTAGCTAGGATGATTTTAACTAGAGCTTAGCCAGTTGCGAGTAGAAGGAATCTGTCACTTCAGAAGGCGAAAACTTTTGATGTCTTGTTTCAAACGTAGTACACCTTTAAGTGCAAGTTGGCTCCCAGAAATATGCAAAAGTTTCAGGAAATCAGATATGCTTCTCCAAGAAGCATTTCAGTAGCCACCACCTAAAATTTCTATATGAGTAGGGTATGCATAGGTGCCGCCGTGCCGAGTTCTAAAGTTACCGATGATCTCAAACAAAACATGGCTAAGTGGCTAGTTTCATTTACAAGGAATTTCCCACTTCATAAAGACGTCAACTTTCGACGGTTCATTCGATCGTAGTACACCTTTAAGTATGAGTTGGTTTTCTAAACAAAAAAGCAGAAGCAAATTTGAGACGCATCTCCAAGGAAGCATTTTCAGATGCACATGCGTCTCGTCCACTTGTGCATCAAGCTATCAGCTAGGCTTGATTGTTTATTCAGCAGTTGAAATGGCTCCATAACACTTTCCTTAGGTCTAGGCTGTTAGGGAGAGTTAGTTATTGGGCAGTTGCAACCTGTTAGGTATGTATATGGGCAGATTGGGTGGTCGTCAGGTTTGTTGAAGCTAATTTTCGATTAGAAAAACAGTTGGATTTGAGGGAGACAGCGTCATCAGACAGAGCAATCTTCAATCATGTCACCCGTATGCGTTTTCTTGGTTTTAGCATCTATCATGCTGCTTTTACCATCTGAAAAAGCACTACTGAATTTTTTTGATTTCATAGAGAGCCTTGTTAAAAATAAATTTTATCATTCTATGTTCAGATTGGCACACGGTGTCAAGACGATGTTTCAAGATGTCCTGAAGAGAAAGCAATCCACCTGAAGGATCTGTACAACAGCTTGATTGCGTCGAAAGAACTTGCCAAAGTACTAGCACACATCTGGGGAGAACTGAACCCGTCGACTATTTCACTCATTTCTGCCCTGCGTTCTGAACTTGATCTTGCCCGTGCCCATGTGCGAAGGCTTATCAAGGAACATAAATCAGAGCGTAGCGAAATCGACTACTTGAAGAAGCAACTTATGGCAGAATTGGAGTCCTGGAAGGCCAAACAAACGGAGAAGGCTGCAACTGCTCTGCAATTCATAGTCACAGAGGTGGACAACGAGAAGAAGTCAAGAAAAAGAGCGGAGAAGACAAGCAAGGAGCTCAGCGCAGCGTTAGCCGACACCGAGTCCTCGTTACGCGCGGCGCAGAGAGAACTTGAGAGGGAAAGGAAGTCCAAAGGGAGAGTGGAGAAGATCTGCAGCGAGCTCGTCAGAGGTATCGGCCAGGACAAGGTTGAGATGGAGGCACTGAAGAGAGAAACCGAGAAGGCACAGGAGGAGCTTCAGAAAGAGCGCGAGATGCTGCAGCTCGCAGATGAGTGGCGCGAACAGCGGGTCCAGATGAAGCTGCTGGAAGCGCGGCTTCAGTTTGAGGAGAAGAATGCGGCGGTGAATCAGCTGCACGACGAGCTACAAGCATACCTGGATACCAAGAAGGACCAGGAACCTGCAAAATTCGATCCGATGCTGGCGGTGGAGGAACCTGGGGCAATTGCAGACAATGCTGGCGGTGGAGGACGCAGCGATGACAGCGAAGATCGCGACTCGGAAGGTGGTGATATGCACTCCATCGAATTGAACATTGACGACAACAGAAGGTTCTATACCTGGAGCTGCGCTTCGCTAAGGGGCAGCCAGATAGGTGCGTCGATGCATGGATCATCTTCAGATAAATGGATTGATGGCGCCGATTCACGCGGCGTCGCCCGGAAAAAAACGTTTGAGGAAATGGATGATGCACTGGAGGGAGACTGGGCGGAAGGGTGCAGCAACGGAGTGCTGAACTTTGACCATGACGAGGCGAGATACCAAGCGATCAAGAATCTCAGGGAGCAGATGATCGCTGGTTCTGGGCTCATCATGTCACAAGGTAGAGAAAATACTGAAATGAAGTACTGAATCTTGTAAGGTAGATTATTAAACTGGGTCAATTTAGGTGGCGTCGGTGCTAACCGTACCGATCAACCACTGCTGATGCTAGCTAGATTAATTTGGTCAGTCAGACATGCATCTATAGTCAAGGTTTTTCTTTGTGGATGAGTTTTCTTGAAAGTCAGGGTTACAGTTTGAGCGTATTCAGTTCCATTCTTGTACGGTCATGTATATATTGTAAGGAGATGAATATGTATGTTACATCGTGCAAAAAAAAAAAAGAATATGTATGTTACTGCCAAGTCCTCTCAGGAAAGCTGGCCATATATAGTTAGGGAGGTTACCTTGTTCATCCATGACTCCGTTGGAGGTTCCATGACTGACAATTTGCAGTGGATACAACTGATAAAAAAGCAAATGCTTAGTCGCTAAATCAAGAAAATGCTATTTTAGCAGACTCTGAGAAATTGTAGAGACATCATTCCATCAGTTTTTGTAAATATTAAATCATGAAAACATAACAGACGAGCCTCGGACGTCTTCCCCTCTCCCGCTACAGTAGAGAGGGGCGATTTTTTCGCCGCTCGCAGATCCACCTCGTCGCCGCCGATTCCGCTGATCCCTCGTCCTCCGCCGGCCGCTCCGGCGGCGGGAGGGCGGGGATCCCCGTTTCGCGTGTGTACATAGTGTAGGGTGTGTGAGTTTTCCGGCCGGCGGCGCCATGGAGGGATGGTTTCGTCGGTGTTTTGGTGCAGGTGCTTCCTTCCTCTCGCGGCGGAGCTCGATGGAGATCTGCGGTGCCGCGCCTGCCCTTTCGCTCCCTGGGATCCCTAGATCCACTGGGAGTGCTACCCCCCTCCCGGATCTGGCGTGGCGGCGGATCCGGGTTGACGATCTTGAAGCTGAAGATTTTCCAGGAAGACGAAGGAGAAGCAGCGGGAGCTGGATGGAGGCTCCATGGAGCTCGAGGTCCGGCGACTTCCCGTCCGCCAGGGGGCGTCTTTTGATCCAAGGCTTGAAGGAAGACGCGGCGGCGGCGCGCCACCGGCACGTTCTGCTCTTCGTCGGCATCTCCGGGTTGCAGAAAGACTGTATTGATTTTTCGATCTTCTTCGTGTTTCTTTCTGTATTGTTCTTCCTGTAAGATCTTTGGTTTCCTCGCAAAAAAAAAAAAAAAAAAAAAAAAAATCATGAAAACATTGGAGTTAATTTTAGGACCTAGTCCTTCTGTTTCAAGAAAACATGTTTTTATTGGAAAATATAAAAAAAAACATGGCGAGACAGTTTTACGTAGATGATAGACACGGATAGCCGGAACTCATATTATTTTGACCGCAGGTAACTCACACCAGCTTGTTTTGTGAATCGGTGAAAAATCGCCCTGAACCTCGGGTGCCGGGGCGAACCGCTGTTGCTACTCAGCTCGAGTGCGCCTGCTCGCTCCACAGGCTTCTGCTGCTGGCCGACATGCAATTTCCCTTTCCCTCACTAGAGCCGGCCCATCTAGGCCGAGCCAGGCCAGCTGGAGGGGCACGATTCCCTAAAAAAATGCTAGAGGCGCACGATGCCCAGTCTCGGTCAGTCGCTGGATGGATATACCCGGCTATCATAATTGTCGTGAGTTTCTAAAAACCACAGCGCTTCAACCAAACCAGTGCTCCCGATGGCCACCTTCTCTATCCGGTTGCTTTCCCCTTTGAGTAGGGTCTTCCCGGTTTGGGCACCACGCCCATTTTCTTTGGCAGCCGGCAAATAACAGGTTCCCATTTCTCATCATCTTTGTTTAACAATGATTAGTGAAATCCACACAATAGCTTAGATTCATGAATTAAGGAGTTCCAGTTTTTCTTCTGTACCATGCACACCTGCCTAACCGAAAAAAGAGCAGCATAAATCAAATGAAGAGGACGAACAACAAATTTTCCTATTGGGTTAATTCCCCCTTCCCCCACAAAGAAAGTAATTAGAAATATGACCTTAATTTACAGGGATCGGACGATGCAAACATCGTAAGCATAGAAGTTCCGATAAAATTCAATAGAATAGTGAACTAGGTTGAGAGTGTCAAATTGGAAACTTCACATGAAAATTCAGCACAACAACCCTACGAAAATCTCAAACTTTAGCCTTCTCTCAGGACCATTTAAACTGATCTGATGAACCCACTACACTAACCACTTGACATTGCATCTCTGCCGCTCACCTGTAAACACGCTGCTGGCGACCTGCTTCTGATAGCACGGGGATGTCACGGACGAAGGCTTGAACGACGTGAACATAAGTGCCATAATGGACGTCGGTCACCGCAACAATAGGGTACCCACCGGACGCAGCAAACGCACGACAACTGTCTCTATGTATCTCCATGGGAGAAAGCTGCAAGCCGCTCTATTTATCTCCATGGGAGTGTAGTTTATATTTTGTGACATATAATTTATATTTATTGACCAAATTTAATAGTCAAACTTTTTTAAATTGTGTGTGCCCTTTAAACTGTGACGGAGCGAGTACTATTTTACGTGATGTCATAAATCATGTAACCAGGTAATAAAATCAGGCATAGAAGATTTTAGTTCTCAAAAGAAAAGATACACCCTTCAATCCATGTTAACTGAAGCTGATTTAGTATAAAATTGTACTAGATCAACTACAAGTAATATGGATAGGATGGAGTAACAATTTTAAAGCTATAACAAGCTATAATTAATATAGATCGAAGGTAGTAACAGACTTAACTTATAGTGTGATGTGCTAAGTTTGCTACATATGCCCTGAGAAGGGGCTATCTTGTCTATTCTTCCTCCGGCCCAAACTCTGCCACTGGTACACTGCCTATGTTCTGATTGTGTATGACAAATGTTATAATTTAATAAAGTAAGGTTGTTTTCTAAAAACAAGTCGACAGCTCCCGTAAACCTAAATGTACAATTACACATGAGATTACTCACGTATAGCTTGACCAGGTAAAATGGAAACAGCATGCATTCAAATCGCTAACTTTCTTTATGACAAGTTAGGTCATTTTATTTATTTTTCCCGTTGATGACTCTTTCAATTCTCACTTGACGACTGGTGACTCTTTCAACTGGACGTCAAACTTGCGCAGATCCAAACTTGAATATTTAGAGCATGATGATCGAGACGGGTATATGATTTGCCTTGACTTTTTTCAATTGTGCGCACTTGTGCCTCCTCTGCAAGACTGCAACCAGCCAACCACCTAAAATCCGTTAATTATTACAAGCTTTTTCGTTACTATGGGCCATATCAGCCTTGACAATGACAAAACGATTAAAATACGAGTCTAGGAAAAAAAATGCAGCCCATCTTAGCCATCTACCGCACCAAATTCGCCCGCGCAAATGCAATCCGCATCGATTGGTCTTATCCCAGTACCACCAGCTCAATAAGCTTGTTGCACATGTTGATTATGGCTAAAACTGGATAAGTACCTCACCAACTCTTGTAAAAGTATAGAGGGCTGTCAAGTGTCAAGTATAACCGGACAATTCTGCCACATCAATGTTTGTTGATTTGTGGCTAGTAGACAGGGAATACTCGGTTTGGGTAAGATTTTGGTTCTTGGTGAGCTTCCTTCATGATGACGTCAAATTACTGCCCGAAGCAGCTCGCATGACGAAAATCAGAGGAAAAGCATCGATCAGATTCTTTTACTCCCTCCGATCCATATTAGTGGGCACAACTTTGTCTAGATACACATGTATCTAGTTATATTTAGACTAGATACATGTGTATCTAGACAAAGTTGTGCCCACTAATATGGATCGGAGGTAGTAGCTTTTTTTATTACAGGTGGCTATCCCGGTTTGTTTGTAACTTGTTTTTTTTAGGGTAGTCTGTATGTAATTTGTAAACGGAAACTGAGAACGTGGGCCATAAATGTGGGCCGTGCATGTGGGTCCTCCGGTTTACTCTTTATCTGGGCCAGGCCAACTAGTATGTGGGTTCCTGCTGCTGGGCTTTCGCTAGATAAATCAACTCCTTTTGTTTTTCTTTTTCTGCCAGATCATATCCGCAATCTCTGGATCAAGCTTCGTGCTAACTTGTACTCCCTCCGTTCTAAATTAGATGACTTATATTTTTCAAATGTAGATGTATCTATATTTCTAACATATCTAGATACATCAATATGTGGACAAATTGAAATCATCTAATTTAGAATGGAGGGTGTACCGTTGTACGAACGTGCTTTGTGCTCACTTCGTGGAAATGAATTCTTGCCATTGACATGATCAATAAAGGAAAGAACAAGATAAACTGCGCAGAGATGCAAATCTGAACTCAGGTTCCGACGCAGCCAAAATTCTGGCCTGCTAGCAGTTGGCATATTTTTGCAACTTATCTAAAAAAAACATCTGCAAGTTCCATCTGATTTCACTAGATGAAACATAGACATAGTAGATTGTGGATTGATATTTCTATACAAAATTATTTATGCAAATATGACAACAAGGTTCATACATGAAATTTAGGTATTGGTGAGTGGTTGACTTTGACAAAAATATAGGGTTAATTTTTGCAAAATTATATATGAAACGCACATGCATCATCTCAACAATCCAGACTTTAGGAATAGATGTGACCTGGTTCGAAAATTCCTCTCCTAATATGAGACCAAGGCATGATCGGTCGGAGTGCGCTGGGGCAACTGACAACAAGTATCTCTGCCCAGGAGATTGTACCTTCATTGTCAAATTAAGCAGCCCTCGTGTATCTTTGACATTTTTTGTGAAGAGTTTTATTTGACCATGGATATGCATCATCATAGCTTTAGGTCAAGGTAAGCATTTTCTAGGAACATATATATTCAAGAGCCACGCATGGTGCACAATACTTGATGGAGTTTCACATGCCATGTGGACCCTTGTTGTCAGCGAATGTTCGGAGCAACCCGCTTAAGTTTTTCTCCCCAATGCATGTGTGCTCCATGCATATGCATGCTTCGTGCGCACGGCACTAGCCGAGAAGGGAGAGAGCCCACGGGATCATGCATGTGCGGGACGAAGCAGGGGACCGATGTAATAGCGTCAAGCAACAAACTGCTAATCCCCGCCTAATTCCTCACTAATCCCCAGTAGAAACTTAGTATTCTACTCCAGTTGGTACGTCGATCCGTAGAGAAGACACCAGAGGAATGAAAGGAATTTGCAGCCACCGAGGAGGCAGATGTGCACATGTGCGAGAATTAGTTAAAGGAATTTCTGTTAATTCCGTGTGGTTACCTCTAGTAAAATGATCCCGAGGGAATTAGGGATTTGTCCCTTAGTTAAGTTGACGGATGCCCGTAGATAGCTTTCCTTCACTGGCACTCTTATTTCTTACTTTCGAGAAGAAGGATTAGTTATTAGTGTTTGTGTGTGTACGTACAGTTGTACACTGAATGCCAAGGCTTTGTACTCTTGCCCTTGATTTCATGGACTGCTTCATGCATTTCCCACTTGCCAGTCCGGCAGTCAGAAAGATTGAAGGGTTCAAACCTCCAAAATGACAAATTTTACAAGCAAGCGTACGTACGAGTAGAACCAGTTGCTTTCGGATGGATATTTCACACAAGCTACTGTATATACCTAGGTGTTTACAAAGCCCCTCTTTTTTCTGTGCACATTAATTTTTAACCGAGATAGAAGATGATAGTGGGAATATGATTGATCGATGCTGGCAGTTGATACCAATGGCAGCTAGCAACTAGTAATAGCCTGCAGATTTGTTTCGAGTAACCTCTCGAGTAAGGCAGGACGTTCATACAATTTGTATAGAAGAAGAGAGTTGGCACAATTAATAAGAAAAACCGGTGCAAAAACTATACATGCATTGCTCTATTTATGAGAAAAACATGGCTGAAAAACACCACATGCAAGGAAACCCGTCACGTTCCCCGGTTCCCCTCATGATGTTAGGCCTCCAAAATGCAGTAAAAACACACCACCAGCTCCGGTGTCGTCACCCTGACTCGCACTTGTATGACCCAGCCGTTTCACAACCCTAGCTAACTAGATAACCGTGCACAGACCTCGGACGTCAAGCTAGTCAGGTCGACGAACTCGCTGCCAACACGGCTCCAAGTCGCCACCCAAAACCATGCAAGCTCACGACCATGCACCATATGACCGCCATTGCATAGTAGCCTGAGGCCACCGCCTCGACGCGCTACCACCGTCTAGGGTCGTCGCCCCGACGTCCACCTACTCCGACGACACGCTCTATCTGCCCAACCGCCACGAAACAAATGCACGGTCATGGCCAAGAACTTCAAGTCGACGCATGCAATTCAGTTATGTTTATGTAACAGCAATTAAGGGCCTTCTCCGTAGCCTCGTAAGCGTAAACGGGAACATCCGTCAACACGTACTTATACAGTGTTCCTAGCTAGTAGTAGCATTGTGCGTACAATCATGCATGTTGTAGTACTCCTACAGTCCTGCTTCACTCTCTTTTTTAGCAGTATATACGTACGTATGCGGGCAGACGACGGAGCTACGTACCTTGACAAGCAAGCAAGCCATGCAAGTAGTTACCGAACGCAGCCCGAGGTGTAAAATCACGAGGCCCCATCTACACGAGTCTCTCTGCACATGCATGGCGACGGGAGACGCCCGCCGTAGCTTCGCTTGGACTTGTACCTTTTTGCACGCGTATATTACGTGTCTCACGTTTCACCGGGCCAGTTTACCGCACACAATTAAATCTGCTCGATCATTAGTTTTGCACCACAGGCAGGCCGATCGGCGATCGCTCTCACGGCCGGCCAGCGTCGATGGTGCGTGTTTCCGAACTCGTGACGACAGGATCGAGGAACGCGAGATGCAACTTCGCCGGCCACGCCCTTGGACTTGACTAGTTTTAGCACACTGATGATTTTTCTAGCTTGCTTCCGCTAAACAATTAACTTGATCGTGACAACATCACCATGCATGCACCCAGTCTTTGACGAGATTCCTCTCACATGCTATTCGTGGGTTTAGTGGAGTACCATATATCTCTACTATATAATATTGTTAACGGTGATGGTTGGTGGTGCGTTTTTTGAGTTTCCGATTTTACCCCTGCGTGTTATGATATTTTACAGTACAGCCACCGCCAAGTGATCAACCGTCAAGAAAAAGAACCCCGCACACTCTGCCCGCCGGAATCGCTGGCCGCCAGAATTCTGCGCTGCCGACCTCGCCGCCACAGCTCCCTGCCTCCCCGCTCTCCTCCGCCGCCGCCCACCGCATCTCCTCGGCCAGAATCGGCCAGAATCGCAGACGGCGTCGTGGGCAGAGATGCGGGCCGCCGTTGATGCTCTAGCGCGGCCGCCCCTCGCCCTCGTGCTCCACGCAAGTAGGCCGTGCTGGTGAGCAGCGGAGGACCGACTGACGAGCAGCGGTGGACGGGCCGGCGAGGAGCAGCGGCGGAGGCACAACGGTGGCCGGGCGGCGGCGTCCTGGGGCACTGCCTCTCCGGAGCCGTGGGCAGAGACGCGTGGGCGGCGAGTTGTGCGGTGCGGCGATTCGGTGGTGTGCTGCGCACAGGACACAGCAGCTAGCTAGCTCCACGAACGATTGGGGGCCTGATTGTTTTTCCAATTTTTCGTTAGGGACCTATTTGTAAATGTTAGGGTGTTTTATATAAAAGTCAGGGGCTTATTTATTGTATATATGTTAAAGAAATTTGTCAAATAGCGAAATAGACAATGATGTTTTTTTATTGAGAACAGTTAGAAGGTTTGTAATTTGACCTGATGTACTGAATCAATATTCCATGAATCACCATTTCCTTGTTACTCGCGTGTGATATTATTGATAGACTTTTAAGGTAAACAAGGCTGACAAAAGAAACATGGTTTATTGACTATTTATCATTTTATTTATGTGAATTATTCTGTCGTGTAGAGATCGATTATGTTGTATTAAATGTTTGTGTGTTTAAAATAAATTGCATGTCACTCCTAATTTTAAATTTGGACCCGTTGCAACGCACGGGCACTTTGCTAGTATATATATTATACAAACATACACATAAGGATGTCGCTTCGACGATATATTATACCTGCAGGAGAACTAATCCTTAAATGTTTAATTTATGCTGGATATATAGTCTGGGGTGTCAATTTCAATCGTGTGAGGTACTGTTCCATTTTCTCATCTCGGTCGCGTCTGTTGCCATCGGCTGCTAATCAAGTTGCAATGTTTTTTGCGTCTAGTTTCCGATCTAGAACGAAACGAGATGATCTGTTTTGGGGGGCAATCTCTGACGGTCATTGTCGTTGAAACCGACAATCATTTTCGTTGAATGCATGTTAATTTGGCATTTTACAAAGACATGCATGAGCGTTTTGACTCAGCATACGCATACGTGTCCGCGCGTGCCTTTACGTCCGAGGAGGATATGTAGGGTTACGGGTAGGCTACGCTATCGCAAAATCAAAATTTTCTACCGCATCAACCAAGGAACTGCTGCAGTTAAAGATCACGGGATTACCACTAGACGCGCTGTGCCGTGCCGAAGTCGGTGAAGCGAGTCGGGGCAGGGTAGACGTACAATCCTCTCCGATCCAGTCGCTCCTACGAACAGCTCCCACGAACAGCTCCTCTCGGCGTCTCGTCCAAGTGCTCCAAGTGTAGCACCTCTATCGGTATCCACACGTACGGCGTGGAGGCACCGCTCGCCGGACTGCTAGGTCCGCGCGGCGGCAAGGGCGTGGGGAGACGGTGGCTGGGTGGATTTGGTGCGGAAATGGGCAACCCTAAAACGCCCAGCCTCCTCTCCTTATATAGACCTCCCTATATTGGGCTGCCTCAACTGGAGCCCATGCTGGAGTCTATTTCAGCCCAACTCGGATCCAATCCGAATTATGTCTGCACAACCTTAAGTGTGTGACCCTATAAGTTCATGCACGTTTAGTCATGGCACGAGTACACTTACTCGTCCAATAGTTGGTAGCGGCTTCTAGCAAAACGTGCCAACTCCCAAACGCGCATAAAGATCGTATCGGACGAACCATCACAATGTTTATGCCATTCCCTTTGCCTCACGATATTAGGTCAAGCTTCTAGCTTACCACTCTTTCTCGATCCTGTGATTCGGAATCCCAACTAGGTTAACCATTAACCTTATGTAGCACGGCCATGCATTTCTGGATCCGATCACTCGAGGGGGCCCAGAGAAATATCTCTCTCACGCAGAGAGGGGCAAATCCCATCTTGACTGACTATGCCTTGCAGCATGTTTCGTGACAAACCCGTAAGCTACCTTTATGGCTACCCTTTCATGGTGTAGCGTTGGATAGCCCCAAAGTAGGTCAATTCACATCTCAAGTACATACGACAATCTCAGGTCTAGGGACAAAGCAAACACATCGTGTAGAGAGAGAGCTATGAACGTTTACTTCATTGTCTCAAGGTGGGTCAGCCCAACTCTATGTTCACAACATAAGTCCACATTATTAGTTTGACATCTCCATGTCTATGACTCGTGAAACATAGTCATCTACTAATACATGTGCTAGTCTAATATTCAAGTGTGTCCTCACATGAACTCCGACTAGGGACATATTTAGAATAACCATACAAGTAATGAGTTTCACAGACAAGTCCTCAACTCGCCAATCAATACAAGACATTATTCAAGGCACATTATTATAAATCATGGATACATTGAAATATCAGCATCTCTATGATTGCCTCTTGGTCATATTTCCTACAGGATACTCAAGCGAAAATTCAACTAGGCGTTTATGTATTCAAGTCAGTGTGACAGCAGTCGCTTGGAACAAGCATCTTCGACCTTGTGGTTATATTTGATAATACTCGGCAGCTTTGAATGCAAATAGTCTGTGCTCGGAAATTCACTCTGATTCCCGGGTCCATGTGCTTCCGCCAACAAAAACCTTTTGAAATCTTGAAAAAAATTCAGCAGCGTAACAGCAGTGACTGAAAGAAGATGTATTGCGGAATATTATTGATTGATATTGGGTTGATTCTAAATTGATTACAATGAGCCACGGTCACGGTGGGCTGTATATAAAGGGGTACAAAACTTGGGGACTACGAAACCTAGTATAGATAGACTTGGAACACAATCCTAAATTACCAAAACTAGTCTAAACCGTAATATACTCTAACACCCCCCGCAGTCGGATCGGTAGTGACGCGAACAGCTGGAGCGTCGCGGACGGTCTGACTAGAGCACAATCCGAAGTTGCGAACTGGAGAGGGAGCCGAGGTGTGCCCTTGATGCCGATGTCGATGTAGCCGAGTTGTGGGTGTTGTAGTCGTGGTCGATGTTGCCGTTGTTGGGGTAGTTGAGGTAGATGTTGCTGGAGTTGGTGTAGACGAGGTAGGCGGCACGCCTTGCCGAGCTTGCCAGACTCGGGAGCGCGTCGAGGACGAAGGCACGCGCCGGTGTTGCCAGTACCGGACATGCGAAGACAGGGACCACCATGAACCTTGCAAGACAGAGCCGGATGAAGAAGCAGAGGAGATCTCCGTGGTCGGCGGCGCGTAGCGCAGATTTTCCGCCGTTGTTGCCGGAGTAGACGAAAAAGTTGCAAAAAGTAAATTGAGCAAAAATAAAAATAGACTGCGACTCTGGCGGCTCGGTTTGTGGTGGACGAAAACGGCGTGGTGGTTGTTGAAGACGTTTGAGCTTGTAGAGGTAGTAGTTTGTTGGGACGTTGTTGGCGTAGATTGTTGTCGGCGATGTAGAGGTAGAAGATGCAGGCGATGTTCTTGATGTAGAAAATTGTCGGCGATGATGACCACGAGCGTTGTTGGTGCAGCCCTTGTGTTGACGGCGAGGCGCGTACTTGGGGACGAGATTATCCCGGTTGATGTTGTCGAAGATGACCCAGCGTGGTGGCGACATGGAGGTTGTAGGCGGCGACGGCGCGTGGGGCGCCGTGTACGGTGTCCTTCACACGATCGATGACGAGTAGTTGCCGGAGAGGAGTCGACGACGTGTTGTAGTAGAGGCGCACGAGGACGACAGGCGGCGGGCGACGCAATCCGATCTATGATCGGCAAAAAAAGAAGAAACGCCGGTCAAGTGGCCGGCGAGAAAATTTCGACGACTAAAGATCTAATCTACTTGCGTAGCCCCCGGCGGAGATGAATCTCCCCGGGGGCGGCGCGGCGGAAGCTGTGGTGGCTTAACCCTAGGCTGCGGAGCGAACCGCTCTGATACCATGAAAGAAGATGTATTGCGGAATATTATTGATTGATATTGGGTTGATTCTACATTGATTACAATGAGACACGGTGGGCTGTATATAAAGCGGTACAAAACTTGGTGACTACGAAACCTAGTATAGATAGACTTGGAACACAATCCTAAATTACCAAAACTAGTCTAAACCGTAATATACTCTAACAGTGCCTGGCAAGTGGAGGCGGCGTGATTTTCGTAGACCTCCGGTTAGGCTCGGCGATAGTAGAGAGGCAGATGTCTAGCGGCGGCTTCTGGCCAAAATCTTCTCGCTACGACATCGTCTGATGACGCTTTAGGAATTTGCGATGGGGCGGCGACCCTTCTATTTCGACGGCGGCAGCCTCCATGGTCATATGGATAACTCGATGGCTGGATCATTTTGGTGATGGTCTCAAACTACGTGTGTCACGGTTGATGGCGGTATGGGACGTTCTCTTATGTGACCATGGAGTTTCGAGTCCTGCGGTGTGATGACCCACAAGTATAGGGGTCGCAACAGTCTTCGAGGGAAGTAAAACCCAAATTTATTGATTCGACACAAGGGGAGCCAAAGAATATTTATAAGCCTTGACAGATGATTTGTCAGTTCAGCTGCACCTGGAAGTAGACTTGCTCGACACAGTTTATCAGTAGCAACAGTTTTATGACAGTAGCAGTAGTGAAATAATAGCAGCAGTAAAATAAAGACAGCAGTAATAATTGCAGTAGACAGCAGGATTAAAATACTGTAGGCATATGGATGGATGAACGGGCGTTGCATGGATAAGATAATTCATGAAATAGTCATACATAGGGCAATTGCAGATAAATAATAATAAGGTATCCAAGTAATAATCAATCATAGGCATGTGTTCCGTATTTAGTCGTACGTGCTCGCAATGAGAAACTTGCACAACATCTTTTGTCCTACCAGCCCGTTTGCAACGGGGCTCAAGGGAAACTACTGGTAATTAAGGTGCTCCTTTTAATAAAGCACCGGAGCAAAGCATTAACACTCCGTGAACACATGTGATCCTCACGTCGCAACCATCCCCTCCGGTTATCCCAATTTCTGTCACTTTGGGGCCTCGGGTTCCGGACAGTGACATGTGTATACAACTTATAGATATGATCCAAAACAATAATTATTCTCATGATTCAATAACATGTTCAGATCTGAGATCATGGCACTCGGGCCCTAAGTGTCAAGCATTAGGCATAACAAGTTGCAACAATGACATAAAGTACTACCGATGGATACTAGGCACCATGCCCTAACAAATCTCACAACTATTACATGAATGATCTCATCCAATCCCTACCATCCCCTCAGCCTACAGCGGGGAATTACTCACACATGGATGGGGGAGTCATGGATGGTCGATGGAGAGGTGGCGGTGATGATGATGGCGATGATCTCCTCCAATTCCCCGTCCCGGCAGGGTGCCAGAATGGAGTTTCTGGTCCCCGAAATAGGGTTTTCGATGGCGGCGGAGCTCTGGAAGGTTTCTGGAAAAAGCGTCGATCCCCCCGAAGTTTTTAGGTCAGAGGCTTTATGTAGTCCAAAGGGGAGCGTCGGGGGCCACACAGGGTGGCCACACCACCCCTCGGCGCGCCAAGGGCCCACCCGCGCCGAGGGTGCGTGTGGGGCCCCTGTGCCCCCTCTTCGCTTCGTCTTCTGGCTCCGTGAATCTTCTGGAAAAATAGAATTTCTGACATTTTTCTGGAATTTTCCAGAAACTTTGACTTTCTGCACAAAAACAAGACACCAAGTCAATTCTGCTGAAAACATCGTTAGTCCGTGTTAGTTGCATTTAAATCACACAAATTAGAGGAAAAACAATAGCAAAAGTGTTCGGAAAAGTAGATACGTTTTGGACGTATCACGGTGGTATGTGATGCTCCCTCCACTTTGAGATCGGGTTCGATTACACGCAGCAGGTTCTACGCACGATGGCTTTCGGAGGAGCTGTCAAGTCATGTCTGGCTGGCGACGGTGCTGTGGTGTCTCATGTGGAGGCGTCATGTTATGTCTAACCCTTGTAGATGCTACGCACGACGTCTCCTTCCGATCAAGTCATGCATGTTACTGCTCGATCGAGGATGGCGCGACACTGGTTGGAAACATGGTGGTATAGGGCGTCATTAATTAGCTTCCAGTTTCTCCTCTAGCGGCATCTAGTCAGTGATGTTTTGTTGGCCAAACAGGTGATGATGATACAAGCGTCTACATCGAATTTGCACATTTCAGCCAAACAAATTATGGCAATGTCGTGCTCTTCCTGAAGGTGGTGGCTCGAAACTCGTCTTTCAGGATAAAAAAGAGGCTCCGGACAACAAACGTCGTACGCATAGAGATTCCGGGATAAAAATCCCGTGCTCGACCCTTGGTCAGACTCGTCTTTATCGCACAAGCATGGTTTTTTTCCTTCATGAAGGCTTTTCCTAAAAACCGTGTATTTTCTTTTATTTTATCTTTTACTATTGGGATAGTCTAGTGGAGATTCTATCGCAAGACATGTGGCTGCAGATTTGTTTACTTTGTATCTTTCTGAACATTGTGATTAAAAAAGTTAGGTGCATTGTTTTGATGTAGAAGCCCTGTGTCGTTCCCTTTTCGAAGGAAAAAACTCTATGAAACAGCAATACAATTAAGTTCATCAAACGAAACCAAGTCGTTACCTTTGTGCATAAGTTTTCAAAACACGTGGGGCCTTACATTGGTTTACATGTCAATGCACACACATACCAGCAGCTATACATCAACAAGCTAAGCCAAATCTCATAGCTAGCGTACGTTGAGTGCGTCCTAGTACAACCTAGTTTAGTTCATACCAAAAGCTAGCTCTTCCACACACGCACACACTTCGTAGCACGGCTCGATGGATGAATCTATGTTCAGACCAGAAGGTAGTGCTACTAATTTTTAAAGATAACAGGTAGCACTATGAACTTTAATTAACTGCTAGTATGTGTTACCTAGCAACCAGACCAAATTAAGCATGCATGCTCTCTCTTCTTTCTTTTTCTTTTTTTTGCAATCCGCATGCATGCTCTTGTGCTGTTCCTTTGTGTGTGCACCCCTAACCCCTTAGGCCCTTACCATTTTGATTCAGTAAGTATAAGAATGTTAACTAATTTGTAATTTTAACCTCTTTCTAAACTCTGTCTCAGCAGGCTGCGCACTTTCTGATTAAGAGTTAATTAGTTCGTAGATTCTAGTAACATGACTAAGGCTAGAATAAGGTATGGAGAGCGGCTCGGCTGTTTAGAGGTTGCCTCCTAAAGGCGGAGCGGTGGAGATGCCGCGAGTAGTGAGCGTTGAGTTGTAGCTGCCTCACAGCGTGGGTGCGCGCTAGGCGTCTGTGCCTAGCCCGCGATGTAACTTTGACCGCTTGGCCTTTCTTCTATGAACCCCGATATGCCTTGTCAAGGCATATCCTTGGAAAGAATAAGCTTTCTTTTTACCACCTTTACCCGGTTAGTAACATTACTTGATGAAATCGGATGCATAATTCAAATGTACGTGTTGGCGAGAAGAAATTTGGCAAGGTCACAAGGTGCACAAGATTATTAATTTTTTTCCTTCGGACAGATTTTCCGGATGGGAGGGAGTAACTAATTCGCAATTTGAGCCTCTTTTCTTAACTACTCCCTCCTATCCACAATGTAAGATGTTTTAGGTGTTACACATCCATGTCTAGATTCATACTAAAATGAATGGACACATACACTAAAATATGTCTAAATACATACGTGTACATATGAATGTGGAAAAGACCTGAAACATCTTATATTTTGGAACTGAGGGAGTATGTCTCAGCAGGCTCCGCACTTTCTGATTAGCACTTTTTTTTAGAAAAGGTAATTTTATTAATCCCAGCCTCTGCATCGAGTGATGCACACAGCCGATTATTACAAAGTTTGAGTGTATAATATGCGAGCTTACATATCACGAATCACGAAATGTTGAGACATGCCTCAACCGACAAAGACAAAGTGAATCAGAACTACGAAAGTCGTCTAATATGTTGTCACGAATGTCGGGAGAAAAAATCCCATGCCACCGGTAGTAGTCTCGTGCACCCAGCCACCATAAGGTCCCGCTGGTCCGAAGGCAGCAGGAAAGCCCATAACTGTATCCAGTGCACCGCCATATGAATAACCTGCAATACATGGAAATTATCTTTTCTGTTACAAACAAGATTGTTCCTACAATTCCAAATAGACCAACAAATAGCAGAAACGCCTATACGAATCATATCTTTGATCTTTTTATCTATCTCGTTCAACCAATTCTCAAACATGTTTGTGACATTGGTAGGAGGAGGGATGTTAGCACTTAATTAGTTGGTAGATTTTAGTAACATGACCGGTTAGTAACATTAGCTGATGAATCGGATGCATAATTCAACATGCACGTGTTGGCGAGAAGAAATTTGGCAAGGTGCACATGATTATTATTTTTCCTTACCTTGATGGTTTAATTTGCTTTTGGTACATGGAACCCTCCTAAAGGCGCCAATGTACGGCGCCGGAAGGTACGTTGCTTCCACAATTAGCGTACTATACATGTGGTCCGAGATGATAAATTACAAGCAATATTCAAAGTGGCCATCAAGATAATAATTAGTTAGTTTTATCTCCCACAATATTCCTAGCTAGTTAGGAATTCCTCAACCCAAGCTAGGCTCAATTGGGCGGCTCACATATAGAATATTACTGTTAGAATGTTCTCAGATGGAATGATAATATATAATCCTGGCTTGCAATTGTGGATGTCAGCTGCCATTACAAGTGTTGTGCAAGTGAGATCTTTCAGGTATGGACAAGCTACCTGATCTGCATGTTACTATTCAGAAGGAGGCCGGCCGGCCGGGTCTCTCTACACCTAAAGCTAAGCAAAGTTGGGGGTATATATGTGGGGAAGGAACATGATCTTGGCAAGATCATTATTCTAATGGATAACAGAATAATATATGGCCATTTGGCACAGCAAGATGCATGCACGCTTGCTCTTTGACTCGGATAGTTACTGATGAAGCTATCCCTGGACGGCTAACTAAGCTGCCAACGATGTACTCCACTGGGAACTTTATTAAAAGAAGATAAGTGCATGTGTTAGCTTGCTAGCTAGGGGATGGATGAGATGGATATATATGTACACAGACTGCTGGTTGTCCCCTGTTGAAGCAAAGAAGCCTACTAATCTTCAACAGTAGGATTGGATATGCTTGGACTGGTCTCTCCTCGTGCCTCAGTTGATGACCCAAGTCAAAACAATTTGTTATCTATCTAACCGTAAAGTATGCGCAAAAGAAGAAATGCAGCGCTATGTTTATCTTCTCGGCAAATATTATGAATATTTTAATTATGGCAAAGAACCACTATCCTTTGGTGATACTGACAAAATTATTTTCCGTTAAAATGCATAACTTTTTTTAATTATGACACAGGACCACACATTCGTCTGAACGGCTTAGCTCATTGTATTTCGCAGCATTGAAGCAAAGTAGGAGTAGGACGAGACACCCGCGGTTGTTGATGCCCCTTTCGCCAACACTATTAATTGTTGTGATCGCCAGCAACGTCCCTGTTGTCATTAACACCATGCTTATCTTCTCAAACTCACTAGTTCGGCTGGTTTCTGGTGTGCCTAAAACTCTTGCACTTCTACGTTTGATCCAGGCTATCATACTAAATGTGTGCAACTTGTACACGATACCGTAGAGCTTGCTTCCGAAAGTAGGGTTACTAGGGTATATATGGCCTTCGAAATTTTTTAATGGCTAAAAGAGATTATCTCCTCCTATCTACAACGAAAGAATTCCAAAGCCGATAATTGATCCCACTTTCTGACAAAAGGTAATATAGAAATATTAAAATGATACCAATTACACTTGGGCTCTACAACAACACGATATATATAGGTAACTCAATACATCGAGAATGCGCACAACCAAATTATAAAAAAAAAAAAGAGAAAAAAGTTATGATCCACGACAAGCAGCAACCATTGGTCATCTCTTAAAATCAATGTCTTTAGGAAGGAAACACCGGGCAAGCATCGCCATTGCCGAATAAACCCACTTAAGTCTCAAACGTGGGTTTCACCCTCAAGAACAATTCTGAGCTATCCAAACAATATCGTCAATAGGGAATAGTGAGGAAACATCGTCATTGTCAGGTACGACCAATTAGGTCTAGACCTTAAATTTTCATCCTGAAATACAAGACTCGATACTCGTGAAAAACACCAAGCCACGACTCTATATCTTTATTTGCACATTGCACAGTTAGAAAAAAGATGTTGATTAAATTTGCAGGTGCATACTACATATCAATACACATAACTAATAAAAATTGTTTCCAAATACTATTTTCATTTGTGAGCTCCATGTAGCTCGGGAGTTATTTTGACCTTTTGGCCGTGTGTGACTTCTCTTCTCCTAAAAGAACTAGTCTATTAGAAAAGGATACATCATTTTTGGTACAAATGTGGTGCTATGCCTTGTCCCATAATGGATGTGAGAACGAATTCAACAATGTTACATGGATAGTTAAAAATATAAGATTTGACATGTTATAAAATTGGACTCCATCGAAGGACTCATGAAATAACTTCTTATGGCGATGTCTATGAGTTAACATGAACAAAGAAAGCGAAAAATAATTGTTTTCTGACCTAATATATAGAAACACATGTTTACATATTAAACAAATGCACAATAAAATATACTGAATGGTGGGTCTATTAATATTCTGTTCCATATTGTAGATGTTTACATTTTTCCCAAAAAAAGGTAGAAAACATTGATTTCTGACGAAATGTGTACATCCTTTTTAATCCGGAGCGTCTCCAAAGCGCATGAATCTCTTAATTATCATCGACAATCCCGCCGAGGCCATGGACTATACCACTTGGAGCAGAGAGGGACAAGAGCGTCGTCACGATCTTGGAATAGTGCCTGAAAGACCACCCGATGGTCGTCTTAGTCGGTCGCCAAATCGAAGAGCGCCGAGAGTGTACTCCGTTAATCTGCTAATATAGTTTGACGCTAAGAGAGTATCCAATTAGCCTTGGTTATAAGAGCTCGTCTCAAAGAGTAATGTCCAAACACAATATTGTCATTTGCTAACTGTAAAACAAAGTCCAACCCGTAACACGCTTGTGTTAATGTTTGATGGAATTTGCCTCCTCAGATGTCCTTCACGTACATTGCGCTGAATCTTGGGAGCAGATTGCAAACATCTGAAGCAAACAGGAGTGGGCGCCTGTCGCAGTAAAGGTCAGAACAAGGAACAGGAGATACGCCCATTCCCATCCACACACCAATTAAGGGTGTGTTTGGTTGGGTGGCTAGCCACCAAGTGGTTGGGGGTAGCCAACTTTTAGGTGGTTATCTCCTGTTTGGTTTGAGGTGTAGGGTGTGTGAGGGTAACCACATTTGTGGCATATTCCTCCTAAAACGTGGTTGAGCTCAACCACTGAAAAAGTGGTGGTTGGCTTCAACCACCCGCGCGAAGCGCACTAAAATCATATGCGAACTACTTTTCAGCGTTCACCTCCCCTCCAAAAGCCCGCGTAAGCAGCGTAACCTTATCCTTCCCTCGTTTCTTTTCCCCTCCCCGGATAGCAGAGCTTCTTGCGGCGGCGGTAGAAAATCCATCGCTATCTCCACCACAGTCAGCGTTTCGGGAGACACCGGCGACCAGCCGAGTGAGGTAAGCTCCTACTCTCTCTTCTCCTATCTCTGCTCTCCGTCTCTCACCGTATTGAGCGCGGATCGAAAATTTGGGCATGGCTTGTCCACGGCCGCACTGTCCGGCGGGCGGCCGGGGCGCCGGGCGCGACGCTGCAGTGCGCACGGGGCGGCAGGCTGCACGCATGGGCGACCGGGGCGCCGGGCGCGACGATGCAGTGCGCACGGGGCGGCAGGCTGCACCATGCGTGCCCATCGTTTGGAAGAATGACACAACTTGTGTGAACATGCTTAGGCTACGGAAAATACCATTCTTTCGATTTTGTCAACTCTTTAGGGACCGGAAATTGTTGAAGAACACGATACATATGACTATTGAGCAGCAAGTAGCTATGTTTTTGCACACCGTTGGTCACAACGTTAGAAATAGAGTAATGTGAACCACTGAACTAGGCGTTATTTCTGTCTTGTACCCATATGATTGTTCTACGGACTTGTACCCATATGATTGTTCTTGAACCATGAACCACTGAACTATGATGTATCAGTTCAATTATATTTGAATTAGTACTCTATTGATATGGCACTATGCTATGTTTTATTTGGAAATTGTCTGGCTTATTGAAACGTGGTGCTGAATTGTTTGTTTCTTCATGTCTAAATAGAACGTGATGTCAAAATATATTCTGTTTTCAAAATTCTTATTATCCATACCATATTTTCGATTTATGTAGCTAAAAGCTCATGTTGTGAGGGTATTCTCACCATTAGATCAAAGAGGTTATCATATCACCCACACCTCAACCCATAACCACTTTTTATCCATTCAACCAAACAAAAAACTTGGCTAACCAACCCACACAACCAAACATGAAAAGTGGTTAACACCAACCAGGTGGTTAGGGGTAACCACAACCAGTTTTTGATAGCCACCGAACCAAACACACCCTAAGTGTAGAGCTGCAGATACATGATTTCAACACTTTCGTTATCACGCAAACATATGAATGTCGGCCCAGCCCTGTAGGTCAGTCAATTCGTTCCTTTTGTTTTTTTAATTCTTTTCTATTTTGTTAAAGAAAATAAAAATATGTCTGAAAAGATTGCCAAAGACAGTTCAAGAAAAAGGGAAAATGATTAAGGATGGCACTGATGCATTCTCCAGATACACATAACAGCCAGATTTTAGAGTTTCTTTAGCTAATTAATCACCCATAAACACGGCAGTGGAGAATCATTGATCCCTACTTAGCATGTCGACTGACCAATCGAGCGTGTAGTAGTGCGAGCAGAATGATGAGAAGTTGCCGTGATAATGTGTCTGGAAGCATACAAGCTAGTACCCTAAAAGCACGCTCATCTAGTCGTCTAGATCCATTTCCACACAAGGAGAGTAAAAATGGGAGGCGTAAAACCGGACGACGCAACGAAAATATCACGGGAGATCAGCTATAGAGCTAGGAGATAATAGATCGAGCGGCAAGCAAGGCGAGGCCGCTAGAAATTAAGGAAGCTTCCCTTGGCCTCTCCGTTATTCCATCATCATTCATCACCAGCTAGCAAGAACGATTTACGGCCATTAATCTCTGGTCCAAGGCGGTTAATTATTAGTTAGTGCCGTTTTTACCGATCCAGTTAATTAGCCATGTCGACGTGCGAGAGCCCTCCTCCTGACTCCGGTGAACCTTGCAAACGCAACCGCCAACTCCTCACTTGGCTGCTAGTTTTTCCAGTGACATCTTCCAATCCACGAATTTTCCTTCATCCTATATCTTTCCTTTGCTTTTCTTGCAAGGTTAACCAGATGTAAAAAAGGCAGTCGACAAAACAAATATCTGGTGGTGTGGTGAATTAGTCTTAGTTTATCCATGACCACGTTTTATCACCCCTGATTGAGCCCACTCTTCTCTTGCCATATGAAAGCAGCATGGAAAAGTTGTTGCTTAAACACAATATATAATTGATCCACTTTGCGCAAGCCAGATTGCTTTCCAAAGTTTTGCAAGAGATAATCACGTGACATGTTGTTTTAATTGATTCGTGCACAAGTTAATTACTCGGATATTTGTTGTTGACGGGAGGTCAATATGGATTTGATTTAACTTACTACTGTACTACTATATGTGCAATCCTAAATAAGGTATACGTTATTCTAAATAAGGTAGAGTAATGAACGTAGGTAGGGCCATCGCACATTCCTTCCAACATTGAAGTTTTGGGATCTCACAATAAATGGTTTACCTTTTCTAGCCAAAATCACATAATGCAGGCACTTAATTGCACACCAGAAGACAGTCTATTTTCATGAAACAACTAATACAGTCGAACATGTGAAAATATCCCCCCAACAAAAAAGATCCCCTGAAAGCAATGTGGGCATAGAGTAAGCAGCAGGCACGGTGGTTAAATCCACCATTTTCAATGCAAGGAAGCAACCCCATTCCCTTGAGACCAAAACCATCGCTGGTAGGCTTTTGAGAGACAAGATCGAATCAGCTAGCTAGGCAAAGCTTGAATGGGTAGCAACATATAGTATACATGAAGCAAAACAAAAACAAAAATCTTGTTGTGCCAACCACACACAATTCACAAATCATCGATCACACATTGCCGTTTAAAACGCCAAAACCATCCATAATCCAGCAAGATATTCACCAACCCTATGTACATCATGTTACCAAACCATGAGAAGAGGAGAGAAAAGAAAAGAGAGCCCTGGCCCCTCCTCCTCCTCCCTAGTGAGTAGTGAGTGAGGAACAAAACCAGCAACAAATGAAGCAAACAGCCCAAGCCAAGCAAAGCAAATGCAAAGCAAAGGCTGCCAAAGAAAAGATACTACACAACACTAACTACAATCATGAATGTCCTGGGCCAGCCCCACCACCACCCTTAACAAAAACACCCAGAATGGCAGAAACCATTATCTGGAAGGAAGAGAAATCATCAAGAAAAAGCTGATGAAGGGAGAACAAAGGACGGAGATAGAGAGAGGGAGGGTGGGAGGATCAAGAAAGGGCGGAGAGGCTTTGCATCCAAGCGTGCTCCCCCTCAAGCAACCCTTGTTTCCGGTCAGCGTCCCTGTTGACCGCACACCCCGTTGCAACGGAACGGAGAACCCTTCTCCTGCTCCTAGTACTATATATAACTCCCAGTCCCAACCTCTCCCATTCTCGCCATTACGGACACTCCGTCCAAGACTTATAAGTTGTAACAGCCCGCCACAAGAACGTAACACGGACACCGCATCCATCTTCCCCAGTAGGAGGGATCGGTGGGGCGGCGGCATGAGGACCAGGCGTGGCGCATGCTACTCCTCCTGCCATGAGGAGGGGCCGGAGATGATGCACCTTCGGAAGAGGCGGAGGACCGAGGATCGCCGTCGGCGGTGAGCGGTCCGGCAGGGTGCGCTGCCTTCGTGGGAGACATGTTCGAGGAACTGCCCGATGATCTGGTGGTATCTATCCTGGCTGACGTGGCCGCCTCCGCCGGGTCGCCGGCCGACCTCGCCGGCGCCATCATGACGTACGTGTCCTCTTGTTTACTCTGGTTTCTTTCTTATATGATCGCAAGAACCAAGAAATCGTCGCCAGGAGGGATGGAGTTCTTATTCGGAATTTCGGATGTGCGTGTTTCAGGTGCAAGAGATTCATGGAGTTGGGGCAGAGCAAGGTTGTTCTCGCCAAGGTGTCGCCGCGATGCCTCGCCGTCCGTGCCAAGAGCTGGTCCGACTCTGCGCACCGGTTCCTGCAGCGCTGCGCCGACGCCGGCAACCTCGACGCCTCCTACCTTCTTGGCATGGTAAGAACGATCGCCCGCCCGCCCGCCGCAAGAATCAATCAATCGTGTTCTTCCCTTCTTTCCTTTTTGTTTTCGTGGTAGCTAATCGATCGATCGTTTTTTGGTGTGCCGTACGCAGATCCGGTTCTACTGCCTTGGAAGCCGCGGGTCGGGCGCGGCGCTGATGGCGGCGGCGGCGGTTGGTGGCCACCGGGACGCGCTCTACTCTCTGGCCGTCATCCAGTTCAACGGCAGCGGCGGCAGCAAGGACGACCGCGACCTCCGCGCGGGCGTGGCGCTGTGCGCGCGCGCGGCGTCGCTGGGCCACGTCGACGCGCTCCGCGAGCTCGGGCACTGCCTCCAGGACGGCTACGGCGTGCGCCGCTCGCTGCTCGACGGGCGCCGCCTCCTCATCCAGGCCAACGCTCGGGAGCTGGCGGCCGCGGTCACCGCGTCCTCGGCCTCGCTGCTCCGCTCTGCCGCAGGCGCCGGCACCGCCAGCGCCGGAAGCAAGGCCTCCCGGCGACACTCGTGCCTGCTCAGCGACTTCGGGTGCCGCGCCGCCGCCGCCGCGGCCGGCGAGGCGCACGCCGCCAACCGGTTCCTGGCCGAGTGGTTCGCGTCGCGCCCTCTGCCGCTGGGTGGCGTCGACAGCGGCGGTCCCGCGCCGGCGCCAGCGGAGGAGGATGGCCTGCGGCTGTGCTCGCACGCGCAGTGTGGGCGTCCGGAGACGCGGCGGCACGAGTTCCGTCGGTGCTCCGTGTGCGGCGTGGTGAACTACTGCTCGCGGGCGTGCCAGGCGCTGCACTGGAAGATGTCGCACAAGGCGGAGTGCGTGCCCATGGACCGGTGGCTCGACGGCGGCAACGCCAACCCCGACCCCAATGCCGATGCCGCCGTGGCCGCGCCGGCGCTGTGATCGTCGTGTCTTTCCTTTACTCACCTTAGTTTTTCTTGCCCCACCTTGTCTGTACATGGTCGCTGCGGTAAAGGTAGAGTGAGTCAGGGTACTTTGGTTTAATTTACAGTAGCTCTTTATTATTTAGTTTTAGTCTCCACTACTAATAAACACCAAAACTGGCGTTCGGCTAAAGTCACACCAATACATGCACCAACCACCGATCAAATCCTGCCTCACCCCCACTAAACAACTAACGATGGCCCCACAAAACAGAACTCCGGGTGCACTTAACAATTTCCGACGACGGAATAGTACTTCACCCCCGAGCAGTCCGTCCCGAGGAAAAAGGAAAAAAACTACAGGCCCAATTAAACCTCCCACTAATTGCTCAATTCGTATTCCCTCTGTCCAGGATTGTTAGTCCCGTATCCACCAATAAAAGGAGGCAGTTTCGTTTCCTATTAATTACCGCAGCCATGCAAAACCTTTTCACACGGGAAAGATGGGAGAGATTTTAGGAAGAAAATAAATGAGGGAGAGAGAAAGGTGCGGCTGGGGGTAATTTAGAGTTATTATGGCACGGTTTGTTATGGTAATAAATGATTACGAGCCTTATTTGAGCATAGTTTCCGGACAAATAATTTTTCACCCGGGGACTAACAATCCTGGACGGAGGGAGTAACTCCTAGCCTCCACCTCGGCCTCACCGCCGCCCTCGCGCCGCTCCATGCCGGACGCCATACATTGTCGCTGCCACCCGACGGACACGCCGCGGTGCGCTGCGCTAAGCCAGACGGCGTTGTCGCCATCCTGTCGGGTCACCGCACATCTACTCCCGCCGCCCAAAGGAACCACGAAGATCCTGAAAGTCCATGTCCAGCGGCGGAACACGGCACGCCGGTCGTGTTGTCCCTATTCCGAGCCCCTCCCCATCGCCATGTCAACTGCAACGAAACTGCAAGTATTCTATAGGTCTACTCTCCACATGAGGCGACACCCTGCGTGCCTCTGGTTCTGCCAACTAAAGCCGTCACAGCGGACCAGTGTAGGTCAGAACCCCTCTCCTTAACTCTTCTTTTATCTCCCCTAATTTCTATTCTTCACGAGCTCTGCAGGACTAAAATGGAGCGGGGGACACCATGATGGATTTCTTGTTCTTTCCCTCCTGATCTATTTTCTTTTCCTAAACTACAACACCACGATAGATTAGTTTTCACGATGCTCTTATGTGATAATCTCTCAAGCTACGAACACCATCAGAAATAATCTTGGATATCTAGAAAAGAGCCATGATAGTCTTGTTCTATTTTGAAATATAGGGACAGGACTAACAATTGGAAAAATATTGTGAAGTTATTGGAAATACGTGCGTGCACGTGCACACTAACTATACTACCAAAAGGCAAATCTGTTTCGTCGAGATGTGAAATATGACGTCGAAATTTCTGCTCTCTGTCGTGCGTAGCAGGCTCCCTCTCTCTGACCCTTCTGTTACAAAAACTAGCAGGGTGGCCCTCGCAAATGCGAGGGCAGTGTCTTAGTATGTTGAAGGATGCAAGGAATTAAATTGTGTTTTCATTGATATCACATTATCTACCAAGAAATAATATGGCTCTACCACCATAAACTTAAAGATAACATATGCAGATACGTAGTATCTTCAAACAGCATTCATTTCTAGGCCAAGGATTATTACGTCATTTCTATAAAAGCCCATGTATACTGTTTTGGCGATATTATATTAGTAAACATACATGTATTTTCTGTATGATGTTAGGTTAGTAGGCGAGGTTAATGTATGTATTATGTATAGTTAAAAAAAATATTATATTGGTTGAAATAACCATGAGAGTTTTGAGTTTTCTAACACCAACAAAAATGATATAGTAACTAATATATCACATATATCGGCAATATCTTAAATTCCTTGGTCATTATTGTGATTTGGGATATACTCAATATTCACCATTCATATGTTGTTTTATGTTTTCAAATGATAATCAGAAATGCATATATCTTAGAGAACCAATGTGTGGTTGTATGTCTAGAAGGGAGCCTGTAACCCTAATCACCACATGTCAACACCATTGATAATAATGAAGATATAACAACTATGAGATTCATAGGATTCCACGTTAGACCTATATTAACATTAGATCCTATCTAGTCTCCCACTATAGCTGCTCTTCGTGCCTTTTGTCACTTCCTATGTGCAACCATTGCATTTTTCGTCATCGCTATCAGTTCTAGATCCACATATTATTTGATCCCTACTTTGCGTATTTCTCTATTTTATATATTTCATTTTGATAATGTACTACTGGTGATACTTATGAATATATATTACTTAGGATCCAAAAACTAATTAAAACAGGATCAAACAAATCGACAATCGGGAGGTTGGCGGGTTTGTAGAATTTCTGTTACATCTCTAATTTTGAAGTTTTACTATATAATTTGATTTTATCATACAATACATTAATTGGGAATAACCTTCTTATTTTGGTCTTATCTATTTTATCAATGGTGATGTTCCCATATGTTCTAGATGCATAGAGTTAACAAAATAAACAATCAGGAACCATGTTTTTTATTATTAACTCGAAATTCTTGAAGATTGTGTGTTTCTTATGTCGGTGTGGAACTTTTAAACTATAAGTCTTATCACAGTAAGATGTGCAGCTTGGAAAAGAATGTTTTTCATTAGCAGCTCTTCTATGTTTTAAAGTCCATATTATAAATGTAGATATTTTAGCAATGTTGGGGATATTGCTTATCGGTCGAGCCAAGATAAGGCTAAATCGGCCGGTTTGGCGGCATAGCGTCCGATTTATTGGCATATCTTCCGATTTATCGGACAATTTATCTTATCGATCACACACTGAGAAGGGATAAATCAGCCCTGAACGATAAGATAAATCAGTCGATTTATTGAAATATCGGATGATATCTTGAATAGTGTATTTTAGAGAACCAACGCGTGGTTGGATAGGGATGCTTGTATTTCTACTCACCACATATAAATACCCTAATTGCTTACTATGTGTATCTCGTTAAAGGAGATTATCTTTTAAAGGGAAAGTGGTGTTCTTATCGATAGCTTAGTGGTGTCTTCGTCAATGTTCAAACTTCCCGACTTCGGTCTTTAGTATAGCTTGTGTGGATGTGTGCCGGGATACGACAAACCCTTGAGCATAATGTTTTCACTAAATTGATTGTCAAATTTTATTATCTCTTTGTCTGTTTTGTACTGAATACATTATAAGTGTAATTTTTTGTTGGATAACCGATGTGTGGTTAGATGGGTAGGAAGGTGCTCCAACGCAGCACGAGGAATGAAACATACGCGTTTTTGCACCATACGTGTCCTGCTAAAATAGATTATATTTTAAACCGCAAATGACATTACCATCAATAGTGGTGACTTCGCAAATACTTTAATTTCGTATGTCAAAATACTAATTTTGCGATTAAAATTGTACATCGTTGATCAATGAAATTTAAATACGCCTTATATTTTGGATATGTCAGTATACTCGACTACTACCAGAGAAGCATTTTACTTTCTCAAAGAAAAAAAGGTTGATTTTTTTTTGTACGTGTATCACCATATTCTAGCGGGAGCAGTAGCTTTTTCTGTGTGGATCGTGACATGTCAAATTTAGTTTGGAGTAGCAATTGACATGATGCTATGAATTGCACACAAACGATATGTCCATTTTTTTTTTTTTGATTCCATACACCTAGCCAATCCATCGATAGGTAAACGTGAGCATCCAGTTTTTTTAAGTGCTATCGGCTTTAGGCTGAGTTGATAGTACGTACCTACTCGGGTCTCTTTTTTTTTTCTCCAGATCCATCGAGATTTAACGTGGCAAGTCTCTTTTTTTCTTAGATCCACGTTTTGTGTACATCCAGATTATACGTGTCAAACTGAAATTTGTGGTTATGTAACAATTAAATCTTAGCCATAGATTTTAGATCTAACAACCAAAAATAATTCAGATGATGTGGCTTAACGTGGTGTCTCGAAAACTAACTCATTTTGCTTTTTCTCAAAGAAAAAAAGGTTGATTTTTTTTTGTACGTGTATCACCATATTCTAGCGGGAGCAGTAGCTTTTTCTGTGTGGATCGTGACATGTCAAATTTAGTTTGGAGTAGCAATTGACATGATGCTATGAATTGCACACAAACGATATGTCCATTTTTTTTTTTGATTCCATACACCTAGCCAATCCATCGATAGGTAAACGTGAGCATCCAGTTTTTTTAAGTGCTATCGGCTTTAGGCTGAGTTGATAGTACGTACCTACTCGGGTCTCTTTTTTTTTTCTCCAGATCCATCGAGATTTAACGTGGCAAGTCTTTTTTTTCTTAGATCCACGTTTTGTGTACATCCAGATTATACGTGTCAAACTGAAATTTGTGGTTATGTAACAATTAAATCTTAGCCATAGATTTTAGATCTAACAACCAAAAATAATTCAGATGATGTGGCTTAACGTGGTGTCTCGAAAACTAACTCATTTTGCTTTTAGTATATAATAGATAAAGACAGGAAGGAGAGGAACTGAATCGCGACAAGCGAAGTAAAGCTGGCGTTTCCACTTTGGAATTCAACACGCAGCAGTGCAGCACGACGATTTCTGCGTGTTCGTCTTGGAAGGGCGCGCCCCACCACCGCGCCGCTGCCTTGTGGCCGTTTCTCTCCGGGGGCGGGGGGGGGGGGGGGGGGGGGGTCCCCCTACTGTTTTAGGGCCTGTGCCTTTGCCGATTTCATGACCAAAAGCCCGGTTCAGTCTATTCCAGAACCTGTAAAAATAAATAAATGATGCTGCTATGTTCCGAAAAATCTGGAGTAAATTACATAAATCGATCACAGTGTAGATAGTTTCACCCTTCTTGATATTTTTCTCAAATATATAAGCTCTGGTGTTATAAATCGCACAAATTTCTGTCTAAAAATAATTATAAAAGCAGTGCTGATTGGTGGCGCCCATCCTGTAAGTGTTGAGTAAGCGGCACACGGGCAGGGCGAGCTTACGTGGACGTGGGGCCAGCTGTCAGTCCCATCTTATTTTCCCCCTCATGTCTCCTGTCTGCCCCCATGGCAAGGCTGTTGTGGGGCCACCTCTCAGGTCTGGTCCTTTCAGTATGCGCACAAGGCTGTCGTGACCCTGATCTGGATGCCCACATCGCGGGCGATGGATTGGAGGCGCAGGAGGACCATAAGGTCGCCGGAATCTTTGTCGACGACGAGGAGAAGCGGCGACCGGTGACCACATCCGGCGCGGGCAGCACGAAGAGGAACAGGAGAAGGTAAACCTGGAGAGTTAGAAAAGGGATCTCAGCTTGAAGGCTCTCGTGTGTTCGGGTAAGGCGGAGGGGTCAGGATCGATCGTGGCGACCACCTACCAGAGTCGGGAATACGACGGTGTGAAGGTGACAGTGTGCACATCGTGTGTGATTCCTTTATGACGTTGTCGGTGTTTGTTTACTCAGACTTTGAGGTGTGCTTTTGCAGCCCTACGCAATGAATGGTGTTCATTATCCAACAAGAGAGTGTTTAGAGTAGCATTTATTTATTCAATTATGAGATCATTGTTGAGAGTGTCCACTAGTGAAAGTATGATCCCTAGGCCTTGTTTCTAAGCATTGAAACACCGTTTACAACAAGTTCTGCTACATGTTTGCTTGCTGCCATTTTATTTCAGATTGCAATTACTACTTATAATCATCCATATTACTTGTATTTCACTATCTCTTCGCCGAACTAGTGCACCTATACATCTGACAAGTGTATTGGGTGTGTTGGGGACACAAGAGACTTCTTGTATCTTAATTGCAGGGTTGCTTGAGAGGATATCTTTGACCTCTACCTCCCTGAGTTCGATAAACCTTGGGTGATTCACTTAAGGGAAACTTGCTGCTGTTCTACAAACCTCTGCTCTTGGAGGCCCAACACTGTCTACAAGAATAGAAGCGTAGACATCAAGCTATTTTCTGGCGCCGTTGCCGGGGAGGTAAGGTAAAAGGTATTCACATCCTCTGGCTACTAAGCTATTTTCTAGTTTGTTGCTAGTGTGTGAGTGCTCGAAGTTATTTCCTTTAGATTCTGCAATTATATCTTTTTGTTTCTTGTTTTTATTTTCACTAGTTAGGCTTAATGGAAAACAACAAAAAAATTAGAGATCTTTATGAACTTTATATTGAATTAGGACATGATGCTTTTGAAGAGAAAATTAAAAAACCTATGGAGGCTTGTTTGCATGATGGTAGCAATGGTATTACTATAAATTCTTTGAACACCATTATTGCTAATGCTATGGAAAAGTCTAAGCTTGGGGAAGCTAGTTGTGATGAATATGATATTTTTAGTCCCCCAAGCTTTAAGGAGGAAATTTGCTTTGATAATACTTTGCCTCCAATATATGATGATTATAATCATTGTGATATTTTCAGTCCACCTACTATTGAGGATATAGTTTATGTTGATTATGATATGCCTCCTATATATGATGTTTACAATGATGAATATGATATTCTCAGTCCATCTACTATTGAGGATAAAATTCATTATGATTATTCTATGCCTCCAATTTATGATGATTACAATGATGGATGTGATACTTTTACTCCACTATTATTAATGATTATGTTATGTGGAGAGTAATGATACTTTTATGCATGTGGATCATGATAAGAATGCTCTATGTGATAGCTATATTGTTGAGTTTATTCATGATGCCGCTGAAAATTATTTTGAGAGAGGAAAGTATGGTTATAGAAATCTTCATGTTACTAAATTTCTCTCTTTATGATGAAGTTTTGAGCTTTCTCTTGATTTGCTTTTATTTGCTGGGTACTTTAAGACCTACTGGTCCTTATGAGAGAGGGAGACACGGCTTCATATATCACAATAATATTAAGTCTCCTCTCTTTATGTTGAAATTTTTGAAGTTGCACTTGTTTTGCTTTCTATGCTAGTCACTTTGTGCTTCATTGATTTATTTTTCTACAAGATCCTTTGCATAGGAAGTGGTTAGATTAAATGTGTTTGGTATTTGCTTTTTGATGCTCTCTTATATTCAACTCTTATACATATGATGCATCATCAAAATATCATGCCTAGCTAAAAGGCTTTAAAGAAAAGCGCTTATGGGAGACAACCCATTGTTTTTATTTTCTGTTATTTTTGTTTTTTTTTGTTTTGAGTCAAGGTGTTTGTTACTTCTGTAGCAACTCCTTTGTATCTTTATTTTATTGCATTGTTGTGCCAAGTAAAGTTCTTTATTGAAAGTTGATGCAAGATTTGGATTTCTGCGCAGAACAGATTTTTAGCTGTCACGAATTTGAGCTTTTCTCCTGAGAAAATTCAAAAATTCTGTAAAAAATCACGCATCTTCCTCAGATATGTACGCAACTTTCATTAATGGACCAGTTCCATCTGAGCAACTTAAGTGCCTCGAAAAAATTCGTCTTCACAGACTGTTCTGTTTTTGACAGATTCTGCCTTTTGTTTTGCATTCGCTCTTTTACGATGTTTGTGTGGATTTCTTTGCTCCACAAAGCATTGGTGGCTGTAGCTAATGTCCAGAAGCTTTGGGAATGATTGTGTCATCACAGAATATGAGAATTTTTGATTATGCACTAACCCTCTAATGAGAACTATTTCGAGTTTGGTGTGAAGGAAGTTTTCAAGGATCAAGAGAGAAGGTGATATTATATGATCAAGAAGAGTGAAAAGCCTAAGCTTGGGGATGCCCCCGTGGTTCATCCCAACATATTCAAGAAGACTCAAGCGTCTAAGCTTGGGGATGCCCAAGGCATCCCCTTCTTCATCAACAACTTATCAGGTCATCTCTAGTGAAACTATATTTTAATTCTTTCACATCTTATGCGCTTTACTTGGAGCGTCTGTGTGCTTTTATTTTTGTTTTTTGTTTGAATAAATTCGGATCCTAGCAATCCTTGTGTGGGAGAGAGACACGCTCCGCTTTTTCATGTGAATACTCATGTTCTTCACTTATATTTGTTGAGTATTCTTAACTAGCTACTGCAGTGCTTTTAGCTCCTGTTTTTCATGCATCTCTTCGAGCTGTTAGCACTTGTTTATAAACTCTCTTGCTGCATTATATTATCATTTGGAGAGTTTATGTTTAAATAAATTGATTGGTGTTTGTTTGGAAAAAGAAAATGCTACATGTGGTAGTTGGTATTGGAAAAGACATATGCATTCTTGTAGATCATTGTCTTGTTTCGATTTGATACTTTGCAATTGTTTTGAGCTCTCAAGTAGATCATGTTTAAGCTCTTGCATCATGTAGTTAAAGCCTAGTAGTGGAGAACTACCGTAGAGCTTGTTGAGACTTGGTTGCATGTTTGCTCTCTAAGGTCTAGATATTTTCTGGTAAAATGTTTGAGCAACAAGGAAGACAGTGTAGAGTCTTATAATACTTGCAATATGTTTTTATTGATTCTTGCTGTACCGGTTTATACTTGTGTTTGCTTCAAACAACCTTGCTAGCCTAAACTCTGTACTGAGAGGGAATGCTTCTCGTGCATCCAAACCTTGAGCCAAAACCCATGCCATTTGTGTCCACCATACCTACCTACTATGTGGTATTTCCTGCCATTCCAAGTAAATACTTCATGTGCTACCTTTAAACTATTCAAAACTTTATTACTCCTTATTTGTGTCAATGTTTTATAGCTCATGAGGAAGTATGTGGTGTTTTATCTTTCAATCTTGTCATTTACTTCTGACAGACTTTCACCAATGGACTAGTGGCATATACATCCGCTTATCCAATAATTTGCAAAAAGAGCTGGCAACGGGGTGCCCAGCCCCAATTAATTACAACTTTCATTAATAATTCTCTTCACATGTTTTGCCCTGATTTATCAGTAAGCAACTTAATTTGCAAATAGACACTCCTCCATGGTATGTGAATGTTGGAAGGCACCCGAGGATTCGGTTAGCCATGGCTTGTGTAAGCAAAGGTTGGGAGGAGTGTCAACTATAAAGAAACTAAAATACATGTGTAAACAAAAGAGAAGAGGGATGATCTACCTTGCTGGTAGAGATAACGTCCTTCATGGGAGCCGCTCTTGAAAGTCTGGTTGACAAGGGGGTTAGAGTGCCCACTACCATTCGTTGACAACAACAAACACCTCTCAAATACTTATTTTGTGCTCTCTATATGCTTTCGAAAACTTAAAAAGCTCTAGCACATGATTTAATCCCTGCTTCCCTCTGCGAAGGGCCTATCTTTTACTTTATGTTGAGTCAGTTTACCTACTCCTTTCTATCTTAGAAGCAAACACTAGTGTCAACTTTGTGTGCATTGATTCTTACATGTTTACTTATTGCACTTGTTATATTGCTTTATGTTGACAACTATCCATGAGATATACATGTTACAAGTTGAAAGCAATTGCTGAAACTTAATCATCCTTTGTGTTGCTTCAATGCCTTTTACTTTGAATCTATTGCTTTATGAGTTACCTCTTATGCAAAACTTTTTGATGCTTGTCTTGAAAGTACTATTCATGAAAAGTTTTTGCTTATATGATTCATTGTTTACTCTTTATCTACTGTTAGCAAACTATAGACCATTGCTTTGAGTCACTTCATTCATGACATGAGCCTAGCAATATTATGATCAAGATTGTGTGAAAGCATGTCTCCTCAGAAATTATTTGTTGTTATCGTTTTACCTACTCGAGGACGAGTAGAACTAAGCTTGGGGATGCTTGATACGTCTCCAACGTATCCATAATTTCTGATGTTCCATGCTTATATTATACCAATTGCTACATGTTTTATATACACTTCATATCACTTTTATGCATTTTCTGGGACTAACCTATTAACAAGATGCCAAGTGCCAGTTCCCTGTTTTCTGCTGTTTTTGGTTCCAGAAAAGTACTTCTGCGAATATTCTCGGAATTGCACGAAACAAAAGGCCACGTCCCTATTTTTCCAACACGTACACGAGTCCGAAGAGAGACGAAGAGGAGCCAGGAGGCGGCCAAACCACCTGGCGGCGCGGGCCCACCTCCTGCCGCGCCGCCTATGGTGTGGGCCCCTCGGGACTCCACCGACGCCGCCCCTTCGCCTATATATTGCCTCAGACGCGAAAACCCTAAAATAAAGTCATATTTCCAGAAGAGTTCCGCAGCGCCGCCGCCATCGACGACAAGTTTCGGGGGACAGAAGTCTCTGTTCCGGCACGCTGCCGGGACGGGGAATTGCCCCCGGAGTCATCTCCATCAACTCCACCGCCATCTTCATCGCCGCTGCTGACTCCCATGATGAGGAGGGAGTAGTTCTCCCCCGAGGCTGAGGGCTCTACCGGTAGCTATGTGGTTTATCTCTCTCTCCCATGGTGTGATCTTTATGTGATCATGAGCTTTGTAATCTAGTTGAATAAGTAGATGTTACTCTTTATCTATTATGCCACTCTAGAGGTTACTTTAATATGAACTCCGGATTCACTCTCCACGGTGTGAAGGTGACAGTGTGCACCGTGTGTGATTCCTTTATGACGTTGTCGGTGTTTGTTTACTCAGACTTGAGGTGTGCTTTTGCAGCCCTACGCAATGAATGGTGTTTTATCCAACAAGAGAGTGTTTGAGAGTAGCATTTATTTATTCAATTATGAGATCATTGTTGAGAGTGTCCACTAGTGAAAGTATGATCCCTAGGCCTTGTTTCTAAGCATTGAAACACCGTTTACAACAAGTTCTGCTACATGTTTGCTTGCTGCCATTTTTATTTCAGATTGCAATTACTACTTATAATCATCCATATTACTTGTATTTCACTATCTCTTCGCCGAACTAGTGCACATATACATCTGACAAGTGTATTAGGTGTGTTGGGGACACAAGAGACTTCTTGTATCTTAATTGCAGGGTTGCTTGAGAGGGATATCTTTGACCTCTACCTCCCTGAGTTCGATAAACCTTGGGTGATTCACTTAAGGGAAACTTGCTGCTGTTCTACAAACCTCTGCTCTTGGAGGCCCAACACTGTCTACAAGAATAGAAGCGTGCGTAGACATCAGCGGTCTTTGATTCGTCGGGGGTCGTCCGGGAATGGCGGTGCGTCGCGGCGAGAACAGCGGTGACTTTCGGCAAGCAAACAGAGAGCGAAGGAGAACGAATCGGGGATGGGAAAACGATGCGATGACACATGAGACTTGTACACGACTCTAGTCATTCTCAGAAGGGCATTCCGCCCACGGCAGCGGTGTTGGAAACATCTCCCGCAGCAAACAGGAGTCAGCCACGCAGCTCCTTGAGGTAGAACACAAGCCCGACGGCCAACGGGTGCGCCCCAAGAAGATACATGAAAAAGAGGGGAAGAAGATAGGGCTAACAGGTGGACCCCACGTCCACGTTCAGCCCGCTCTACAAGTGTGCTGGCTACTCAGCCCTTACATATGGGTTTCACCAGTCAGCGGCCCATTCAAAATGGTTTCAGACCGAAATTAGTGCAATTTGTAACGCACACCCGAAACTGGTATATAAGAAAATATCAAGAATGCATGGTACTTACCTATGAAACTAGTCGCAGTTTTTATACTCTCCAATCCGTTTTAAATGTCGAATGAAACGAACGTATGAGGCAAAAATTTGTAGTGAGCGACAATCTTTAAGGTTAAGAGGGAGTAGTATTTTTTGTTTACTTTACTCAAAAAATGTGAAAGGAAAGAGCAAACTACTGGGTGTGCACGTAAGATTCCCGTGTCCCGGACGTGGATATGGAGGATCGCATCTGGGCAACCGGATATGGAACGTGTGGAAGGTAGTGCGCCCGGCAGGATCGTGCACCGCCCGGCGACTCATCTCATGATGGATGCCTTGTCAAAAACAAATATCTGGATGTCATCGCGATAGATTCGGCGCACATATGTCAACGTGTGCGCCAGAAAGTGATTGAGCCGTCGTTGTACCAGTGTTTAACTTCTTCCCGAGGATAGTAGAAGCAACTTTGATATATATATCCATGGTTACGTCAAAACTCGGATGTTCGAACTTAATCCCTTCTCATTGCATTCTCGTTGTCTACCTCCTCGCACTCTCGATCTTCTTCTTTCTTCTCCAGCCACTCGACTCCCGACCAAAGCTCATTATTCGGATGTAGATACAAATTGCTCATACTTTGATTTCAATGGTCACAATGATTATTTTTTGCCTCTTTGGTTCAAACAAGTTTCATAAGAATTTTGGATAAATCCTTTCAAAATTGGTGGAGGTTCTTTGATTCCTAGTATTAAACCGGCATTTACCCCATTTTAGAATTTTGAATGTTTTATTAGATACGACAGACGTGCTTGGCCATGTGGCACGACAAAATATGTAAAGCTAGGATGACATCATCAGCGATCACAATGGATAATCATAAAAAGGGTAAATAGTGGAATGCACTAATATTTCAGTGGTCTGAATGATTTTTTTGGCCTCTTTGTTTCAGAAAAAACTTTATGGGAATTTTGGAGCATTTAATATTTGATAAAAAATCTGTGGTGGTCGTTTGATTCCTAGGATTAAAACATTTTTAATCTTGTATGACATTGCAGCCATGCATGTTTCCAGTTTCTAGGCTTTTACAATTCAACTAATCAAAGAGGCCTTTCATCCATTAGTGGAAAAAACTAAAAGATATGGCCACTCATTTTCTCATTCGGAACTAAAATTGTCCTCCGTTTCATGTGATCCGTCCAAACTGGATCGAGCTGATAGGAACGTTGGTTGAATCATGCATGGGTATCCGCTATTCGCGGCGCTAATAGGTTGTCTGGCAATAGCGTCAGACGGACGCTATTTGCGCCGTTTGGACGCGTCGCGGGCTATTGGGCGCGCCGCTCCCCACTCGTGACGCCAATAGAAATTTCGAACTCGACGATTAAACACAAAATTCAACAAAATTCATTTAAAGTTTAGGAAATTTTACAAGTTTGAATTAATTTTAAGCAAACTAAAAAACTAAACTAATCGTGCGGCCAGTAGACGGAGCTATACTCCTCCTCCTAGCCGCCCTCCTCCTTGACCCTGCTGCTGGGCCCTGCGCCGCTGCCGTGTTCACCGGGCTCGTCCTTGAAGACCCTGCTTGTCCCAGCGTCGTCATCGTCGCCGGTGAGGTCGAAAAAGGGAGTCCTGGTCGCCGTGAGATGCTTGTGCAGCGACCAGGCGCAGGCGTCCTCCATGGAGAGCGGCAGAACGGTGTTCCTCGACTCCTCCAAGGCGGCGTGGAGTCATGAGAAGTCCTCCGGGTCGACCTCCGGGTTGCGGAGGCTCACCCGCCGCCGCATCATGGCGAGGTGGTGCGGTGTCCTCGCCGGCGTCGGTCTGTCTTCACCTTCTTCATCGTCGTCGGTGGAGGACCGCGCGCTCTTGGATGGAGATGTCGTCGTGGCTGCTCCCAATGCGACGGCGCTGTGTCCACCTCGTCCTTGACAGCCCAGAGCAATGCCATGGGCGGCGTGCGCGGGGATCCGCAGGAGGATGAGGTCGAGTGGGAGGAGGACGCCGAGGGTGATGACGAGGCCGAGGCAAAGCCTGTCCTCCTCGGTGCCCTGCGGGTTGCCTGAGGTGGTGGCGCCTGGAACACCGAAGGCGACGCGTGCAGAGGCTCACCGTTGGCAGGGATGTGGTCGATGACAGCGTTGAGCGTGTGCCCAGGCACGCCCAGAAGGCCTCCTGACCGTGGAGCCGGCCCAGACCCGTCCCAGCGTGTCATCTCCTCATGGTAGAGGCGCCGGAACTCGTCCTCATAGCGGCCGACGTTGGCGGGATCCCAGGCAGGGTAGTCGCGCTGCTCCGGCGGGTTTGGCACAGGGATGCCGGCGACGAAGAGGGCCCACATGTGGGAAGGGCGCATATCCGGCGGCGCCGGGTACCCGTTGTCGTGCAGGGCCTGGGCCTCGTCGAGGAGCAACATGCGTGGCCCAAAGCCATTCGCCGCTGCTCCGCCCGTGCGCCGCCAGTTGCCGGCCATCGCCGTCGGTGTTGATCTAGGGTTTGAGAGTTGAGAGAGGGAGGTGGCGGGAGAGTTGATGAGGATGGGGTTGCGTGTGGGCGCGGCTTTTATCGGCGCCGAAGAGCGGTGAGCGGTGCCTCAAAAAGGCGTGCCCACATTGACGCTGCCGTGCAGCAGAGGTGAGGCGACGCCTCGCTGCCTCGCTACACGTCGCTGCAACGCTGCGGCGCCATGAATGTTTTGACCGGGACGGTTGAGTTCTCATGTCAATGGCACGGCTAGCCCACCCTCAAAGTTTCGTCCGGCGCGACCAAACTGCTACCAACGGGAAGGGCATGGGCTCGACACGTCGGACGAGATATTAGGCCGCGCCGGAAGTAACGTCGCTATTAACGCCGTGAGTGGACGAGAAATTACATCCGGCGCGCCAATATAGCTATTGTCGCGGGGAGTGGCTGAGAAAGAGAAGTCAAGTCACACGATTCTATGGTAGCTAGCGGCCTAAAGATACATACAGAGAGTTAGCAGACGAGCAGGCCTTTACGATCCTGCCAACAGTTGTTACGCTTACCACTATACAGCAGATCGATATGTACAGCAGTGTCTGGCCCGTGCTTCCCAGTAAAACGCTGCCCCCGGCCAGCCAGTAAAACTGAGAGGCCGGGATGCCGTCGATATCTCACAGTGACTGCAGGCACATGGATTTTTCTGTTGGGTTTGAATGATGATGTGTGGCTCGACGCCACACGGCTGCTCCCCGGTCCGCAGCACCACATGCCCGCCCGTGTCAGCTCAGCTCCACAGCTAAACCACCACCGCCCACGTACCTCGCAGCCTTGCAGTCCAGATCCTGCTCACCCCGGTGCTTCTCCGTTTTTTCTTCCTTTTCTGAAAGGGAAAGCTGCTTGGCTCGGGGTGGCCCTCGCGTCCGGCATGCATGCAATAATGACGGCAGGCAAACGAGGATGCCCTGCTTCCCGGATGGACGAGCACCTGCCTTTTCACGCTCCTGAAGCAATCCATATCCATCGAGCTCGAGAGCATTCGAGCGAGCTGCTTTCTTTTCCTTTCAGTTTTATTTTCTACTATCATTTCGGCTAGCTGTTTTCATCGGGTCTTGGGTGTGGGCTGTAATGATTTTGTGTGAGGCTCTCCTGTTTTTGTGTCTTGATCATTGTTTGGATCGGCCGGCGGAAATGGGTCCGTACGTCTAAAGCGTGTGCACGTACGTATCTCTCTCTCTCTCTCTTGATGTCAGCGTAAACAGAAGCATGGTCGCGCTCGCGCAGATATACATACATGTATATTCACGCACGCCAGATCATACTTTGATTTTCTAGACGTACAACGGGGGACCAAGATAATAAACGCCTACACTCGAAATTTCTCTGCTCATTTGCATGTATCATAACAGAGAGGCTCATCCGCTGAGAGAGCCATTAGTCACTGTTCACTCGTGAGCAATGGGAGAGTGCCTTGTTGAAAAGGGCCAAATTAATCACGTAAGACCCGCACAGTCAACATGAACGATGACGGATTGACGGGAGAAAAAGAGGTTATTCACTCCCTCTCTCTGATTACAACTATATATATATGTCCCAGTTTATTTTCAGCACATCTCAAAACGCTACATTAGTTTGTCAGTTTGTGCCTTAAAATTTAATTAGGATTTTTTTTTTTGGATTGTTTGCATGTGCCTATGTGCTTGTATGGAGTGCTTTCTTCACAAACTTTTTCTGGTTCAAATATTCACCTCACAAAAATCGCTCCTACTATACTTTTGAGATGTAGTCACGTGCCCACTTACAAAACTACTCAAAATGATCTTCGTGCTCGTAAAGCTGACATCAAATTGATAGACATGTAACTTCATTCGTATTGTAGGAATATTATCTAGACCTTATAGTATTTATTGTGTTGTGTGATTTTTTTCTATATTTTTCTGTCACTACTTCTCCCCCCCCCCCCCCCCCCCCTTATGTCCAATTTCTGGCTCCGTCCCTAACTATGACACAGGGATGGAGGAAGGGGGGACGAGCAGGGGCTAAGCCACCCCATCAATCTGAATTTCTTAATAAACATGCCAGTACTCACACTTTTACTTAGCAATTCTTAGCCATTTTGCCCCCTCCATGCATTGTGGCTGCCTGCTAAGACCACAAGGTTCTTTTGTATGTTTTTCCAGATATTTGTAAAGGGTTTGAATATTTGTCAAGTTAATCTGTGTGCGTCCATTTGGCTTGTGTGCACCGGTTTGCCCGGTTGGTTGTTGTTTTCATTTGTTAACGAAGTGTTGGTTATGAATCATTCAATGCATGCATGTACGTTTTATCCTACCTGGCCAATTTACCTCATTTGAGAGAACCCAACAAATGTAAGAATAAACGAGTACAGGTATAACAAAGAATTTGGCGCGAGAAAAGGTAGCCAATATATATATAGTACTAGTTTCCTTTTGAACAAGTTTTTCGACCATACATAAATAAAATATTATAGAATTCTTATGAATGTTTGCATCTAACCTACCTGATAATGTCTGGTTCATCGTCCATTCATCTTATTTAACTTATGTTACTGAGCGTACTTTAAGATACCGAATTCGTGATTAAAACCCTCGGTTAACCGAGCCCTGGCCACTTCTGGCCATTTAAGTGATAGGTTTTGATACATCTTGGTTGATCGAAAATTAACTTAGAGCTCGGTTTCATCCAACAAACAAATATATTTGCATCATGATTCTTGCGTTACGTGTGTTGCAAACGGGTTACAATCGGGTTTTTCTCAGTTATAAGTGGGATGCAACTGAGTGTAAAAGTGGCCATAACCTTATATATAAAGGGGCGACATGTCCTCGGCGTCTCCCGCTCGCCACGTCGCACGTTTCTCCACAGCCGTTGTCGTGGTGGTATCACGGCAGATGCCATAGGATGGCTAAAGTGCGGGGCCGATGGACGCTGGTGGAATCCGGGAGAGGGCTAGCGCGCTAAGAAGCACACACGAAGAACACAACAGCACACCAAAATCTACCCAGGTTCAGGGCCCTCGTGAGGAGGTAAAACCCCTACTCCTGCCTATCTCTCTCTGTATATATCTCGGTGTCACAAATACAAGCTTGCTCCTTGAGCTGTATGATCACAACAATGGTGTCCAGCACAAGGAAGGAGATGAAGCTACGAGTGGTAATGTATCTCTGGGTATCGTCCCTCACGCAGGAGAGGGTGAGGGCATATATATAGGCTAAACCGGGTTACCGGAATACCCCTCCACTTGCAACGGTCACCTCTCCGTACCGGCACTGCAGACACGCACGCCCGCACGTCATGATTGTCTCTGCATAGTGGACATGACGTGGCTTGCCCATGTCCTGTCCCATGTCTCTGCTCCAAAGTACGCCCGAGGTCAGTGTCGCAACAGTGGAACATGGGGTTCCCCTAGTACTGCCAAAGTGGGTCCACCCCATGTGGGCCCAAGTTGAAGATGGACAAGACCAAGACTCAAGTCAAGCTGGCGGGTTCACCGTCAAGACACGCAAGGCCTGCATCGACTAAGGGCTCCGGTCCTGGGGACCTTCCGGGTCCCCGAATCAAGCAAGAAGGCCAGGAAGGACCCGAGAGCCCGAGTTCCCGGCAGGAGGCCAGGCTCCCTCCGGGTACTCCTACGTCCTGTGGATAAGCACTCCACCTCACCACGGAAGACTTGGGAAGCAAGGCGAAGGCAGCGCGGGTGGGAAGCACGCCCCGTGGTGGTGTCAGCTCCTGTCCACCCCAAGGCGGACGCTCCCACCTAACCCAAGGAGACGCTAGGCTGAGGAGAGGCCACGTCTCCCCCTAAACTAGATGAGGAGGGTCCTTCACCCCGAAGGACCCTCACGCCCCTCACGTGACCCTGTGGCAACCCCTTAGCCTATAAAAGGAGGACCAAGGCACGGAGGAGGGGGAGGTCGAACCAAGGACGAAGACAAGCTAGAACCAGAGCAAGACTAGACTAGGGCTGCGAAGGTAGAGAGGAAGGTGATCTCCTCCGGGTCAGGATCTGTCCTTCTTCTACCTCCAGCCAAAACCCTTCCGGGTACCCTGCCCGGGAGGTTCCATTGTAAGCCACACTATGAAGAACTCATCAATCCAGACATGCAGGAGTAGGGCTTTTAGCCTCCGGGCGGCCTGAACCTGGGTAGCTCCTTGTGTCCCTTTGGTTGCATGCTTTGATCGTGGAGAGGAGAGCTTGATCTAGACTCCGCCCAAGAAGACGATTCTCAGCCTCCTTCGCGCCCCGTGCCGAACCTAAAAGGGGGTATCCTATACTCCCGGTGTCCGTGCAACGAGACACGACATCTGGCGCGCCAGGTAGGGGGCGCAAGTGCTGGATTCGTCTTCTTCTTCAATCATCGTCAAGTTCATCGTCAAGTTCGGCGTCAAGCTTTCAGTCCGTGTCAAGATCTGCTCCAGCGCCTTCGGAACGGCGCTAGTTTCGGCTCTCGAAGAGAGATACCGAATCCGACATTCAAGATGACAAAGAAGAGAAAGGGAAAGGCAGCCTTCGAGTTCCTGCGGTACCCCGGCCTCGGCTTCGTTCTTGACGAATCCTCACCGGCACCTGCCGCTAAAGATCGCGCCTTTGGAGTCCACTTCGTCCCTCCAGCCGCTTATGTCAGCTCTCTGGTCAGCACGGGAAGACCTGAGGAAGGTGCCACGAACATTGATGTCCCTCTTTCCCCATGGACGCATGGAGCGAAGGAGGAACTCTGTTCCGACGCGCCGACCACAGTGCCGCTTCCGGAGGAGGAAAACCTCGACCAAGACACAAAAAGCGAGCCTCGGCAAGAAGATCCTCTCATCTACGTGCCCCAAGAACTCCAGATTCCTCTGCGCAAAGACGGCCAGCCTGGAGTGTGGTGCATGTACCACAGATCTGACCGGCACAGTCTGGAAGATTGCCGACAGTTCAACGACATCCAGATACGCCAGAAGAACGGTGATTGCTATTCGTGCGGGAACCAGGGCACATCAGTCGAGATTGCCCCTCAACAAGAAGTCCAAGAAAGCCAAGAGAGTGCCACAGCTGGGGTTCCTCAGAAGGGAAGATCTTTCCGGACCTTTGCCAATGCATCCACCCAGACTGAAGAACTCCCGGAACCTTGCTCACTACCGGCGCCCCCACAGATACAAAGCAGTCAAGGGCAAGCTGCAGCTAGCTGGGATCAAACCTTCATTTGCGGAGACGTGGCCCACGGAGAATGGGATCTCCCGGGTCACATCGTCACGATTCAGCCTGGACCAAGTGGACCCCCTCAGAAGTACCGGATCGCTAAGTGGCTAGCATCAGGATCCCGCGAGTAAAGCAAGCTTCAGGGTCTCCGGACCGGCATGAGCCAGCCAGATTGTCGGGTCACCGAACAAGGAACATCCGGGTCCAGGAAACTAAGACAACCTGGGGTCTCCGGACCGGCGTCTCTGATACGCCAGCAAGCCGCCGGATCACCAGTTGGGTGGTCTCCGGGTAACTCGAGCAAGTAACACAATGGTCTCCGGACCGGCGCAAGCCAGCCAGTCATGCCCTTAGTCGGCATTGGAGGCTATCTCGGTTGGAAGCCTTGTCCCCGCCAAGAATTGCTGGGCAAGGCAGAATTATGTCTGAAACACGGCATAGAAGACCCGCCTTGGCGGCAGCGCGACAGAACGATTACCGAGGTAGCCAGAAGGAGTCAAAACGCGAGCTAAGTATAAACGTGCTTGCACGGGCTTGTTCCCGGGTACATCTGTTTTATGTGCTTTGGCTAAGGCGAAAGCGGGCGTTCTCCTGGGGCAGCGCCTTCGCGATGACACTGTCAGTTTCCCTCGGGCAGTGGAGTCGTGGGCTGAGGTCCGTGCGGTCAGGAAACGGTGGGTCCTTTGGGGGGTTGCGCCCTGTGTCCGCACTTCAGATCAGTCTGAGTGCCACGGCTGGTTAGCGCTCACACCTTTGGATCCTTCCCGAGAGCGTAAAGCCCCCACGAGTACGATAAAACTTATATACTTTGGGAAGAAGTTATTTACATTCAAAAGCATGAGTTCATAAGCCAGTTGGCAATATCAGTACAAAAGCATGGTTCACGGCCCCTGGTATTGTCCTTTTCAGGACTTCACAGGTTCACGGGTCATCTTCTCGGGAAAGGTGCTTCAAGATCTCCTCCACCTGGCGGGTCACGTCTGGAGGAAGCGGCGTCCCGGGTTCAGGCGCCTCCAGCTCGGACAGCAAGGAGAGCTGCGGTGTCGCTGGCGAAGCGCTGTGACGAATCGGGTCGTCACCTGCCTCACTGCCTGTTCCCCAGCAAGGCGAGTGGCTCTGCTAACCTGCTCCTTGATACCTTTGATGAGCGAGGCCACGTACTTCAAGAACCCGGGATAGCGGGCGAAGGAAGTGGAGTGATCGGCCATGAGGACGGGCGGAGAAGGCACTCCCAAATTCGTGAACTCCTGCACGATGTCCAAGGACCCGTGGTTCATCTGGAGCAAGACGTTGTGATCATCGCGGCGGTGTGAGCAAATCGCCGTCGCTCTTTCTCAAGTGCATCCTTCGCCTCCGCCAGCTCGCCTGCACTCCCGTCAGCTGGTTGGATACCTGCTCATGTTGGTGCCACGCAATCTGAGCTTGGGATTTGGACGCTTCCATCGCCGCACGCCCATCAGCCAGCTCCTTTGTTTCCTTCTTGCGAAGGACAGTCATGCGCGCATCTTTGTCCTTCCAGAAGTCAATTGCATCGCCCAGTTCCCGGATCTTCCTTTCCATGGCGACGCGGCCAGCCGTAGCATCTTGCTTAAACTTCTCAGCTGTTTTGAGGGCCTGCTTCTGCGCCTCAATCGTGGCCGTCATGCCTCAGCCCGGGCGGACAAGCTATCTCTTTCGCCCCTGGCTCTTTGGAAATCCGAGTAGGCTGTTCCCGCTTTCCCTCTCGCTCTTGAGCTCGCTCTGGAGTTTAGAGACCTGCTTGCTTAGCGACGAGGCGGCTCTGCTTTTGGCTCGAAGATCATTTTCAACCTCGCTGCGAGCCCAGCCAGCCACGTTCTCCAGGCCTTGTTCGAAGCGGTCCTCGTCCCGCTCCATCTTGATCTGGAGCTCCTCAATGGTGCCAAGGTAGTGGCGCTCTTCATCTTCCAGCTCGGCCTCTCGTCGCTCCAGCTCTTTCTCGCGGCTGGCCACTCGCTGTTCCCAAGCATAGAGCAGCTCTTCGTCCGCCGCCAGCTTCAGTTCACGGGCGCTACGAGCTTCCTCCCCGGAGGGAAGCCGCAGCTCGCGAGCCTGCGAGTGCTCCCCGCTGTCGGAGGTCGGGGGCACCAGCCGCGCCAGTTCGGCGCGGGCAGAAGACAAGAACTCCGAGACGCTGGAGAACGTCTTGGAGAACCCGGGGCCTTCCTCGACTCTCCCGGGTTCAGGGCAGGGGTCAGCGTTCCCGGGGCGGAGCCCCGGGGATGTACCCGCCTGCTGCGAGTCCTCGCGGTCCGAGGGTCGCCTGGGGATCCACGTCGCGCCTCTCCCCAGGGCCTTTCGCGCCGACAGCCTCCGCCTCGTCTGCGACGACCGGAGCCACCCCCTGGTCCTTGGGGGACTGGGGGCTGGGGGCTCGGAGTTGCCTCCGCGGAGGTGCCGGTGGAGCTCGACGCTTCGACGTCCTCGCCTCTCCGGGGTCGCTTGCTTGGCCACTCCGGGGTCGGGCTCCTGTGCAAGAAATGAAAGTCAGAAGTCAGGACGGCGGCAGAAGAAAAACAACTCCGCTTTCAAAGACAAGATGCCATCAAAACTTACCGGCGGGCTCTCTTCGATCCGGAGAAGCTCCACCTCTTCTGCACCAAGTCGTCAAAGAGGTCCGGCAAGGACAGGCTCTCCTCCCCTACCTCCATGTCAGCAAGGGGAGGAGGGATGGCCTCCGACGCCTGATCGGACTCCTGCAACGACGGCGAGCTCGGCGGCACAGGCTGCTCTGGGAGTTCGTCACCGGCGGGTTTGTCGCCGCCCCGGAAGGAGCGCCGGGGCCTCCGCGCCCGCAAGTACTCCCGGAGGAGTCACTTCGTCGCCTTCGTCATCCGAAGTCCCAGGTTCTTCAGGGGAAACGTCCCCGTGGGCAAGGCTTTGCTCCCTTGGCCTACCTCCTTGAAGACTGCGTGTTTTGGGTGCTGGCGGGGGCTCGATCTTGGTAGTACCCGCCACCCCGTACTCATTGCACTCTGGCATCGAAGATCGGATACCGTCGGCGGCCGGATCTTCGAACAGCGGCAAGGTCTCGTCCTGGAACTCGAAGGGTACCCATGGCAATATGTAGCCCATGGACAGAGCCCAGGTGGTCTCTGTCAAGTGAAATCTGGATCGTGGAAGGCTGCTGCCCACCTGATTGAGTTCCCAGAGCGGGCGGCTCCGGAACTGCAGAGGGGCAATCCCCCTGTGAAGAAATCTGCCAGGATCATGGCACCCGTCACTCCCCTTGCGCGGAGCGCAGCCAACCTGTTGATGACTGGAGCCAGTGCTTCCCCTTGAGAGCTTCTCTCCTTCGAGTGTGCCAGTCGCTCCGCTGGATAATATGGAGTCATCAGATGGGGATTGGTCCCGTCAGCTTCGACAAAATACCAGTTGTGCCTCCATTCTCCAACCGAGGCCTTGGTGAATGTTTCCGGGTACTGGTGCGCCGCATCTCTCCGGAGGCAGAAAGAGACACCGCCGCGATCCACTTGGACTTCCCCAGGCGTGGAACGAAGAAATGGCGGAACAGGGCCACCGAGGGCATGACACCCGCGAATGCCTCGCAGGCATAGGCAAAAGTAGCAAGCATCATCACGGCATTGGGGTGCAAGTGCAGCATATGCAATCCGTAAGCCTCCAGGATTGCTGCGAAGAACTCGGAGAACGGAGGAAGAAGGCCGACGACGGAGAAATCATGGAAAGTAATCACCTCCCCTTCTCGTTGAGGACCGCTCCCAGGGCGCACCACCACTCCCTCAGTACCGCGGAAGCTCGCGGCCAGGGATTGGCGGACGCGTTGGATGGCTTTCTCTGACGCATACTCACTGGGGAAAAGAGGGCCTGAGTCACCCTCATCGGGGGCGGCGCTTCGGCCAGGGAAGCCTCCATCGCCATCTTCTCGGCGGCAGATTGCGACATCTTCCTCACTCCCGTCCTATCTCGCTTAGGCGGCATGGGCTGGGGGCAAGAACAAGGAACGGCGGCGGCCAAGGAGGAGGCGGCGATTGGCGAAGTCAGGGAGAAGGAGTCTCCTGGGCGGCGATTTGGGGATTTCGGCGAATCTGGAGAGGTAACGGCTACAGTGGAAGCCAGTCGTGGCTTATAAGGCATCCCACACGTCACGTCGCGGCCCCATTACTCCGACGGACGTGGGGATCGAGGGGGCGTGCCGATTTCTGCGCGTTTCGCCCGTTGGATTCCAGGATAAGCAAGGGGTCCGATGAATCGCAACGTTCGCCGTGATTCAGTCAACAGGACCCGGGGGCTCGTCTCTACCTCGCCTCGGCGGGTCCCCAACGGAGCTGAGAAGACCAGGTACCCGGGACCCACTTTGACCTATCTTTAGGCCATGGCCCCGGCAGCTGGAGTAAGAGCCACCGGGACCATGCCCGGGGGCTACTGTCGCAACAGTGGAACATGGGGTTCCCCTAGTACTGCCAAAGTGGGTCCACCCCATGTGGGCCCAAGATGAAGATGGACAAGACCAAGACTCAAGTCAAGCTGGCGGGTTCACCGTCAAGACACGCAAGGCCTGCATCGACTAAGGGCTCCGGTCCTGGGGACCTTCCGGGTCCCCGAATCAAGCAAGAAGGCCAGGAAGGACCCGAGAGCCCGAGTTCCCGGCAGGAGGCCAGGCTCCCTCCCGGGTACTCCTACGTCCTGTGGATAAGCACTCCACCTCACCACGGAAGACTTGGGAAGCAAGGCGAAGGCAGCGCGGGTGGGAAGCACGCCCGTGGTGGTGTCAGCTCCTGTCCACCCCAAGGCGGACGCTCCCACCTAACCCAAGGGAGACGCTAGGCTGAGGAGAGGCCACGTCTCCCCCTAAACTAGATGAGGAGGGTCCTTCACCCCGAAGGACCCTCACGCCCCTCACGTGACCCTGTGGCAACCCCTTAGCCTATAAAAGGAGGACCAAGGCACGGAGGAGGGGGAGGTCGAACCAAGGACGAAGACAAGCTAGAACCAGAGCAAGACTAGACTAGGGCTGCGAAGGTAGAGAGGAAGGTGATCTCCTCCGGGTCAGGATCTGTCCTTCTTCTACCTCAGCCAAAACCCTTCCGGGTACCCTGCCCGGGAGGTTCCATTGTAAGCCACACTATGAAGAACTCATCAATCCAGACATGCAGGAGTAGGGCTTTTAGCCTCCGGGCGGCCTGAACCTGGGTAGCTCCTTGTGTCCCTTTGGTTGCATGCTTTGATCGTGGAGAGGAGAGCTTGATCTAGACTCCGCCCAAGAAGACGATTCTCAGCCTCCTTCGCGCCCCGTGCCGAACCTAAAAGGGGGTATCCTATACTCCCGGTGTCCGTGCAACGAGACACGACAGTCAGAGACAAGACCGGGCCTGCCATGCCTCTGCCTCGCAGTCTGTCCCGGATAAACCGGAGTCAGCGGTGGAATGATGGCCTGCCATCTCGGTCTCCTGCACGCTCCCGTGCCAGGCGCTTCTGTGTCAGGCGCTCCGTGCCAGACGGGAGGTGACAGGAGCATTGACTCTTGTCTGACATATGGATAACCCGGCATGGATATGCCGGATCCTCCTTCCTCAAATATCCTTCCCTACACATAAGAAAACACACAAGTTACCGACATACATATGTCGGTTATGTTATCTCGGATCTCTTGTCTCGGTCGCATATGCCGGCTAGCACCAGCGTGGCACCCGGTCCCTTCTGTCTTGGGTTACCTTGGTAAGCCTATCTCGGTTTGCACTTGCACCCCACTCTGAAGCCCAGTTGTGCCGGTTTTACTGTAACTTGGCGCACACCTGGGCATAGCTTTTACCTCATCATGACCCTACCCGGGGGTAGCCCGCAACATTAGTCCCCGAAGCTGGTGCGGTCCCGCAGCCTTGGATGAAGGGCCACAGCAGGTTTAACCAACCGAAACTGCCATAACAAGCATCCGACATTACCATGTCGGTTCAACCGTAAAGCCATGAACAACTTCTTCCACTGATTCCGACACAAGCTCCAGTGTCGGTTTTCTCCGACACTAGAATTCTGCTGACAGAGCAAGTCAAGCTTTCTCGACCAACTCAACTTAACCCCACCAACCGACATTCACATACCGGTTTATTGCAAGCTTCAGAGACCGAACTTTCCACAACCTCCGAGATTTACCCTTGTGCCGGTCTCTCCGACACAAAAAGATTCCCACAATCCCTCAAAGATCTCTCCGCAGCACGTGGCAGAGGGAAGCTGCGCGCTGCCTCGGTTTCTGAGCACGGACAGACACATCTCTGCATGCACGCTGCCCACGTCACGCGTCGGCAGTCTCAGAAGCACTCGAGTACCTTTGACCGTGGCGTGCCTCCTCGATTCCCGCGCCATTAACCGCACACGATAACGCCGCGTACCGTTACCGCTTTGTGGCCCACGATGCGGCAGATCGTGCGGCCGCAAACCTCGCAACGCGCAGATCCTACGCGATTAATCCGCGCGCACGATGCGGTAACTGCACGCGGTAAAATAGGAAACCGCACGCGCGCCGTACCCATAAATAAGGGGACGTGCACGTCTCCTCGCCTCTCCGCATCCTTCTTCTTCCTCTTCTCTCCCCTGCGATATCGCCGCCGCCGCGCAGTGAGCTTCACCACCGCACGACGCCGGATCTCGCGCGCCACGCCCACGGAGCACCTCGCACCGCCTCTGGACACGCGCAACTCCGGCAAGCCCCGCGCACCTTCGCCCTGCATCACCGTCGCAATCTCGGTAAGTTCATCTCCCTTGGCATCGGCGATGAAACGTGTTCATCCTCTCCGATGAACACGTTCATCCTCTCCGGCGAACTTTGCTCATCTTCCCGACGGACTTGCTCTCTCCTCCGTAGATGCCATTGCCGTAACCATTTAGATCCCTTTTAGATCTTCTTCACCGTGCCTCTTAACAATCTTGCAATAGTTTCTCCGCGGATCTTCATAAGTTTCCACCCACAAGTTCTTGTATTTATCTTCTATTTATTTTTCCTCGTAGATCTTTCCATCAGCCACTTAGCCACAGAAACGTGTTTCCCGCCACTTATGCGCTTTTCCTATGTTGCCCACATGTTCCGAGGTATCTATCTCGGTTCCTTTGTTGCCTAAATACTCCGAGATGCTTATCTCGGTTCCTCTATTGCACACATACTCCGAGACACTTATCTCGGTTCTTCTGTGCCTCTTTTGCAGATCTCTTCCGAGATGTCAACCAGCAATACCCCGGAACCTGCCGAGGATATCGCTGAGGGAGAGCGCGCCGGATGGGAGGGTTCCGACGTAACCCAGGCCGAGATAGACTGGCTAGTCCGGACCAAACACATCCCGGCGCAAGTGATATGCCGGGTTCCGGCAAAGAGGCCGAGCGAAGCTGAAAACGGCGAACGCGTGGTCTTCGTCGCGCACTTCGAGTGCGGCTTTCACTAGTAGGGAAGTGCCTTTCTATGGAATGACATTTTGTGGCGCACCATTTTGGATATGCGCCACAAAAATACTTCTGTGGTGCACCATGCAGAATGCGCCACAGAATACTGTGGCGCATATACGCAAGAGTGCGCCACAGAAACATTGTGGGTCCCCCCTCCACAAAAATATGGTGAACTTTTTGTGGCGCATTGACCTAGATGCGCCACAGAAATACGTCTTTCTGTGGCGCATCCTTCTCCATGCGCCACAAAAATATGGTGGGCCCCATCCAATATTTGACTAGGTGTTATTTCTGTGGCGCATGTTTGTGGACTCGCCACTGATATTGTTACTTTCTGTGGCGCATTCTTTTAAATGCGCCACAAAAAGCTCACCATATTTAAAATATGTTCTACTAATTAACAATGTGTGTGTATTTAAAATAATGGTCTACTAACAAATATGTGTACATTCTTTTCTTTAGATTTAACCAAAAATATTTTTCAAAAGAAATATATTCTTGTTTTTAAATGTGTGTGTATTTACAATAATGGTCTACTAACAAATATGTGTATATTCTTTTCTTTAAGATATGTGTATGTTCTTTCTTTAAATATAACTAAAATATTTTTGTTTAGATAATAACAAATGTGTTTGTGTTATTTATTTAAATTTAACCAAAATATTATTTTAAAAGAAAAAAATCTGTGGCGCATCCGCTTAGGGATGCGCCACAGAATTCGCTGGCTACACTTACATGTGGGCTGCCCCCGCGCCGGCCTCACTCTTGCAAAATCCAAAATCCGCGCGCGACACGCCGCCGTGCTCAACCACCGCCACCCCGCCGCGACGCCGCCGCGCTCGACCCCGCGCCCACCGCACTCGACACGGCGCCCCACCGCACTCGACACCGCCGGAGCAACTCCACGCGCGTTCGCTACCCGCCGCCGTGCTCGACCCCGCTCCCGCCGTGCTCGACCCCGCGCCCGGACGCCACGCATCAGCGCCGCGAGCACCTCCACCGCCACCCGCGTGCTCGGCCAGGAGCACCTCCACCGCCACCCTCGACGAGGTGCTGCCCCTCTCTCCTCCCTCCCTCTCCTACATGGTTGCACTTTAGGTGTTTGATGAAATGACCAATGAAAAAAATTAAATTTTTTGGCTAAAAAAATTCATTTAGGCTTGTTGTAGTTTGTGTTGCATATTGTGATTATTGTGCATCATTTTTGTACAAGTTTTGTTAGTGATATGTTAGTCTTCTTGTGTAGTTGATCATCTAGTTAAAGCACCAAATCGAAAGCAAAATGTTACTGGTTTTTTAAATTGCATTATGGAATGCATTATGTTTTAGGCATTACTTGCTTTCGTTTACTTGTAAGAGCCATGCTAATCAATGAGTACATATATACATTCTTCCCTGTATGAACCATTTTTAATTAACTAATTCATTATTTTGCCGTATGTAGGAAATTTAGAAGAACCTCCGTGTGATTTCAGGTGAGAAGTGGCGGCCATGATGTGGATGTGGATGTGGATGTGGATGTGTATGTTTGTGAGATGTGTATGTTTGTTGCCGGCGGAGATGCCGGCGGAGATGTGGTTGTGTTATGTGATGTTGTTGCGGCCGGAGATGCCGGCCACAAATGTTTGTGGATGAAATGTCTGCAGGTACCCGAGAGGCCCTTGAGTTTGCCGGAACGTCGATTAACTTCCGTTCCGGCAAATTCGGGTACTCCATATGTCCATTTTTTAGCAAAGGTCATGCCGAATTTTTCGTAAATATTGGCATGACTTTGCTAAAAAATAGGACATATGATTTGTGAAATGTCTACAGGTACCCGAGAGGCCCTTGAGTTTGCCGGAACGTCGATTAACTTCGTTCTGGCAAATTCGGGTACTCCATATGTCCATTTTTTAGCAAAGGTCATGCCGAAATTTTTCGTGAATTTTGGCATGACTTTGCTAAAAATAGGACATATGGGGTATTGTGACTAATGCATGGGCTGGGGTATCTTAGTACTTAATTAAGCGATTTTTTCTTATATTTGTTGTACTAACCTTTTGCCTCTTTTTAATGCAGTGCAAACATGTTGGAAGGCGGTCCTTCTAAGCACATGAGCGTCGAAGATCAAGCTAGAGATTTCAACAAGCCGTTCTGGGAGGTGTCCCAGCAGATGGAGGAGGAGCTGGAGGCCGCGAGAATGAGCAAGAGGACCGGGTGGAGGACGCGAAACCACAGATGGAGCTGCTAGTGCCGGTCAGGAGGATGACACCAGCACCACTGATGGTGGCGACCACACAGATGCTGCTACGATAGCAACCCGACCGCTAAGCGGAAGAAGGCAAGGAAGGATCGGAAACCGCAAGCGCTCGACAACGTCACACACGTGTTCACCAAGGTCACGCCCAGTGGCCTACCAGTGGAGCCGGAAAAGCTGCCAAAGGGTACATCATGCAACTAGGGTGCATCGTCCGGGAAAGCATGTCGATCAACACGAAGGACCTCAGAAGCAAGGGCAATGAGGCTTTGGTCGAACACCTCCTCACGAAGCTTCACCAACGATACACGTTCCGCTTCGTTGAACAAAAAGGTGGACAGTTTAGCCATCACGAAGATGAGCACCGCCTTGAGCAACTGGAAATTTCGGGTGAAGAAGAAGATCAATAAGGGTCAAAGCTGGGAGGAGATAAGTGCCAAAGAACCGACGCTCGACAAAGAAGAGTTCGAGATATTCAAGGAGTCCTTAAAGTCTGAGGAGGCTAGAAAATGGACCGTGTGGGGTAAGTCTATGCGGAAGCTGAACATAGGTAACCACCGTTTGGGAAGCGGCGGTTACTGAGGAAAACAGCCCGTTTGGGAAAAGGAGGATGCCATTGTTGCAAAAATGGGAAAAGAGAACATGTGGAACAAATTCACGGACGAGCAAGTGAGGAACTTTGTCCGGTCCCGCTACTATCTGAACGACGTGACGGGGGAATTCGTTACCGACGATGACGATGTGAGGACATTCGAGAAATTACTGGTAAGGAATTTAATTTCCGCGGATACCTCAAAGTCCATTGCGTTGATCTAATTAGATAACGAAGTCATATATTTCTACATGGGTTCACCTTAATTTCCTTTGTCTGCAGGAGGATGAGTTGAAGGATGGCCCGTCGTCCCAGGAGTCGACGGAGCCGTGGGACACGACTTTCAACAGGGCGACGAACGCTTACAAGGATAGGGACAAGTCGAAGCCGCGACGTCAGCTGGTCGTGTGTCCGGCTTTGGTACGAGCATGAAGTTCGTAGAGTACTACTCATCTGACCCGGAGAAGAGAAAGGAGAGGAGGAAGATGAAGAGGGATAATACCGCCGAGGTTGTGGAGCTAAGGAAGAAGGTGGAGTCACTAGAGAAGCAAATAGTGGACTCCAGTACAGTGGACAAGTTAGTGGACGAGAGGATCCGGACGCTCATACCCCCTGGGTTGTTTGAGGGGTTAGCTGCTTGGAATGCGGGAGGTCAACAAGGGCCCATACACGTGCCCAGCTTCAGCGGCAGCAACTCAACCATGAACCGGGCCGTGTCGCCGGACTGGTGACCCCACCCAACGCCATCCTGCAGCAGTCGGTCCCTTTTGTCGCACCGACACCCCCTCCGCGAAAGATACCGAGGCGCCACCACCCGAACGGCCGGAGGAGAATGTTAGGCCGGCCGGCACCGGCGCCCTTGTCTCGACATTAGCCGAGATCAACGCCATCAACAAGGTAACTAATTAATTACTTAGTCCGCGTCATTTTCTATAACTCTGCCGGACGTGGACGACGAAAGACGGCTACAAACCGTTCCCGGCGCGCTCAACAAGAAGACTCCTTGATCAGCAGGACGTGGACGTGTACTCAGTTTGATCCTAGTTTAGGCGGTCGTGAAAACTTCATTTATACTAAGACTTGTGTGAACTTTTCTACCAATTAATTGTCACTATATATGTATGTATCTCGGGCTCTAACTGATGTAATGACATATTTATCTGTCTGTTTTAATACCGTGTCAAAATATATTACTTTTTCTATTATTTTCTGTATAAATACTGTAATATACATGTATTATTGTCAAATTAATACAGCAAATAATCGATAATACAGCAAATAATCGATAATTCAGCAAATAATTTAGTGGCGCATGGTAAATAATTTTGTGGCGCACCATATTCTGCGGCGCACGAAGCAAGTGCGCCACAGATAAATTGTTGTCAAATTCATCAGCGCATGGACTAATATTTCTGTGGCGCATGAGCAATATTTCTGTGGCGCATTCTGGAAGTGCGACACAGACTTTCATACTTTCTGTGGCGCACATAAGGGTGCGCCACAGAAATAATATTTTTGTGGCGAGACTTCTGTGGCGCACCCACCATGCGCCACAGAAAGCTATTTTGGTGCGCCATAGAAAGGCACTTCCTACTAGTGTTTGGACTCCCGGCGAGCGAGTTCTTCTGGTCCTTCTTGGATCGGTTCCGGCTTCAGCCTCACCACCTTCCAGCCAACGCTATTACCACGCTTTCTGCGTGTGTCTCTTTCTCCGAGGGATATCTCGGACTTTGGCCAACGGTTGAGCTCTGGGCCAAGTACTTCCAACTCCGGAAGCAAAGTGTCCCGGATCCGGAGAACAAGAACATGCCCAAGGAGATGACCCCGTGCGGTGCTGCTACCATCATACCTGGAAGGGTTCCGTGTTACCTCGGATCCAAGGGCTGGAGTCATGCCGGAAATGGCAGCGCACATTCTTCTACGTGAAGAACCCGGACAGCCCAAACAATGCTGATTATCTGAACGCCGATATTCAACATCACCACCCACTGAACAGCTCAACTGGTCCCTCAACCCGAAGGACCTGAACATCGAGATCAACCAGATCCACAAGGTCGTGGAGGAGCTGGTGAAGGCAGGACTAACAAGCGATGATCTCCTGAGGACCTTCATCAGCCGCCGAGTTTCTCCGCTCCAAGACCGAGCTCACAAGATCTGCCACATGAGTGGCCAATATGACCCAACCCGGATCAGCACCCACGAGCTGAACAAGGCCGAGATCAGAAGACGTGTTAAGGCAATTGCCCGCACGGTGATGACCGAGGAATGGGAATGGGTCTAGAACCTCATAACCGAGCTCGACTTCCGGATCAAGTAAGTAACCTTGCAATTTACACCGACATATTCTTTCCTACCGAAGTAACTCTTATGCCGGTCCCGTAACCCGCACATAAAGTAACTCGGTTTCACTGCTTTTGGCTTGCAGAGGTTTACCGGCAGAAGACTGAAGATGGAGAGGATCCTCCGCCAAATGGGGCCAAGATATCCCTGCCCGGACGTCGCCGAGGTAGAAGACTCGGACGACGAGGATCAGCTGCCAATACCGAGAGCTGGCGCCCCTACCTGGGTAAGCCTCGAGCCGAGCCTCAATCCGAGATTGGTCGGATGATGATGATTGCGAAATGCTAGAGGCAATTGACGCTCGTCCCATCGCCTTTGCTCCCCCAGCCCCGGCATCAACTAACCCGGGAGGCTCTGCCCCGAGTACGCCCTGCTACCTCGGGCAAACAAGTGGCATCTCGCAAGCGCGCCGAGACCGGTACCTCGAAAACCGGAACCTCCACATCCTCGGATCCAGCCGCGCCGCAGGCGAAGCGACAGAAGAAAGGAGCAGTCAAGCCGAGGAAGGGCAAGAAGACACCGCCAGTTACTGAATGGTAAGACACTCTTTGCCGACACAAACTTATTTCCTTTTTTTCCCTCTGCCAGGATAACTTTGTCCCGACATAACACTTTTTCTTGTTTGACGCAGCGCCCCCCTTGAAGTTGAGCAGAGTGCTTCTTCTATGCGCTCGCCCCTTCCGAGTACAGCCGAACCTCGGCCACAAGACTCCGGGGCACCCGCCACCTCAACTGTCACTCCCGAGGTTGTGATCCTCGACCAAGAAGATGGCTCCGGTGCCCCCACCACGGAAACCGACATCCCGCGGGCCGACATTTCGGTACCCTCGGGCGCACAGCAACCACCACCACAACCTCAGCCGCAACAACAGAAACCACAACAACAACAGCAGCAGCAGCAACAGCAACAGGCACAGCAGCACCCTCAACAGCACCAAGGACAGCAACAACCTCAACAGCACCAGCAGCAGCCACAGCAGCCACCCCGACCGAGGTCCACCACCAAGTCCCGCACCAAGTCCACCGAGTTAGCAACTCAGAAAGCTATTCCACTCGCCAAACGACACAAAGCCAAGCAGCCACCGGGAAACAACTTGCCAACCCGGAGAGACAAGTGGTGTTGACTCCAACCACTACCCCGGAGCACCAAGCTCTTATCACTTCTGTCTCCCGAGTCACCAGCAGCAGCTGGGTTTTACCCCAGCTCCAAACTCATAGTGGACATAGCTTAGGCTCGGAGAAGCAGTACCACATGGAATGGAATGCTGCCGACACAAGCGAGGTCTCCTCCGCGCATCCGGTTACTCCACATCCAGCTGGCCCCAGTGCACTTGCTCAGGTCAAGCACAATTTGCAAGTCTCGACCCTTCGAGCCAGCAAGCTTGCCGAGGTATTTTTTTTCTCAGCCAAACTTTTACTTCTTTTGCCATAGATGATAAACACATACACAATCCCTAGTCCCCGAGATTCGGGTTGAGTGACCTATGCTCGCCCGAGTAAAGATCACTCAGTGCGAATCTTCACAAGATTTTCATCACTAAACTCAGAAAATCCGAAACTTCGGATCTTCAAGAAATCCGACACTTCGGGTCTTCAAAAAATACGACACCTAGGATCTTCAGAAAATCCGACACTTAGGATCTTCCCAAAATCCGACATCCAGTCCCCGAGATTCTTGTCGAGTTTTACTCGGCAGGAATCTTTAAGAAATCCAACACTCAGCTTTACTCGGCACGAATCTTCAACTAATCATACCAACTTTTTGCTCTTTTCAGGATTGCACCAATGCTCGGACCACAGTGTTTCGGAAGTTGCTGTTGGACCATAACAGGCTCAAGAGGTCCCACAAGCAACTTCAGGAAACGCTGAAGAACAAGGAAAAAGCGCACAACACTGCCCTTTAGAAGGAAAAGCAGGAAGTGTCTCGGCTCCAGGAGGAACTTGCCCGGGTGCAGGGCGAAAAAACCGGCATTGAGCAGGCCCTGATGCAAAAGGAGGAAGCTGCTCAAAAGCACAAGGAAACGCTCGAAGCATCCGAGGTTCGCGCTTCCTCGGCTCAAGGAGAACTGGATGCCCTCAAGGCAAAATCCGACATCTGGCTCCGCGAGCTCACCCGGCTGAACAAGGAGATGGATTGTAAGTTTCCTTATCCTTTCCTTTTGTTTTCATTACTTGCGCCGACATTAAGATATGCCGGTATATAACTCAATTTGGTGATAGCTTTTCTGTCTTCAGATCACTTCGCCCACTCCAAGGCTGCTACACTCAACACTGAAAATTTTTAGGTAAGGTTTAGAGTCATCCGACATAAGGGAAAGGAACGAAAAAACCGGGTTAGTAAACGACATATGTCGGATCTTTTTAGGACCGAGTCCCCGAGTCCATTTTCATGTTTACCATATACCATAACCTCTGCTCTTGACTGCCATTTCGGCGTTCGTCAGTCGAGTCACAAGATCGCAACAACATAGCATACATTAATTGAACTTTGAAACGAGGTCTCAATATCATCCGACATATGAACAACACAGATAAAAAACCGTGACAAAAACAAGCATAGGATAAGGCAGTCCCCGAGTTTCTTTTCGGAGTGCCGGCATTTTATTCAAAGGAAAAACTGAGATACATACACTGCGCCCTTATGAGTAAAAGGGACGAAGTAGAGCTACATTCCAAGGTCTTTTGGTCTCCTCTCCGGATTTGTCCATCACATTTTTCCTCGGTGCCTGTGCATCTATAAGATAGTATGAATCATTGTGCAGAGCCTTGCTCACAATGAACGGTCCCTCCCATGGAGGTGACAACTTGTGTCGGCCTGCTTTGCGTTGCACTAGCCTCAACACCAAATCTCCCTCTCGGAAAACCCGAGGGCTGATCTTCCGGCTATGATAGCGTCGGAGATTTTGCTGATATATAGCTGACTGAGATAAGGTCAGTTCTCGTGCTTCTTCGAGCAAATCAACATCATTTTCCCGAGCTTCTTTTGCCTCGGTTTCAGTGTACAGCGCCACTCTCGGCGAGTCATATTCCATGTCGGTCGGCAGGACCGCTTCTGCTCCATAGACCAGAAAAAATGGCGTATAGCCAGTTGAACGATTTGGTGTGGTCCTTAGACCACACAGCACTGCTGGTATCTCCTCTATCCAACATCCCGGAGTTCGCAACAGTGGTTCAATCAACCGGGCTTTGATACCGGCTAACACCAATGCATTTGCTCTTTCCACTTGCCCATTTGCCTCAGGGTGTGCCACCGAGGCTATGTCCAACCGAATTCTCTTATCCGCACAGAACCGAGCAAACTCTCCCACAGCAAAGTTTGTGCCATTATCCGAGATAATGCTATGGGGGTAACCATATCTCAAAATGATGTCCTTCAAAAAGGTCACCGCTGTGTGACCATCACACTTCCGGATAGGCTTTACCTCGATCCACTTGGTGAACTTGTCCACCATCACCAGCATATGAGTCATGTTACCTCGGGCTGGCCTGAATTCTCCCACCATATCCAAGCACCAAACTGCAAAAGGCCAAGTGATTGGAATTGTCTTGAGTGCCGAGGCTGGCAGGTGTATCTTTTTAGCAAACCTCTGACATCCCTCACACTTTCTGACGATATCTTCTGCCTGGTTCAAAGCACTGGGCCAATAAAACCCATGCCAGAATACCTTAGCCACCAAGGCTCTTGATGAAGCATGATGACCACATTCTCCTGATGAATTTCCAAGGGCATCTCCTGCCCTTCTTGCGGCTCGACACAGCGCTGCAGTACCTCGGTCACACTTCTCTTGTATAATTCCTGGTTGATGATGGTGTAGGCCTTGGATCTTCTTTGCACTTGCCTAGCTTCAACTTCATTACTTGGCAAACTCCCATCCATCATAAATGCCATTATTGGTTGTGCCCACTCCAGCACAGGACGCACAGTAAATACCGGATCATCCACCTCCATGAGATCACCCGACATTACTTCTTCCGAGACTGAGCAGCCAGTCCCCGGGTTCTGCCAAGCAGTCCCCGGGTTCTTCCAAATGCATCCGACATCGACATCCATGGGAACAGCACCAGACTCCGGTTTTGCCGGGATAAAAATTGACTCGGACTCCGGCGATGGTTTGATTGATGGCTTCATCAGATGCTCCAAGGCTATGCCGGGTGGAATTGGATCCCGGGATGAACCTAGCTTGGACAGTACATCGGCGGCGTCATTTTCAGCCCGAGGTATATGCGTGAGCTCGCAACCTTCAAAGAACCCCGAGATCTTCTGGACATGAAACCGATACAAACGCCATGTTGGCGTCTAAAGCATCCCAATTTCCCGAGACTTGCTGCACCACCAAATCCGAGTCTTCGAAACATTCTATCCGGCGAATACCAATTTCTTTGGCCACATTTAGCCCATGAACAAGTGCCTCATACTCGGCCACATTGTTAGATGCCGCAAAATGAATCTGCAACACATATCTCAACTGATCATGCTTTGGCGAGGTAAGGACTACCCCGGCACCTAAACCAATTTTTGTTCTTGATCCATCAAAGTGCATTCTCCAATAATTGGGGTCAGGCCGTGGTGGCTCATATTGCATTTCAGCCCAATCCACCAGGAAATCCGGCAGTGCCTGAGATTTAATGACATCTCTTCTTTCATAGTGAGGAGTGTAAGGGGACACCTCGATAGCCCACTTGGCTACTCGGCCAGTTGCATCTTTACATCCAATGATCTCCGAGATAGGATCCTCACACGCCACAGTGATTGAATGCTCTTGGAAGTAATGTTTCAGCTTCTTAGCCGCCAGATAGACACCATATGTCATTTTCTGGTAGTGCGGATAGTTCTGCTTGGATAACGAGATCACCTCGCTAGGTAATACACTGGCCTCTGCACAGTTCTACCATCTTCTTCTCTCTCCACTACCAACACGACACTCACAACCCGGTTTGTGGCTGCAATGTAGAGCAACATCGGCTCTTTGGGTAATGGTGAAGCCAGTATCGGCGCAGTTGCCAACATCTTTTTTAACTCGGTGAACGCAGCATCTGCTTGCGGGGGCCACACGAAGTGGGTTGTTTTCTTCATGAGTTGATACAAAGGCAACGCCTTTTCCCCAACCTGCTAACAAACCGACTTAAAGATGCCAAACATCCTGTGAATTTCTGCACGTCTTTGAGACATGTCGGTAACCTCATGCTTTCAATAGCACGGATCTTCGTCGGGTTTACCTCGATACCTCGGCTGGACACGAGGAAACCGAGTAATTTGCCTGCTGGCACACCGAAGGTACATTTGTCCGGGTTAAGTTTTATCCGAAATTTCCTCAGATTCTTAAATGTTTCTCGGAGATCATCAATCAGAGTAGCTTTCTCCTTAGACTTGATGACAATGTCATCGACATACACCTGCACATTTTTGCCTATTTGATCATGCAAGCATTTTTGCATACATCTCTGGTAAGTAGCACCAGCATTTCTCAAACCAAAGGTCATGACACGATAGCAATAAGCCCCATACGGGGTAATAAAAGCAGTTTTCATTTGATCAGCAGGGTTCAGTGGTATCTGGTGAAAACCAAAATACGCATCTACAAAGGATAACAGCTCACACCGGCTGTGGAATCGATCACTTGATCAATCCGAGGCAGCGGGAATGGATCCTTAGGACATGCCTTGTTCAAGTTTGTGTAATCAATACACATACGCCACACAATGGCCACATTCGGGTCATCTTTTTTCTTTTCCACCAGGACCGGGTTAGACAACCAGTCCGGTGCAAACAATTCCATGATGAACCCAGATGCCAGAAACCTGGCCAGTTCATCACCTATCACTTTTCTCCTCTCATCCGAGAGTCGCCGCATAGGTTGTTTCACCGGTTTCATATCCGGTCTGACGAACAAAGAGTGCTCAGCCAACTCCCTCGGAACACCTGGCAGGTCCTGATTTGACCATGCAAAGATATCCCGGTTCTCACGGAGGAAGTGACTGAGCTCGCCTTCCTATTTCTTAGTTAACCTGGTACCAATGGTGACGTTGTGGTCCGGCATGCCGGGTCAACACTGATCTTCTTGGTCTCCTTTGGCACCTCGAAAGTTGCATTCTGCTCCGGGTTACTCATACCCGGCATACCGAGTTGTGCGGACTGCGCCAATGCCACCACTTCATGGATCTTTTTCTTCTCTGCAGCAATAATCAATGACTCGGCCAAGCACGACCCAGCCGAGGCACACTCCAGTGCACGCTTGTAATCACCCGAGATGGTGATGATGCCATTAGGACCTGGCATTTTCATCTTGAGGTAACCCACATGGGTGGATATCATGAACTTGGACAATGCAGGCCTACCGAGTAAAGCATGGTATGGACTTTCGAGGTCCACTACCTCAAACTGGATACTCTCAGTTCGGCAGTTTCCTTGGTGCCAAACAACACATCAACCCAAATTTTGCCCATGGTGCGCATGACACACCTGGCACTATGCCATGAAAGGTGGTAGAACTCGGCTGCAGCATGTTTGCCGAGATACCCATCTTCACTATGGTGTCTCGGTACATGATATTGATAGCACTCCCATTATCAATGAGAACTCGGGTGAACCGAGTATTGAGTGTGGGTCCGAAGAATGTCGGATCCACCACCAGTGCATAACCTCCCGGAGTTGGCATAACTCGGCGATGATCCCTTCTGCTCCAAGTGATCTCTTGCTCGGACCAGTGCAGATACTTCGGTATTGCCGGCATAACTGCGTTCACCTCCAGTGCACGCCGATGCAAGCTCTTCTTGTCAGTTGGCTCGGTCACAAATATCACATAGCTCTGATGAGCTTCTCTGTAATCTCCCTGGGGATATTCTCCCTGCCTGCTGGAGCCAGCGTTGTTATTGTTCACTCCGACACTCACCTGATTCACAGGCTTCGGATCTGCTTGCCTCGAACAGGCGGAATCACCGGGATAGCATTTGCTCCGGTAGGCGGCAAGTTTTGCCGCGGCGGGATTCTCTGAGGTGCCCCCACTTGATTTCCTCCGGCTCTAGCTCCTTCTCCCCTTGTGCGCAGATACTAGCTGCACTGCCGAGTTGTATGATTGGCAGGCCTGCAGATGTCTTGGGTGTGGAAACTGCATGGCCCATCCAACATAGCCTCATAATTTAAGGATGGCCTCTGGTCACCCCATGTCCTCTTCCCCTCTTGATTCTGGCCCCATGCTGGGCCATTGAACTTCGGACGCTGGCTATTACCGGCATCTGGTTGGTCTTGGTTTACGGCTGCAACCTGGTTCGAGCCATACCGGTAATCCGGTTCTCTCCTCTTGTTACCGAAGTCCTGGCGATCGTTCTGCCTGACTGGCCCGGGTCTGTTGTTCACCGGGTATCTTCTACTCGGCTCTCCCGAGTTCAGCAAAGGTTGCATCGGATCACCCAGTGCATAGCTATCCGCAATCCGGATTGTCTCGGCCAGAGTGGCCGGCATTTCCCTCTGCAACTTCTGCCAGAGCATGGTGCCGTGTCGGCACCCCTGAGCAAACCAAGATATGGCCTGTGCCTCTACAACTCCTTCACAGGAATTGCGAATAGTGTCGTGGTTTGTCACGTCAGGTGTCATAGATGACTTCGTAGGTGTGGGATTACGCGAGTCAAGCATCTCCGAGCTTGGGATCGCAGGAACAAAGATCATTTACCCAGGTTCGGCCCCCTCAATGTGAGGTAAAAGATTGGTATTGATATGATAATCGAGGTGTTACAATGGAGGCGATCCGATCTGGTACTCGCCGTATGAGCTAGGGTTTAGGGCTTGATAGCTTGACCCGCTCTAAGTCCTGCGAGTCCTCTTTATATACACAGAGGCTCGCTAGGTTACAAAGGAAACTTCCCCCATAAGGAATACGTCCACAGAGGCCTACTCGGAGACTACTTGGTCTTCACGTCCTCCGGGATATGTCTTCTAGATCTTTCCCCTTATGGCGGTTCAATATTGGGCTTGCTCCCAAGTGGGCCTTTGTCCGTGCGAGTAAGTAAGTCGCACTGGGCCGCGGGTTAATCCAGAAAGTATTCCCCCGACATTAGCCCCCAAGTTTAGCTTGGATTTCGAGTGAAGGCTTTTTGTCTTAACAAACCCCTGAGCCGCACACATGAATTATCCCAGCTGAACTCCAATTTTCATATTTCCAATCTGCGGCTTATAACTCTTCTTGGCGGCTCAAGAACGCGACTTAACCTGCCTTGACGGTTGATTTTCAGATCTAAACGTCTTCCGCGTCTGGGTTATTTATCTTGGCTCATCGTTTTTCCCAGCGTTCTGCATCAAGTCCTGCATTACGCATCCGCTGCTCCTTTCCGCCGCCTCCAATCTCGCTTCTCGTACTCACAATCCTTCGGTGGAGATCTCCATCAATCTGAGAAAATGTCTCGCCGCAAGTGCAACTGGGAAGGCTCGTGGGTCGACGAAGATTTCCTGGAATCCCTATCTGCACGGGGCCTTCTTCCGCCAAAAGATCAATGCGAATGGCGGGCGGCCGGTGAGGAGGTAATTCCCAACCTCAACCAGGAGAAGTAGTGATATTTGCGGAGCATGTTGAGCGCGGGTTCAAGCCCCCGGGCTCTCTCTTCTTCCGCTCCTTGATGCAGCGGTTGGTCTCCGCTTCCATGATATTGGCCCTAATTCGATGTTGCAAGTGAGCAACTTCCACGTCCTCTGCGAAGATTATCTGGGTATCCCGCCTTCAATAGATTTCTGGCTTGCTCTTTTCAATTGCAATAGTCAAAGGGAAACCACAGATGGTCCTTTTCTCCAATGCGGCGCCATTTCCTTCCAACGCCGTAGGGGTAGTATTTCCCAAAACTAACCTTGCCAAGAAAATCAAGGATTGGCAAAGGACATTCTTCTATTGTAAAAACACTTCTCCTGAGGGTGAAATTCCTCTCCTCTTTGGTCTCCTCTTCCCTTCGAGGCTACCGATGCTCTGTCTTCTAAACCTGATCCTTCTTCGTTGCCCTTTATCGAATCCCTTCTAGACAAGGTGAGAGCGCTGACACTCCATGGTCTCACTGGATTAGATCTCATATCTTGCTGGACTAAGTGGCGAATTCAGCCTGTGAGTCGCCGCTCGCGACTTATGGTGGATTTCACTTGTCATGCAAACGACGTCGACGTACTTGCCCTGAAGATTGGGACAAAGGGGAATGGATAAATTTCATTCGCCGAGTGACGGACGAGGATATCGACTCGTATGATAACGTCGGACTTGCTCCCTTCTGGGCTGAGCACAAGCCTTTTGTGGTAATGTTTACTTGTCACCTGTTTCCTCGAAAATTCCTTCTCCAAAATTAATTATTTCTGACCTGAGCTCCTTTTCAGATCGATCCCTATTTCTGGGTTCTTCCCTCAGAGGATCGACTTGAACCAAGAAACCGCGGCTGAGTCGTCAAAGCAAGCCGCAGCCTTTGGCGAAGATACAGTTATGCACGAGGAGTAGTAGCGCTTCTGAAGAGGAACAACAAATGGCCGACGCTCTTCTGTCCTCGACTCCAAATACACCTTTCTTGGAACTTCCTGAGGTGCCTCGCAGGTCCTCGAAGCGTATTTTATGCAAGAGCTCAGAAGACCCCGCGCAGCCTGAGAAACGCGCAAAGCCTTGGCGCTACTGGTAGAAACAAGAACTGCCAAATCTTTAAAACTTGCTGATCCCAACAAGGCTTTTTCTCTTCCGAGGCTGTTGCAAAGGACTGCTTCTCAATAAGCTCGGGTAATTGTTTGCGACTCTCTCCTTTTCTTTTGTGCTTGCGTATTTCAAGGAATTGCTGATCACCACTTCTTTTCATACTCTGTAGGTTCAGATTTGCAAGGTTTATCTTCTCCTTCCTCTGGTTGCCTGATGAAGAGTATCCGTGTCGCCTCTGGGTATGGTTCGCCTTCTTTTCAATGTTGCGGCTCTGCTAGGTCAGCTTATTAACCCATCAATGTTTTGCAGGGCCATGCTGAAGAGGATACCAAGTCTAATTCCATCCCACTTCTTCTCAGCCAGCTATGAGCGAGGATGATGCTGCTGATGAAAACGTGGGAAACAGTAATGGTGCGACTCATCCAAGGCCCTCCCTGGAGGAAGGTATTGCAGATGCGGCTCCTGCCACGACTCCAGTCGCAGCTCCATCCGCAACTCCTGCTGTTGGTAGGGTATCCACTGAAATAGAATTCCAGCTCCAGGAAATAGTTCCAAGTCAATTGCAGATGCCATAATTGCTGCTGGAGATAAGCATGCTGCTCTGCTGCGCGGCTAGTTGAGCAATTTTCTTCAAGTCGCCAGGTACATATACCGTAGCCCCCAAGGATCAAAACCTTGTGTCATCGCACGGGGTGTTGATTCTTTTCCTGGCTTCAAATCTCGAGCCCCCAAATTCCTGGATAGTTTACCATGCATTTTGCTCTGTTTATTTTCAGCTGAACTGTCCTTGCTTGATGCTTCTGGCTCAATAAAGGGTAAAGGCATTTCCATAGACCATCCTGAAATGATGCAGTCTCCCTGGAGCAGCATAATGAGGTCATTAGGGACCAAGATCAGGAAATAAAATCTCTCAAAGGTCAACTCGACTCCTGTGAAGAGCAATTTAAAGAACTTGAAGCCGATATGCAGCAGCGACTCATGGAGAAAGACGAAGTCATTAGATCTTTGCGAGAAGGGCTGACTCTTAAATCTGAATTGATTGATCGCCTGAAGGGAGACCACGCAAAGGAACTCGCCGCGCGAGATGAAAAATATAACTCGCTGTCAAAGCCTTTGAGGGTTTTGGCTCCATGGTCAAATCAGCCGTCCTGCAGCTTGCTGGTTTCTTTTATTCCTTTAATCATACATATTTTGGGTAACCAACGTTAGTCTCTGACTTGTTTCTTGCCTTTTCTTTCTTGACATAGGACCTGAGGCCCCAGTGTCCCGCTCCAACTTGAAGGATCAACTGGTATATCTGTCTGACTTCAGCCAGCGCTTCTTAAAGGTTACCAAGGAAGTTATGACGGTAATCTCTCCTGCGACTGATGGCCCAACATCTTGCGAGTATTGGATAAATAAACTGCTCAAGGCTCCGCATTATGTCTCTGATTGGAAACGATCCTCTGCTCGCGCCGGAGCCGCGCATGTCTTGACATTGCTCGAGCATATTATCCAGAGATAGATGTTGGCAAGGTTGCTCGCCACGGCCTGGCGATGAGCGCGGATGATACTGAACTGCCAATAAGCGAGTACTTCGATATCTGGAAAGGGATGCGCGGATATGCCACAAAATTTGTTGATAACTTAGACTTGGGCACTTATCTCGATAAATTCAATCTTGATGGGAGCAAGGTGTCAAAGGAAAAGTCCACAGGAGCTGAGTCATCTCGGGCTGCTACTCCAAACAGTATCTGGTGGCCCTTCTGCCTCGTCTGGCGGCGCCCTGATTATTAGGACACCTGCGACTGCAACTGCGAGACAAGCCGCGCCAATTCCCACTCCTGTAGCTCGGAAGAGAAAAATAAATAATGTGGGACATGCCCGTTAGTCTGTAAGACATTCATGTATTATAAACAGTATTTTGGTGACCTATAAGCAGGTTCTTTTCATGATAATTCCATTAAGTAGACGCTCGCGCGGCTCAGTATTTCCTAGGAACATGTGTGTTCAGGGTCGAGAGCGGCCATGATAGGCAATCAAGCTCGATTGACGCCACACCCCAGTACTTTGGCCGCATAATGCAAGACGCTTCTAGCTTAAGGATTGCCACTAGTTTGGCAAAATTTGAGGTGCGATTGGTACTCGCGATGCTCGTAAGGAGCCCTCAAGGGTCAGTGATATATGAAATTCAAAAGACTCAGCGACTCAATGATAGTTGAGGCGAAACGACAAACCCTTGAATGTCAAGGGTGCCGGCTTTATTTCATAATCACTCGATGTTTTACAGGGTGTTACAGGATGATGCAGGCCCTTTAATGCGGGTTTTCTATTCCCCGCAGGCCATGCATACTTGATACTCATCGCACTTAGTTGCGAATTAATACTCCTAACGGAGTGGGTTGAACACCTGATTGGTTCAATTTTGAGTCGCTAAAAGCGACTCGGGTCGAGCATGATAGCTCCGATGTATGTCTCATGTTGAAGCAGAGAGCAATTTGTTAGGCGATTAGCCGCACTGAGCTGCGACTTATGTTGAGTTGAGTTTGCTTTGTAAGGACTCACGATAACTGAGCCCTTTGGCTGGGGTTGTTGATCGAGGCTGGGTCTATGCACATGCGCCATTTCTTGTCTTCTTTTTGTATCAAAGCGACCTCTGGGGCATTATCTTGCTGATGCGCGACTTCTCGGTGGGTATTTACCATCCGGTGGCTGCATCCTGTTGGCCGCTTCCGCGGTACCTCCAACGCGACTCGTTTTGAGCTGCGATTACCGATCTGCGACTGATATCCATGTGAGGAGTTGGCGATGCAAGCTTCTTCTGCGAGTACTGAGCCTGCGTTCTCGCATTCTAACGCTCTCTGCCTGTCTCCATATATTGTAATAACACCGTTTGGTCCTGGTATCTTTAACTGTAGGTAGACGTAGCAGGGGCGAGCGGTAAATTTGACATAGGCTTCTCTTCCAAAGATCGCATGATATGAGCTTTTGACTGCTACAACCTCAAAGTCTAGGAGCTCTGTGCGGAAGTTCCGCTCTGTTCCAAAGCTAACTTCAAGTGTTATCTTTCCGATTGGTCGCGTAACAGCTCCTGGGATTATGCCTTGAATTTCTTTCCTGGATGGTCGCAGCCTTGTCTCGGGTATATTCATTCTTCGGAGCGTGTCTTGATATAGGATGTTTACTCTTCCTCCTCCGTCCATTAGGACCTTACTTAACTTGTATCCCGCGACTTCAGGCGTGACCACAAGAGCTGGCTGTCCTGGATCTCTTACTTCTGGGGGGATCGCCGCGACTCCAAATAACCGATTGCTCTGTCCAGCGACGATACCTTTCTGGCGTTGAAATCTGACCGCTCTTCCGGCTTCCATCCGTTGTTTGTACTTCCACTGTATGAAACTGTCCTATGTTTCTTCTAGGTAAAACGTCAGGCCCTTGACGAGAGCTAGATTTATTCTTGTGCTGCATCGATCCTGCGAGCCGTATCTGGCGTGTCGCCTTCTTTCCACCTCCGGTAATAATGACATTGCGCCTTTGTGTGACCGCTGGCCTGCCATCTCTCCTGCGATGTAAGTCGCAAGGCACGTCGAAGATCCCCTTGCAGTTATTAGGGAGTAAGGCCTTATCACTCCCTTGCTCCTTATCTGGTGTGCGCGATGTTCAGTTTCGCGACTTGCAATTTCCCGTTGGGTTCTGTGATAAGCCGCCTGTTTTATCTGTCTTTGCGTACTTGTCAGCTGTTGCCAAAAGCTGGTCGAAACTATCAATCTTGTGCTCAGCGCGACTTAATTTGTGCACCAGCGGCTCAAATCTACAGTTCTTCTCATAGCTTGTATTGCAGCTTACTGTTAAGTTTTTGGCGGAGCCAAGGATCTCCGCGATTCTCTTGATCCAGTCGCCGCTTGATTCGTCCTCTTTTTGAATGCATTGTCTAAGGTTTTTCATGTCTTCTGTTTGGAATCTGTTGATGAACTTGTCCTTCAAGTCTTCCCATGTGCTTATTGATTTTGATGGCAGCCTTAACAGCCAATCCCTAGCTTCTCCCTGTATTGCCAAGTGGAAGTATTTCGCACGTACTTCTTGAGTCACATCAGCCCCTGTCATGCTTGCCTCGTAATCTTCTATCCATAAGGCAGGGTCTTGGTCACTGCGATAGGTGGTGACTCGCTGCGACTCGTCGAAGTTCGGGGGGAAACGAGTGAGCCGTATTTCCTCTCCAAAACATGCTGGTCCTTTCAATAATGAATAGGAGTTTACTGGCGCTGAATCTTCATCTGAATCAGTTTCAATCTGGGATGGCTGAGTCGCTCCGGACGTCCGTGACTCGCCTTCTATCTTCTTTTCTTTTTCCAATGATACCTGCAAACCTGCTAGCTGGTTGACCACTTCTTCGACGCTGCACTTTCTCCTCCCCATGATACCTCGTTTTGCGGCTCATTGGGCGTGACTCCATACATATTTGCTTGTTGTAAGCAGCGGTTTGCAGTAGGTCGATCGCATAGCGAGCTTCCTTATCAGCTCGGTGTCTCCAACCGGTGCTATCTTTGACAATATCCCTATCGCGGCGTGCACGTTGCTCTCTGGGTCGCCGTGGAACTGTGATTTCATCTCTCCTCTGTCCATCTTGATCTGATGTTTTTGCTGCCAACGACGGAGTCGCCACTCTTCTTCTTGGAGTTTCTTGCGCTCAGATGTCGTCTTGGTTCGGACCGCCTGGTGCTTTGGCTGCAGCGACGGAGTCGTCGACCTTCTTCTTGGAGTTTTTCGCGCTCAGCCGCGAGTCTTTGTGCCTCTTCACAGAGTTCCGTCCTGATAGCTTCAATCTCTTCAATCTTGAGGTCTCCTTCCTGATTTGGTAGAGATCCCCAAACAGGTCTTGACGGGACGGGGATGGGTAATCTTGCCGTAGCTTGTTGTAGCTCCTCCAACACGCGGACCCTGACCGGCCGCAGTTCCTCACCGATTCGCTTCCTTGAGTCGCATCTATAGATCTGCGACTGACGGATCCGACGAAAACTTTTACTGATCCGATGGGAACAATGTATCCAAACTCGATGCGATCTGCCTCGGGTCGATGAAGGGGACCCCATTGATGTCTTCAACTTGGCCGATGGCGATGTCCTTGAAGCCTGATTTCGATCCTGCGCGGAACGTGACGCTTTTGACCGCAGGCCCCACGGTGGGCGCCAACTGTCGTGGGTTTGTCACGTCAGGTGTCATAGATGACTTCGTAGGTGTGGGATTACGCGAGTCAAGCATCTCCGAGCTTGGGATCGCAGGAACAAAGATCAACACAGATTTACCCAGGTTCGGCCCCCTCAATGTGAGGTAAAAGACCTACTTCCTGCCTACCCTAGATTGGTATTGATATGATAATCGAGGTGTTACAATGGAGGCGATCCGATCTGGTACTCGCCGTATGAGCTAGGGTTTAGGGCTTGATAGCTTGACCCGCTCTAAGTCCTGCGAGTCCTCTTTATATACACAGAGGCTCGCTAGGTTACAAAGGAAACTTCCCCCATAAGGAATACGTCCACAGAGGCCTACTCGGAGACTACTTGGTCTTCACGTCCTCCGGGATATGTCTTCTAGATCTTTCCCCTTATGGCGGTTCAATATTGGGCTTGCTCCCAAGTGGGCCTTTGTCCGTGCGAGTAAAGTAAGTCGCACTGGGCCGCGGGTTAATCCAGAAAGTATTCCCCCGACAAATAGTACTCCACCGGGTTAAGTAATCCCGGTCAGTTTCATTATCCCTCTGCTTGCACATCGCAAGCTGCTGAGGACGGTTTGGTCTCTTGTATGTGCTGGAGAAGTTGCTAACAAATGCTTCTTCAAAGTCCAGCCAGCAATCAACACTACCCTCTCGCAAGTTGTTCAGCCAAATCCGGCTGGCCCCTCCAACATCTGCGGGATATATCTCACCGCCCATCTGCGGTTAACTCCCGCAATATGCACAGCCGACACATAATTTGTGAGCCAATCCTCTGGCTTAGTGCTGCCGTCGTATGTTTTTGCACCTCGGTTTAGCTGAAAGTGCCGCACCGGTGGTTCCCTCATGATCCGAGGTCCAAAACATTCCGGGCCAGGTGGACCTTGCTCTTCCAGCATCTCGGACATATAAATTCTGTCCAGCTTGTAGCGTGCATCATTTGGTGACAACTGGCGAGTTCCCAACCGAGATCCCAATGCACCTTCATATCTCGGATACCCGGCTTTCTCCATAGCCGAGTAACCGTCATCATAGCGGTTAGCCACCTGCTCAACAACCTGTGGCTGCTGGACATGGCCGACATTTTGCTGCTGCTGCTGGGCGAGATTCTGTGTCGGATACCGAGGTGGATAACCTCGGCCAGCCGAGCTAACTACCCCGGCACCAGGACCGCCCAGACCAGGATTGCTTCTACCCTGGCCGGCACTACCTCGCCCAACTATCTGTTTTCCGGCACACGCCGGGTCATACACCTGCATCTATTTGCTCTTACCGGAGTTTACACTCCGGTCACGATCTACACCGACGTGCGGTGAAGAAGCCTGCCCCTTAGATCCACTAGCTCCCCTAGCCGAGTGAACAACATCGGACCCACCTGCAACTGTGTGGGCCTTGCGATAGGCCTCATTCTGCCGGGTTGCCACAGCTACCAGCTCATTAACTCGGTCTTGCTGCCTGCGGAGAGCTTCTCCGGATAATCCAGACAACTCGGCTCTTGCTGCCTCGGCAGCCCTAAGAGTCTTAGCAGGGGAACTATACATCGGTTTTTCGACCGATAAGGCATTAGGGGTTTTGCTGGAACTAGATCTACCATCTCTAGCAATCTCGGCATTGAGGTTTTTACCCCTCTTGCGCACATCCTCTACTCGGCTAGGGCGAGCAGCTACCGGGGTAAAACCATGTGCTAGGTTGTACTCACGGACAGTTATCCCGAACTCTCTCCGTACCTCGGCCATCTCCAGAGCCTCCTGAAGCAAGCTCTGACGCCGTGCCTCCAACTCTGCCTCTGACTGGGCAGCATCTGTACCGGCAACTACCGGCACATTTAACTTCTCTATGATCTTCTCGAGGTGAGCTGGCTTAACCGGCACATGGGATGTACCAGCTTGGCCGGGGAGGTTCTCCCTCCTCTCCAGCGGCACTTTCGCTGATCTAACCTTTGGTGCGGGATTACCGGCATCTCCTTTGCCGGGTCTCCTTTACCGGCATCGGCCGCAGTGCCGGTCATCATGACCTCTGCGCAGCTCCCGGGCGAGCGCTACGCCGGCCGCGAGCCGCACAGATGGCAGGAGGATCCTCCGCCACAAGCACCTGCTCGGGGTACTCGCGGACAACCTCGGTGGCGACGTAGGTCACGAAGGTGCCGAAGCTGATGAGGCAGCCGTTCGTCGGGAACGGCCTGCTGCCGAAGCATCCCGCGTTGTTGCTGATGAAGTTCACGCGCCGAGCTTGCAGACGAGCCCGCAAACGACGCGCTCGCCGGAGTTGATGATGGAGCCCGTCCGGAATGTCACCCCAGCCAGCGCCGCTGCTGGCCCCACGGTGGGCGCCAACTGTCGTGGTGGTATCACGGCAGATGCCATAGGATGGCTAAAGTGCGGGGCCGATGGACGCTGGTGGAATCCGGGAGAGGGCTAGTGCGCTAAGAAGCACACACGAAGAACACAACAGCACACCAAAATCTACCCAGGTTCAGGGCCCTCGTGAGGAGGTAAAACCCCTACTCCTGCCTATCTCTCTCTGTATATATCTCGGTGTCACAAATACAAGCTTGCTCCTTGAGCTATATGATCACAACAATGGTGTCCAGCACAAGGAAGGAGATGAAGCTACGCGTGGTAATGTATCTCTGGGTATGGTCCCTCACGCAGGAGAGGGTGAGGGCATATATATAGGCTAAACCGGGTTACCGGAATACCCCTCCACTTGCAACGGTCACCTCTCCGTACCGGCACTGCAGACACGCACGCCCGCACGTCATGATTGTCTCTGCATAGTGGACAGGATGTGGCTTGCCCATGTCCTGTCCCATGTCTCTGCTCCAAAGTACGCCCGAGGTCAGAGACAAGACCGGGCCTGCCCATGCCTCTGCCTCGCAGTCTGTCCCCGGATAAACCGGAGTCAGCGGTGGAATGATGGCCTGCCATCTCGGTCTCCTGCACGCTCCCGTGCCAGGTGCTTCTGTGTCAGGCGCTCCCGTGCCAGACGGGAGGTGACAGGAGCATTGACTCTTGTCCGACATATGGATAACCCGGCATGGATATGCCGGATCCTCCTTCCTCAAATATCCTTCCCTACACATAAGAAAACACACAAGTTACCGACATACATATGTCGGTTATGTTATCTCGAATCTCTTGTGTCGGTCGCCATATGCCGGCTAGCACCAGCGTGGCACCCCGGTCCCTTCTGTCCTGGGTTACCTTGGTAAGCCTATCTCGGTTTGCACTTGCACCCCACTCTGAAGCCCAGTTATGCCGGTTTTACTATAACTTGGCCCACACCTGGGCATAGCTTTTACCTCATCATGACCCTACCCGGGGTAGCCCCCCGACAGCCGTCCGATCGCCGCGATGGACGGCTCAGATGAAGCCACGTCGTCCCCAAAACGCGCCACTGCTCCTGGGAACAGTACGCGCACCTCCGCACCAACCAGAACTCGCCACGTCACCCAGTCACCGCCGGTGAAACCGGTGATCAACCGGTCGCCCCCTCGCACGATTTTTGGCGCAACGTTTTTACAGAAACAACCCCGCAAAGGACTCATTCGCAAATTCCGGAAACACCAAGGACCCCGTGTAAAAAACCGCCACATCTCACCTTCTTCTCCCGTGACGTCGGAGCTCACCGGCGCCGCCGACGCCTGGCACCGCCGTTCTGCTTCCCCTCGCTCAGATCGACGCCTACGAAGACATTCGTCGTCGCCTCCTCTTCTTCCACGCCGAAGATCAGCAGCTGAGACGTTGCGGGCTCACCGGAATCGACGCCGCCATCCCTCGCAGGCCGCCGCCGCGTCCGCGCGTCGTCGGTGCCGCTCCGGCGACCAATACGCGGCGGCGCCGCCACCTGCGGGTAGCGCGCATCGAGGCGCGTCCGACGCACGCCCGCGCGCGTCCCAGCTCGCGCTGGTTCGCCGCCGGCGTCGACGGCGCCGCCGCGACAGATACGGCTAGATCCGGCCACGACGTCACAATGGGCCCACATGTCAGTTTTTTTAAATGGTTTTCCGAAATAAAAAAAACCCTGACATGTGGGACCGATCTGCCAGAAATTTCACAAATACAAAAAAATGCTAAAATTTAAAAAATTCATATCTTCATACAAACAATATATCAAAATTCTCTAAATTTAACAAACTTTCAAACTTTCGGCACAAACGTTGCGTCAAAATATAAACTATCCACGACATAATGCAAATAACGTATCAAAAAAATTCAAATTTTTCCAAATCCTCAAAAATTCATGTCTTCTAACCTAAAATTCAAAAAAAATGCAAGCAATATAAAAAAACTTTAAATTTAACAAATTTAACAAACTTTCAAACTTGCTGCACAAAAGTTGCACCAAAAAAATAAATTGCGTGCAACATAATCCAAATAACAAATTAAATTTTTACAAATTTTACCAACTTATTGGAAATTCATATCTTTTAATCTACAGTTCAAAAAAATACAAACAATATATCAAAATTTTCTAAATTTAACAAATTCTCAAACTTACCAAACAAAAGTTGTACAAAAATATAAATTATGCATAATATAATGTAAATAACATATATGCATAAAATAATAAATATGAGCTAAAAATCATTTTATCTTGATGTTATTCTAACAGAACATACTATTTTTTAAAAAAGTTTACCAATTTCTTGGAAATTCATATCTTTTAATCTACAGTTCAAAAAAAAAAATCAAAATTCTCTAAATTTAACAAATTCTCAAACTTACCACACAAAAGTTGTACCAAAATATAAATTGTGAATAATATAATGCAAATAACACATATGCATAAAATAATAAATATGAGCTGAAAATCATAACTTCTAAACCATAACTCAAAATACATGCAAATTGTAGAATTCATATCTTCCAAACCATACTACAAAAAAAACTAATATACCAAAATTTTCATAAAATCAAAATCTTTACATATAACACATTTCCATGCATTAATAAACAACTATAATTCCTGCTTAATTAAAACATCTAGAATATCAAATATAAAATTTATGAAAATAACATCTCACCTCCATTTAACTCCATCTTTGTATTTGTTTTCTTTTGTTTTTTGCTTTTGTTTTGATTTGCAGTAAAACAGCATTACAATAATGACCAAGAAGAAGAAAAATAATTGCAAAACATTTCAGCTTACAAAACAATTATAATTTCCCTTTTTTAATTTCAGTTTGCTCAAATAAAGTTGTAAAAAACATGGAAATTCAATCTTCATATTTGTTTTCCTTTTGTTTTTTGCTTTTCTTTTCGTTCGCAATAAAACAACATTGCAATAATGATTAAAAAGAAGAAAAATAAATACAAGCCATTTTATTTTGCAAAACAATTGTTTAAAATATCTAAATTGGAAATTTGATCATATGCCACAAATAGTCAACATTTTTTTTTTGTGAGGGTATTTTTAGAAATATTTTCATTTTGAGGAAATTGTTCCAAGGAGGAAGTGCATTATGATTTTCTCCAAATTTTAACCAACTCAAAATATTCAAACATATTTTTTTTCCTGACATAACACACAAAAAATATTATTTCCCCAAGAATATTCAACAATATTTACAGAAGTTTCAAATATATTTCATACATGTTTCTCTGATTTTCTTTTCCCGAACAGGTTTTGCTGCGTTGATTAAATACAAATTGCGTAGACAGATACATAATATATCAAGACCACTGTAGCGGGCACGGCGTACCTCAAATTTCAGATTTAATAATTTTTCAAACTTTCAACACAAAGATTGTAGCAAATAACCATTGCATACAAAAGTGGAAGTAAAAAAATATTGAAATTTAAGAATTTTTCGAAATTCCCACATGAACTAACAAATGTTCATTCTGATTATAATTTTTCGAAATTCCCACATGAACTAACAAATGTTCGAAATTCCCACATGAACACAAAGATAATTCTTCTATTTTTTCACTGTAAAAAAAATCAAACGGAATTCAAAATTTCCAAACACAACGGGCACCGCGTGTCAACGCGCTAAATTTTCCAACAATATTATCCATTGTATCATCCCAGTTTATTTTTTAAATATTACAATTGGTGATTACAAAATTATACAATGATTTAACAAACCTACGTTATCTGTCAATACAAATTGAACTTACACGTTTAACTACAAACACTTCTCTTAATACATACAATCTTTCACTTCAGCACATCCATTTTACTTTCTGAACATAAAAACTAACTAATTAACACTGTTGAAAACACAAAATACGCTCATGTACACACTGGCGCGGCGACTAGTTGCTGTTTATTTTGCATCGTGTTTCTCATGTTAGACGAGACTTGCAAGTAACCGTTCAATTAAGCTGGACTGAGAACTGGTCGCTACGCTTAATAAGTCAATAGGCGACGCTTCGCCACAGGTTCCCAAAAAAAAGGAAAGTTAACGTTGTAGGCAGCGACGCATGCATGTGTCACTCACTCCGAGCAGGTCGCGGTCGCAGCCGCAGTTGTGTGAACCTTAATTTGGTTTGCACTCGCCACTAATCCAACAACAGATGTGCGCGCGCGGGTCGGGGGTCGGGCGAACTCTGGTTTCCGTCGCGAGTAGGGAACGGATGATGCACCCGTACGTACGTGTCCCGCATGCGACATTGGCGTGGTGTACGTGGAGGCAGCGACAGCAACCCATGCATGCGCGCGTGAACCACCCGAACTAAACCACCCCACAAATTAATCTATGCAAAACTCACACCATGAGTCCATGACCGGCCGGTTCATGCACCGGACTATGTTCAGTGACGTGCAATGCTCGTCGTGCCCCCCGCCGCCCACCGGTATTCTGTACTGCCGGGTCCACGAACCACAGTTGGGTCAACTCGGCAGGCTCCACACACCTCGTCTTTGCGTTGGGGCGAAGCAGCTCGCCATTATTTTCTTCCAGTCCAGAGTCCACACACAGCAGGGAAAAAGTGTCTTGTCTCCGCCCCTTGGTCTCGTCTGTATACACAGTACAACAATGTACGTATGATTAATCGGCACTGTTGCTATGTATGCATCGTGGCAGTGCATCGCCATATGCATGCATCGAATAAAGATTTTGCTTGGGCAGCTAGCTAGCTATTCCGACCTATGCTGTGGCTTTTACACCAAAGCAATGGGGGACGTTAATCTTCGCACCTTCCAGCGCTCGAATGATTTTGTCGTTTAGCGCTCGAACGACCGCCGCCGTCGCCCACTAGTAGAAACAAGCCTTTTTGTCCAGAGCCAGTTTGGACTCTAGTTCCGGGCAACTTTTTAACCTGGACTAGAGGGTGGGACTAGTCCCGGGTCGAAAGATACGAGGCCGCAGAGCAGTTGTCCTGGGTCGTGGGGATGCTCTAGTCCCGGCTCGTGATACGGCCCGGGACCAAACGTCTGTGGCGGGGCTGCCGCATGGCGGGGCCCGCGTAGGCTCCGCTAGTTCTGGTTCGTATCACGAGCCGGGACCAGAGCTCAAGGTTTAGTCCGGGCTAGTGATACGGCCCGGGACCAAACGTTGCTCTATATCTCTCCTGCCACCCCGAACCAGCTCTCCATTGTTGAGCTCGGGCCACACCTCCATTTTTCTCATTTTTCACTCACCAAAGCTCAATTTGATCCCATTTTTCTCCACTATTTGTCAATATTGACGGCATCCAGCTATCCAAGGGTTAGCAACATCATCTCTTCTTTCGGCCTTCCTAATTTAGCTCATTTCATTGGTAGTTTAGCTCATTTCATTTTTCTAGTGCTAGCTAGGTGTTTGATGAAATGCCTAAGTAGGGGATTTCATTTGTTTTTATGTGCAATTTAAGCTCAAACTAAATTATGATTTGTGGGTTTTAGTGTCGTCCTGTCCCTGCCCTCACCGCCGTTGATCGCCTGCGCCGTCCCCATCCTCACCGTCGTCGATCGCCTGCGCCGCCCCGTAACCGACACCACCTCGGTGAGCCTCTTGTTTTTATCTTTTATTTAAAAAAATCTTAGTTGTATGATTTAGATGCATGATTATTACTTGTATAATTTTCTTATTTGTATAATTGTTTGTTATATATAGTGTCATGGTTTTGACATCTGTCCACACCGGCTCTCGTCCGCTCTATTATTCAGATTGGTACGATTGTTTGTTATAACTATTTGTTTAATTTCGTGTTTATAACAATTATGCCGACCAACTTGACATAGATATATTTTTATCTAGGAGGTAGTTGAACCGGAAATTCCAAAAGACCCTATTATCGAGTTTTTTGAAAAAGAAATCAATGATTTGAAAGAAAAATTGAAAAGAAGTGAAGATCTTCGTCTCCAATGCTCGGAAGAGACGATCAACTTGGAGTTCAAGTTTGCCGACGTCGTCGATGAGCAAGAGATCAAGATGGAGGCAAAGATGGAGGCAATGCGCTTGGATTACGAGATCAAGATAAATGCAATGCGCTTGAAGCTTAAAAAGATTAGAAAATATGCCATTAGTCAAGAGGCTTGGTATCATTATGTTGTTGGTTCAATATTTACCTTAGTTGCGATTTTTATCGCATTTGTCGTTGAATTTAAATTCTTTAGCTAGTTGTATGTTAGTTTCAATTAATGTATGTTTAAGAAAACTATGTATTAGATTTGGTCACTACTCTACTTTTTTTTAAATGTGGTGAACTTGTATTAATGAATTTGGTCACGTATCTCATGATGTAGTGTAATTTGTCGATTATGTTCGTTTGCCGTAATGAGTTATAGCAGTTTTATTGCGTTTGATATATACTTATATAATGCAGATGAGCCATCCATGGATGTACGCTGACCGACGCTCTAACGAGTACATGCAAGGCCTGCGTTCTTTTCTCGATGTCGCTGAGGCAAACACGCGGAATGGTTTTATGTGTTGTCCATGCCGTAACTGTCGGAATGAGAAGGATTACTCTTCCTCAAAAACCCTTCACATCCACCTGATTCAGTACGGTTTCATGTCCGGCTATAATTGTTGGACCAAGCACGGAGAAAGAGGGGTTATAATGGAAGACAATGAAGAAGAAGAGGATCATGACAACTATCCTACGTTCCCTGAACACGGTGGTACTACAATGGGGGAAGACGAAGATGAAGAAGAGCCAATTGTTGATGAGCCTGATGATGATCTTCGTCGGGCCATTAATGATGCACATATGAACTGCGAAAATGAAAACGAGAGGTTGAAGTTGGAGCGCATGTTAGAGGATCACAGAAAATTTTGTACCCAAATTGCGAAGATGGGCAGAAAAAGCTGGGTACCACACTGGAATTGCTGCAATGGAAGGCAGAGACTGGTCTAACTGACAAGGGATTTGAAAACTTGCTGAAAATATTAAAAAAGATGCTTCCAAGAGATAACGTATTGCCCACAGTACGTACGAAGCAAAAAGATTGTCTGCCCTTTGGGATTAGAGGTGCAGAAGATACATGCATGCATCAATGACTGCATCCTCTACCGCGGTGAGAAGAACGAGAATTTGAATGCATGCTCTGTATGCGGTGCATTACGGTATAAGATCAGGCGAGATGACCCTGGTGATGTTGAGGACGAGCCGTGCCCCAGGAAGAAGGTTCCTGCCAAGGTGATGTGGTATGCTCCTATAATACCACGGTTGAAACGTTTGTTCCAAAACAAAGAGCATGCCAAGTTGTTGCGATGGCACAAAGAAGAACGTAAGAAAGACGAGATGTCGAGACACCCCGCTGATGGGTCGCAGTGGAGAAAAATCGACAGAGAGTTCAAGGAATTTGCAGATGACGCAAGGAACTTAAGATTTGGTCTAAGTACAGATGGCTTTAATCCTTTTGGGGAGCAGAGCTCCAGTCATAGCACCTGGCCTGTGACTCTATGTATCTATAACCTTCCTCCTTGGCTGTGCATGAAGCGGAAGTTCATTATGATGCCAGTGCTCATCCAAGGCCCGAAGCAACCCGGCAACGACATTGATGTGTACCTGAGGCCATTGGTTGAAGAACTTTTACAGTTGTGGCGTGAAGAAGGTGTACGTGCGTGGGATGAGTACAAACAGCAGGAATTTGACCTACGAGCGTTGCTGTTTGTAACCATCAATGATTGGCCTGCTCTTAGTAACATTTCAGGACAGTCAAACAAGGGATACAATGCATGCACACACTGTTTAGGTGACACTGAAAGTATACATGTAGGTAGCAAGAATGTGTACCTGGGCCATCGTCGATTTCTTACAAGACAGCATCCCGTAAGAAAGAAAGGCAAGCATTTCAAAGGTGAGGCAGATCACCGGACGAAGCCTACCTGCCCTACTGGTGATGATATATATGACATGGTCAAGGATTTAAAAGTAATCTTTGGAAAGGGTCTTGGCGGACTATCTGTTCCAAATGACGCTGAGAATCACGTACCCATGTGGAAGAAGAAATCTATATTTTGGGATCTACCCTATTGGAAAATCCTAGAGGTTCGCTCTGCAATCGACGTGATGCACGTGACGAAAAATCTTTGTGTGAACCTGCTAAGCTTCTTGGGCGTGTATGGAAAAACGAAAGATACACCGGAATCACGGCAGGACCACCAACGTATGCACGACCGAGACGGCCTGCATCCAGAGAAGTATCAAGGTCTTGCCAGCTATGCTCTTACCAAAGATGAGAAAGAGATCTTTTTTGAAGTTCTGAGCAGTATCAAGGTCCCGTCTGGCTTCTCGTCGAATATAAAGGGAATAATAAATATGGCAGAGAAAAAGTTTCAAAACCTAAAGTCTCATGACTGCCACGTGATTATGACACAATTACTTCCGGTTGCACTCAGGGGTCTTTTACCGGAAAATGTTCGAGTACCCATTGTGAAGCTATGTGCATTCCTCAATGCAATTTCTCAGAAGGTAATCAATCCAGATTCTCTACCAAGTTTACAGAAGGATGTGGTCCAATGTCTTGTCAGCTTCGAGTTGATCTTCCCACCAGGCTTCTTCAATGTTATGACGCACCTCATAGTTCACCTAGTCGAAGAGATTAGGATTCTCGGTCCTGTATTTCTACACAATATGTTCCCCTTTGAGAGGTTCATGGGAGTCTTAAAGAAATATGTTCATAACCGTGCTAGGCCAGAAGGAAGCATTGTGAAGGGCTATGGAACAGAGGAGGTCATTGAGTTTTGTGTTGACTTTATTCCTGACCTTAACCCGATCGGTGTTCCTCAATCACGCCATGAGGGGAGACTGCGTGGAAAAGGCACGCTAGGAAAGAAAGCAATAATATGTAGGGACGGGCATTCATTCACTCGAGCACACTACACAGTTCTACATAATTCCAGCTTGGTGGCTCCATATATCGAGCAACACAAGAATATGTTACGCTCGAAATACCCGGAGGAACTTGAAGATTGGATTGCTGGAGAACACGAGAAGACTTTCGGCGGTTGGTTGCAAACACGTCTCATTAATGACGACACAGTTGGAGACGAGCTATACTTGTTGGCCAGTCAACCATCTTCGACTATATTGACTTTCCAAGGGTACGAGATAAATGGGAATACATTTTACACGAACGCCCAAGATAAAAAGAGCACCAACCAAAACAGTGGTGTCCGCTTTGATGCAACAAACAACAATGGGCAAAAGGACACATATTATGGTTACATAGACCAGATATGGGAACTTGACTATGGACCTTCTTTTAAGGTCCCTTTGTTCTGGTGCAAATGGTTCAACCTGTCAGGTGGGGTAGATATAGACCCGCGGTACGGAATGACTACAGTGGATCTCCAGAATCTTGCGTACGTCACGGAACCATTCGTCCTAGCCAGTCAAGTGGCTCAGGTTTTCTATGTGAAGGACATGTCCAGCAGACCGAAAAAAAGAAAAGATAAGCAAGCGAATCCATCATACGATGAGCCAAAGCGCCACATAGTTCTTTCAGGGAAAAGAAACATCGCGGGAGTGGAGGACAAGACAGACATGTCAGAAGATTACAATAACTTTCATGAGATTCCGCCCTTCAGAGTGAAAACTGACCCAAGCATCGTGTTAAATGATGAAGATTGTCCATGGTTGCGGCGCAATCCGAAGAAAGGGACACAGAAGAAGAAGTTTATACCACGACACTAGAGACAGATGTTGTTGGTGATGTGTAATAATGTAACTGTTAGTGATTTGTAATAATGTATTAAACCTTTTATGTAACCGGATGTTGTTAATGATGATTAGATTAAAATAAAAGAGATGATTATTACAAATTTTAAGACAATTAGATATTGACAGATTCAAAAATATGCAAAATGGCAAAATGGTTAATAGTTTGAATAGTTAGAATAATTATTTTAGAAAACAGAAAATGGATTTGGATTAGTTATTCAAATTCAAACACTTTTCATGTTGAAATTTTTGTCAGATTCAAAAGTATGCAAAAGTTATTAAAATTCATATTCAAACACTTTTCAAATTTTGGCGCTAAAAAATTCATATTCAAACACTTTTTGGGCGCGCTGGTTGGTGGCACCGCGAAAACACCTCTAGTCCCGGCCCGTGCCACCAGCCGGGACTAAAGGGGGTACCTCTAGTCCCGGCTGGTGGCACGGGCCGGGACTAGAGGCCCGTGGATATAAATACCCACGCCTCCGCCCCGGGCCGAGCAACCACCCGGGACCGACCGGATAAGCCTAGGCGAAGCCCTGCCGAAATTTTCCGTCGCGCCGCCGCCGTCGCCTCCTCGCGCCGTCGCCTCTCGATCCGCCACCCGCGGCCTCCTCTGCGCCCGCCGCCGTCGACGCCTCTGGTGAGGTCCCCGTTCTCTGCCCTCTCGCCCCTCTCACCCTCAAACCCTAGATCTGCGCCGGCGGGGATGGAACCAAGGCCATTGATATATAGGGCCTAAAGGCCGTTCTTACATAGGGGCGGCGGGCCACGGTGGATGGAACCACGGTGGCGCCGGCGCCGTTCTTACATAGGGGGTGGTGGCCACAAAACGGCCGTCTTACATAAGTTAAAAAAAAGGCTCGCCGGCGCCGGAGGTCTAGTCCTCGTCGGAGTCGATGAGGTAGTAGGGGGGAGCCCACAGGTGGGCCGGCGGCAGCGGATCCTCCTCCATTGGCGCCGGTGGCGGTGGCGGCAGCTCCTCCTGCGGTGGCGACGACGGCGGTGCCCAAATGCCGCCGGTCCATACCCAGTTCTCTTCGACGGGCAGTGGCTCGACGTGCGCCAGCTCCTCGTTCTCCTCGGCCTCCTGCTCCTGGACCAGGTGCTGCCACCACGTAAGTGGAGCCCCCGGTGGCGGTGGTGGCGGCGGCGGCTGGGCCGCGGCCAGCACCTGCTCCCAGCGCTTGATCTCGTCGTCGACGAGGGAGCGGCGGGAGGCCTCGTAGGCGGCCTGCATCTCCGGGTCGTCGTCGTCGAAGACCTCCTCCTCGAACCACAGCTCGGGCTCCTGGCCGGGCGGCGGCGCGGGGTAGGGCTCGGGGTTCGCCGGCGGTGCTGGGGCCGCCGCGAAGAAGGCGCGGCGGCGGTCGTCGTGTTCGTCCGCGAACCACTGGTCCCAGTTCGCGGACTCCGGCGCGTAGGCAGGGTCGTTGTAGAGGTCCGGCGGGAGGAGGCGGCGGCGCGCGATCTCCACCACCCTGGCCCGGCCGCGCGCCGGGATCGGCGGCACCGGAATCCGCTGGGGATTCAGGTGCCAGTTGTCCGGCAGGTGGACGTCGGGCCAGAACACCGGGGTGGCATTGTTCCAACCCGCGACCCGGACGTACCGGCGCATCCGGGTGCCTTGCCTCGCCGGAGGTGGCGGGGAGCGCCCTGCCGGAGGTGGTGGGGAGCGCCGGCCTTCCCCGACCATCTGCACGCCCTGCGGCGCGAGGCCGAACGCCTCCGGCGGTGGTGGCGGAACGCGGCGGCGCGCGGCAGGAGAAGGAGGTTGCGGCGGCCTTCTCTGGCCGGAGGAGCTGCTGGACTCGTGCTGGTTCTTCGGTTTCTTGAACCACCGCGACATGGCTCCGGCTCTGGGCTAGGGTTAGGGCTGGGGGATGGCTGGATTTGGTGGGGCGGCGTACGGGCGGCGGAGTCCATTTAAAAGGACCAGGGGTGGGGAAGACGAGGGGCGGTGGGCCAGCTTTGACCACGCGTGGCCAGTGTGGATAGCCTCACGTGGCCGCGGCCGTGTGGTTGGGGATACGTGGCCGCTGGGTCGCTGGCAGGTGGCCCAGGGTGGGGAAGGCGAGGTGGCCGTGTGGTCGCAAGTGGCCCCCTTTGACCGTTCGTGGACGCGGCCGTTCGTGGACGGGTGGGGAAGACGAGGGAGGTGGGGGAAGAGGAGGTGGCGGTGGGTCGCTGGCAGGTGGCCCCCCTTTGACCACGCGTGTCCAGGGTGGACGCTGCCGTTCGTGGACGCTGGCGTTCGTGGGGACGTGCCAGTTTAGACCAGGGGACGTGGCGCGTCGACCCAATGCTGGCCCAAATTTGAGCTGGAATTGGGTCAGCCCAGATTAGTTAGCAAAATTTAGCAAAATTTAGGTGTTAGCAAAATTTAGAGTTAGCAAAATTTAGGTGTTAGTAAAAATTTAGTGTTAGTTAAAATTTGTAGTGTTAGTCAAAAAATTTATAGTTAGCAAAATTTAGGTGTTAGCAAACAATTTAGGTGTTAGTTCAAAAAATTATCTTACGAATTTTGAAAATTGTGTTTTTAGTTTATTATTCTGCTAATTCTAACATTGTTTTATCTTTCTTTTATATTAGTTAAGCAATGGATAACTTCAACAGCAGAGACCGTGAAGAAGTTGTGTTCGACATTATACGGCACCCCGTTCTTGGAGCAGAAGTCGATCCACTCGAAGACAATGGAGCAGAAGATGGCTCACACTTTTTGAACGAGTCCGGTCCAGGAATTGAGCTGGAACGAAGAGAGGAATCTCAAACGAGCATCGACTGCGATGACGACTCGCAGATTGGTGGACATCCGCCGCAGTCTGGCGAGGTATATTAAGCTTCTGTTGATCAGATGCAATAGTTGATTTGTGTATGTATGTATTAACAAATGTTTCTTATTTTTAGACCTCCGCATCGACCCAATCTGAAATAAGTAAACGAGGCCATGCCAAAGGGATGAAATCCGGTACACATCTCCCAATTGAGGTCATCTCTCCAGAGGGCAAACCGTTGGAACCCAAGGCGAACGCCAGTAAGTTTGTGCATCAATGCGGAGTCATTGTGAGGGACAACGTCCCGATCAGCATTCAGGAATGGCAGGCGCCAAAGGTAGAGGAGGGAGTTACTTTTGTCAGCGTCAGAATGAAAGAGACGCTTTGGACAAAGCTCATTTCATATTTCACCCTACCGGTCTTGGATACTGCAGAAAAGACAAAAGCCATGACGGACAAAGTCAAGCATTTCGCTCTTAAGAAGATGGCTGAACAATTCAATAAGTACAAGAACAGATTGTACAATAAGTTTGTCAAAGATAAGAAAGCTCCAGATTTCACTGGCTCACTAGAGAGCCAGCGGGCTCACTGGAACTCATTTCTGGAGTACAAGCAATCGGCATTAGCTAAGGAAAGGTCAAGAAAGAATACGGAAAATGCAGCGAAAAAGAAATATCACCACAAGTTGGGGCCAGGTGGCTACAGAAGTGCCGAGCCTAAGTGGGATAAAGTTGAGGCCGATTTGCGCGAAAAGGGGATCACTCCATCCACAGACTCCTGGCCCCTTAGGGTAAGAAATTGGGTACTTGCGCATGGGTCCGAGTATGACATGGAAACAGGGGACTTAATAGTTGATAAACAAAAACAAATTTATGTACCCCAGAAAGCAATTGTTGATACAATCGCCAAGGTTCGAGAGGGAAAGTTTATTCCCGACAGAGAGAACGACGAGCTGACAGAGGCCCTCGGGAATAAAGAAAAAGGAGGACGAACACGAGGTTTTGGACCGGATGTGCCGTGGAATGAAGGGTTTCCCGAGGACCGTGATTCTTATAGAAGCCGAGCGAGAGCAAAGAGGAGGAAGGAGCTGGAGGAGGAAGCTCGGTTCAGCAAGTTAGAAAGAAAGAACGAGGAGATAATTGATCTCTTTAAGCAGCAACAGAAGCAACTAGATCAAATGCGCGAGCAACAAGCGCCAACTTATCAGCTGCAGCAAGATAGTGACCCATCTCAGCGGAGAAGCAGCGTGGCTTCCACGGGGGTCGGTGCTGATCAGTCAACGGGTACCTACCCCGTGGACAATATCAGTGAGAAGACAAGTTGTGACCTACATGTGCCAATTATGAACTTATCCTTGAAGGTGGCAGACGGCTATGCTTTAACTTGTGAATCTACAGCAGTGTGGCATTTCAAAGAGATTCCAGATGGCTATGCTCGTGTCGGCGTGGATAGAGTTCGTACAGGATATGAATCAATGGTGCTTGAAATCCCTGGAGGTGATGATGTGACGGCACTAGGAGACGTCGGTGGTGGTATCATTCTATGGCGCAAGAAATACATCGTGTTTCCAGGCTTGGCGCCACCAAGGCCACCACCATCGTCTCCTCCGAGACGCGATTCACCACCTCCAAGTCCACATGATGACCACATGGACGACGAGCAGCACAACACAAGTCCACGTGAGCCGACTCCGCCGCCGCGTCAGCCGACTCCTCCGCCGCCTCCGCCCACTACGCAGGGTCAGGGCCAAAAGAGGACGCAGCGTGACACCACGTTTAGTTTCCGAAGCGCACCCCGACAGGAGCCCCTCCCAAAAGTCCCGAAGGTTCCTCCCCCGAGAGCTTACGACAGGACTGTAGAGGAAAACGCCGCGATCTGCGATGCCCAGTTGAAAAGCTTTCTTGCACAGAAACAGCCCGAGCCAAAGCCAACTTATACGCCAGATCAACTAAAGTGGCGTCAGGACTTTATTGAGCATCCATCGCAAATTGAGATAAATAGGCCAGATGACTATTTACGCACTATTAGGAGAGTTCGTTCCAAGCCGACGACAAGTACTAGTGCCAGCGGGAAAAAAGACGTTGCCCAGCTCGGAGAACAAGCAAAACAGTCGATCTCCCCGCTCAAGGTGCACACTGATCATCAGGGCTCCGCGGCGGACATTCCTTTATCCTACGAGGCGGAATTTGCTGCAGAAGTTGGTATGACACTTTCTCAATTGCAAAGCGGCGGAGATTTTCCCATTTCGGATCAGATCGTATGGAAATGGGAATACGGAAAGTCTTTGTTGCCACCTGATCAGATTGATGATCTACCAACACAAATGCGGAAACTGCATAGGTGGTACATGGAAGTCACAAAGTTAGAGCGACAAATGCTCATTGTGAAAGTTACAAAAGAACATTTCGCAGGTGCAGATGAGATACAAATTTATCTTGAAGAACTCTATCAGTTATACAAGATTGACGCCCTCGACTTGGCTATCGTCAGTACCTATTGTCTGTAAGTGGTTCAATTCATCTATTTCTAAAATAAAGTCTCTAGCTCACCTCGGTCATTGCCTATAGTAATTATGCTCACTATTTATGCAGAATGAAGAGTGATGAATGTGACAGAAAAGGAATCTTTGACACTGGGTTCATTGACCCAAAACGAATTAACGAGGAGTTGCTACGGAAATTCCCCAAGGAAACGGAGACCAACTTGCTAAGGTTCATGCTTAAGCAAAATTATAAAAAGAAGTTACTGTTTCCTTACAACTTCGGGTAAGAGTGTTACTATCTTGTACACATTAATTTTTGCTTACTCGATGTTAAGTGTAACTGATGAGTTACTGACATATATAAACGTGCGCAGCTTCCATTATATTCTGCTAATCATTGAAATTGATCGAGAACTGTTGACATCTTAGACTCATTGGCGTATCCCGAAGAGAAGTACCAAAACCTTTTAGATGCGCTCCAAAGGTATTTTCAATCATTATCGCACTATATCGGTCTTTTTTGTTTATTTCCTGAGATATCTAGTAACTAATAACTCATTTATTCGTTTTTTTGCCGGGCAGGGTTTGGAAAATTTTCAGAACGAAGATAAAAGGTCTTAAAGAGGAGCTTACTTTTAAGCAATTGCAATGCGAGAGGCAGCCCTCGGGGAGCAATTTGTGTGCATACTTCGTTTGCGAGTGGATTCGCATGGAAGTCAGTGAGCGGAACAGTAAGACATGGATAGAAGTACGTGAACAAATATATTCATAATTCTTTTTTATTACCATCAGTTGTGTTGAGTGTCATTCATAATTTTTGTTACGATGATTGATATTCATATTGATCTCCTTCTTTTATAGTGTAATGAAAAGCGGAGGAGGCTGCAATACAGGGAGCGCTTTCTACCAATTGCAGAGGAAATTGCGGGATTTTTGAATAACCAGGTCATAGAAGCAAAGGGAAAATACGATGGCACTATCTAGTCCCGATTATGATCTCCATGTAAATATGAATAGACGGGCTCTAGTCCCGGTTATGATCTCCATGTAATTGAATATACGGGCTCTAGTCCCGTTATGATCTCTATGTAATCAAATATATTTTATTAGATAAATATTTTTTTGTGAACATTTTGATATGCTATATATATTTTTCTGATTTGTAACTAATTAACCATATTTTTTGCAATATTGATCACAATTTTAAATATTCAATATAGCGGGGTAACAAAAAATTTAGAGGCTGCCACGTGGGAGCATCTCTAGTCCAGGGTCGTGTTATGATCCGGGACTAGAGGTCCTCGACCACGCGGGGTCAGGGCGCCCACGTGCGGACCCCTTTTGTCCGGGTCGTATCCCACCCGGGACTAGAGGGGGAGCCTCTAGTCCCGATTCGTCAGTCCCGGGTGGGCACCCGGGACTAGAGGCCCTCACCAGCCCGGACTAGCGCTCGAACGTTCGAATCGTAAGCTTTTGTGCAAAGCAATGCATGCTATCTAGCTGGAGATCGTAGCCGTGGGTGGCGCCACATACGGACGGTGTCTGTACATCGATCGCGTAAGTACTTTCTCGAGTACCGCTACGTACAACTTGGCGGGCTACTCGATCCCATTGTCGTCTACTGCTGACTCTGCCCCAGAATGTCAAGACAAGCTGCTAAGAAGTACTCCCTCCGTGCATGAATATAAGACATTTTAGCTATCCAACATGTTGTCTACATGCATACTAATATGAGTGCACATACACATTAAAATATGTCTACATACATCTGGATATATGTGAATGTGGACAAATGCTAAAACATCTTATATTAAAAAACGGAGGAAGTACCTATGTAGTTCTCCCAAGGATGGGACTTGGGAGACAGTGCAAGCAACGACAGAGCATCGATACTCAAATTTAGGTTCTTTCCATGTCTCAATGTCTGCACCACCACCCGGCCGGCCCGCCGCTGCATTCTTCTTCGGTTCTGCCCCAACCGCAACGGGCTTTCTTTCTCTGATCTGGACTTTGGTCGATCATACTCCCGTGAGCTCACGTACACAGACGTATTGCCTGGGCGCCTGAAGGAAATGGTCAGTTCACAGTGCGCTCGGCATACTTGTTGGGTCTGCAGCCAAATGTTGATAAGTTGAGCGGGGGCCAGTCGTCTGCGGAACCCTCTGGCGATAGGAGTGTATGGGACCTTGTTTGGAAAGCTCACGTCCCACAAAAAATGAAGATTTTTGCATGGCGAGCAGCTACAGACACACTAGCAGTAAAATCAGCGCTTAAGAAGAGGATCTCCTCTGTTGATCCGGTCTGCACTATTTGTGGTATGGAGATTGAGGACTCCCACCATGCTCTAGTTCGTTGTACCCTTGCCAGGGCTCTGCGGGAGGAGATGCGCAGCCACTGGTGTCTGCCTCCAGAGGAGAGCTTTTATACACAGGGAAAATAATGGATTTTACACCTGCTGAGCTCAACACCGCCGACGACCAGAGACAAGATCATATTTATGCTCTGGAGGGTGTGGCATCATAGAAACAATATTGTGCATGGAGATGGAAAGGCGTCTATAGCAGCTTCAGGACCGTATCTATTCAATTATCACAATTCCTTTAACTCCATTAAAGACTCTCCAATGGACAATGCGGGCAAAACACAAAACCTTCCGATTCAGCGAAGTTCTGCGGGCGCACCTCACGTATCCAGGTGGGCAGCTCCAAGGGAAGGTAGTGTTAAGGTTAATGTTGATGCTGGCTGGATTTTCTAACAAAGAAGGCAGGTTTGGGCGTTGTGGTTCGGGATCATCTTGGCCACCCAATCGTTACCGAGTGGAAATTTGTTTCGGTTTGTGCTAGTGCCGAAGAAGCCGAGGTTTTGGCCTGCCTTGAAGGTCTAAAACACCTCGCTGAGCTTAGAACGTGGCCGGCTGTGCTTGAGTCTGATTGTCGACGCGCAGTGCAAGTTCTTGCGGGCGACGAGCTTGATAGATCTCCACTTTGGACCTTATACAATGAAGGAAGAGAACTCCTGCGGATTTATCAAGATATTGAGATCCTGAAAGTTGATAGGATTAGTAATGGGGTTGCTCATACTTTAAGCCAACTAGGCAAGTCTGGCTCTAGTGGTGTTTGTCGTGATTCATCTCCGGCCTGTGTGTTGGAGTTGATCACTTTGGATTGTAAGGAGCTGGAACTGTGAAAAGACCGCAGGTTTCTTACGCACTCTTATCCTTCCAGGGTACCTAAGGGGGCTGGAAGGTTTTTAATGAGGCGGCCTGCGTGTCTACTTTTAGTGATGTGTGATTTTCAAAAAAATAAAAATAAAGGCCAATTACAAGGCACGTAAGCACGGAACTTACTGAACTGAAAAGATATGAGAAAACTATGCAAAAAAATAACACATGTCCCTCTCATCATTCTCCTTACATTCTCTTTGTCTACCTCCTCCCACCCTCGAGGCTTCTTTGATTTGTAGGAGAGGAAATTCAAAAGAATAGGAAAGAGATAGGGATGGTTAAGGATGGCATGTGAAAACCTGTCCTCGTTCCTTGTGCATAGGAAATGAAAAATGAGGTCTGAGTGGATTTTTGCTTCCTATACGTTTTTCGTTGAAACTGAGATTGGAAGGAAATTTGGTGTAGTTTTCACACTTCATGTGAATCAAATTATTGAACTGTGGCAGCTATGGAAAGCTTCTAATCCTTTACTATTCGTCCAAATAAGAGGAGCCCTCGATCTTCTTCTTTCTTCTGCAGCCACTCGACTCAAGGCCAAAGCTAATTATTCAGTTGTAGATACAAATTGTTCATACTTTTATTTCAATGGTCACAATGATTATTTCTGGCCTCTTTGGTTCAAAAACGTTTCATACTTTTTGTTTCTGGTATTTTTTGTACCGACGTGAGAGTTGATGAATAGATCGGAAGTTTATCGGAAAAAAAAATCTCTGTTGATTGAGTGAACTATCTCTACTATATAATATGTCTTCAGGTGATGGTACGTTTTTTAAATTTCCAATTTTACCCTTACATTGCTAGGCCAAGTTAGAAAATATTACACCTTTACCACCGCCAAGTGAACTTACCGGTTCGTTCTGGCGTTTTGGAAGTTCTGTCCCGGTCAACAACTCAACCTCGTTGAGGTCCGCTGCATCGAGGCGAAGATGATGCCGCAGTGGCCGGAGCTCGGGATCTGGGTCTCCCAAGAGTCACAAGGCGGCCCGCCGTACTCGGCGACGACCTTCTGCGGGAGGCCTTCCTCCTACCCCACGCATGCCCACCTCCTCTGGCCCTCTCCTCTCCCGGCGAGAACCCTGCTCTCGTCTTCCGGCGACGCGCTGCTCGGACTCAACTACATGCGGGGAGACCAGGGAGCTGAGAGGGCAGGGAGGGATGTGATTTGCGCCTGATCTGGAGCTTCTGAGTCCCGGAAGCCGCGCGCCGGACCGGCCGGCCGAGATCCACTCCGCTGCGGGAGGCATAAGCGGAGGAGTGAAGAAGCCATGGTGCTCAGCAACGACGTGCGAGCAAGCTGGGAAATTGGAAAGCGGAGGCGTTATGTGGAGAATTTAGTTGCTGCAGCGACGGACGAGATCGCCGCTCCCTCGACCAAGGATGGGCATGTGCTCTGCCTCAGGGGATGGTTTGCTCCAGCTGCTCAAGCTGTTCAACGAGCAGTTGGATCTACAACAGATCAGGCTGACTTTTTCTGGACTTTAATCGACATGGATGCAGAACGCCAGGTGTTGCAACTCAGTGAGTTTGATTGGCCATTGGGAGCAGGCTTGCCTTCGTCTGTCCGAGTGACGAAGATAGATTTTTATTGTCCAGTGAGATTAGTGAGTTGGTCTCACTTGCTTTTGGTATTATTTCCCCATAACAGTCGTTGGTTGTTCAAATTGAAATCTTCTTTTTTATTAGTTTGATTTAATCTGATCAAACTGACATGCACTAATCTGACCAAATTTGGACAGAGCATTGAACAATGCAAGAAATTCTATATGGGGGACAGCAGATCCTGACCAACAGCCTGAATACGAGCTCATGTGACTAACCAAGGAACTCCACAAGGCTTCTTGCAGGAGAAAGTATTATGTACGCAGACCTAGGGTTGATTGCAGGAAATTTTGTGACGAATGATTCCGGCAAGCTTTCTGATTCAGATATTTCTGGAAAAGGAGATTTATTTAACCTAGCCACATTCCTAATACAACTGAGAATTATCTCACCTGTTGACAAGGGTGTGTGAGAAGATTAAATGCAAGTTTATGACCAAACTATCAGCTGCGGCGTATAGAGAAACAGAGTCCATTATAGCACAAAGGGAGTGAGGCTCGAGTTTCACAAGGAGTTACTTATCACGTTTAAAATTCATTAGTTCCATTCAGCTTGGTGGTAGAATTAAATTTGTTAATGATGATGGTCGCATCGTCAGAGAAACTCGGTTGTTAATTTCGTCATCTTCGTAATGGAATCAGTTGTTATGGAAAAAATGGCATAGAAACTATTCCTATAGCGTGAGTTATATTGCAAAAAAATTGTTGCCCGTTGCAACGCACGGTCATTTTTGCTAGTATATATAGTTTGTGTTTGGTTCTTAGACAACCATTTGCTGATCACCGAGATCCATAGCATCTTTTATTCAAAGAAAATCATATTAGTTCTCAGACAAACAACTAGAGTGTCGTGGTGGGAACACGCAGATGCCTAGGGATAGGCTTAGTCTGGGGCCGAACATACGCTTGAGGATTCGGGGAGGGATTGCGCGATGGAGTCGCACACGAAGAACACTGCAAACACAAAGATCTACCCTGCTTCGGGGCCCTCGTGAGGAGGTAAAACCCCTACTGCAGCATCTATCCTACTTGGTGTATTCTCCTCTTTGTATACGGTGGGCTACAAGTGCTCCTCGAGCTGTTTGATCCAACAATGGTGGGGAGCTCTAGGAAGAGGAAGGAGCAAGGGAGAAGAGCCTCTGGCTGTGCGCACCCGCGCGTCCCTGCGGAGTACTCCCCCTGGTGCTCCTTATAAAGGGAAGCCCAGGGACAACAAGCAGACAAGGAGACAAAGTTTACTATGCATGGGTCCCACTTGTACTCTAGTCACATCAATACACTGTAGCCACGCTGCCTGTGTCATGGAGGTGTACTGTTGTCACGTCCATGCCACTGTAGCCATGCCTGTACTTCTTCTTGTCCACTTGCGCTTGTCTCCTGGGGATGGCAGATGGCATCTGGTACGTGGGCTTGGTCACTGCTTGGCTTGCCTGGATCGAGTCCGAGATAGAGTGCCGAGGCCTCCTGCCTCGACTAGAAGCACGCCTGGAGTTCGAGGTGATGCTGATCGAAGGAATGATCCGGTGCTGCTCCAAGCTTGGTTCGGGACGTGGACCAGTCCGAGGTGATGGCCTGCTCCGGGGCGAAGCAGACTCGGTCAGGAATTGATCGTCCGAGGCAAGGGACCACCCCGGCCTCGATCTGTTGAGCTCGGCCTGCTCAGGACAGGCATGGTCGGCCCGTCGAGACTCACCTGGCCCACTGAGGTTGTGGTGCCTCGGTCCTGCTGGGGGAAGCAAAGGCCGGCCCAGCCGTACTCGGCCCGCTCCTGGAGGTTGGCCTGCTCCGAGGTGGCTGAGTGTCGGCCCGATCCGGGTAGCTCAGCTGGCTCCGTGACTGGCCACTTCGGCCTGCTGCGGCTGGTGACAGCTCGGCCAGCTCCCAGATGGAGTGGCCCAAGCCGAGGTGAGGCGAGGCAACGCCCCAGCCCGGCCCACCGAAGCACAATACAACCGCTTGGCCCACCGAGGTGCATCGAGGCTGCCTGACCTGCCGAGGCACAGCGAGGCAGAGGCTCGATCCGAGTTATGCACCACTTCGGCCCATTTGGGACTGATACCTCGGTCTGCTCCAGGGAACATCGGCCCTTTCGAACCGGGACATCTCGGATCAACCGAGGTTCGGCTATGATTCGGCCCAGGTTGCCTTTTTCTGTTGCTTCTTTATCTGCTATGCTCTCGGTCACGGCTTTTATCTCTGTTGGTACCTCGGTTGAACCAACCATTTTGGGGTACCGGGGATTTCATCCCCGACATTAGTCCCCGAGGCTGCGGGGGACTCGTAGAGTCGCGCGCAGTCTTACAAAAAATAAATTACCAATACCAAAAATCTCCATGTACACAACCTCCTGACCACCTGGGCACCATTGTAATTCGGTCATCTAGCCATGCCTTCCAGACCAAATGCGACATCCGGTTGACCGAGCTCACCCGAATCAACAACGAGATGACAGTTTGCACTGGAAATGTGCTGTCTGCATGGGCATGGCCACACACAGATGCCTCTGCCGACATTGGGCAATTTGGCACACTGCCTGCATGGCCACCATTGTATGTCGGTTCTCAGCCCTCCTGGCCTTTACCGTACTCGAATGCCGCCAGCGTCGGTTAGCCCTCCTGGCTTTTACCGAACTTGGATGCCGCCAGCGTCGGTTAGCCCTCCTGGCTTTTACCGAACTTGGATGCCGCCAGCGTCGGTTAGCCCTCCTGGCTTTTACCGAACTTGGATGCCGCCAGCGTAAGCTAGACCAACATAAACCTGCAAGTATGTATCTCATATGTCTCGGTGTCTCGGCCTCTCTGGGCATATCTCATATGTCTCGGTACCTCGGCCTCTCTAGGCATACCACATGTCTCGGTACCTCGGCCTCTTTGGGCATATCTCATGTCTCGAATGCCGGTTTTAGCCACTCCGGGCGTATACCGACATAGATGTCTCCAGCCACTGCTGGTTTGATATAACCATGTCTCGAATGCCGGTTTTAGCCACCTTGGGCGTATACCGACATAGATGTCTCCAGCCACTGCTGGAAAGACATACAACCTGCAAAAACATAACTCAAAGGTTGCCTCTGATTAACCAACATAGACACTGATCTGGTACACAGGTAATGCCATGATACGCTGGCAAACAGAATAAACCGCGATGTGGGATATGGAATGATGCCAGGATATTGTGACAAACCGAAATAAACAGTGATTTGGGATATGAAATGATGCCATGATACTATGGCAAACCGAAACAAACGGCGATCTAGAGAATACCGATAATGCCAGGGTACCTTGGGTAATTTGAGATAACCATGATACCTCGGATTTCCATAATAACCCGGATTTCCAATATACCTCGGATTACCAATATGACCCGGATTTCCAATATACCTCGGATTACCAATATGATCCGGATTTCCAATATACCTCGGATTACCAATATGACCCGGATTTCCAATATACCTCGGATTACCAATATGACCCGGATTTCCAATATACCTCGGATTTTCCAGGATACCTCAGTAACGAACATTCTCAACAAAACCGATGTCAGCTTTCAACGTTAGTCCAACATACATATCATGAAGAATATTTGACGGGAACAACAATTCTACTAACCGAGGTAAACAAGCTATAGCACTTGACAGAAAACGAATCTAACAACATATACTATGCACAAAAGAACTAGACTCGGTTTCAACCGAGTCCCCGAGTTACTTTTATTATCTAAGAGAAGGTGCAAAACAGACTGGCTATCCAGTCCCCGGGTCAAGACATCTTGTCCCGGGTAGAACAACTAATCAAGCAAGGTAGAAACGAGGGGCCAGTCCCCGAGTACTGTTTGAGACTATCTTGAAGCATGGGCAGACATATAAATGATACTTACACGGTCAGGTTGTTGGAGAAGTCTTAACTCGGATTTCCAAGTCTTAACTCGGATTCTCCCAGGATACCTCGGACTTCAGAACACCTCGGATTCCAGAACAGCTCGGATTCCAGAACAGCTCGGATTCCAGAACAGCTCGAACTCCAGAACAGCTCGGATTCCAGAACAGCTCGGATTCCAGAACAGCTCGGATTCGCACTGTAGCCAACTCGAAAATGAGTCAACCTACGGGGACGATGCCGAAGTTGAGTCCCCGCGTTGATGACGAAGGTCCCATCCGAATTAATCCAGCAAGCGCCACTATCTGCCCCACGGTGGGCGCCAACTGTCGTGGTGGGAACACGCAGATGCCTAGGGATAGGCTTAGTCTGGGGCCGAACGTACGCTTGAGGATTCGGGGAGGGATTGCGCGATGGAGTCGCACACGAAGAACACTGCAAACACAAAGATCTACCCTGTTTCGGGGCCCTCGTGAGGAGGTAAAACCCTACTGCAGCATCTATCCTACTTGGTGTATTCTCCTCTTTGTATACGGTGGGCTACAAGTGCTCCTCGAGCTGTTTGATCCAACAATGGTGGGGAGCTCTAGGAAGAAGAAGGAGCAAGGGAGAAGAGCCTCTGGCTGTGCGCACCCGCGCGTCCCTGCGGAGTACTCCCCCTGGTGCTCCTTATAAAGGGAAGCCCAGGGGACAACAAGCAGACAAGGAGACAAAGGTTACTATGCATGGGCCCCACTTGTACTCTAGTCACATCAATACACTGTAGCCACGCTGCCTGTGTCATGGAGGTGTACTGTTGTCACGTCCATGCCACTGTAGCCATGCTTGTACTTCCTCTTGTCCACTTGCGCTTGTCTCCTGGGGATGGCAGATGGCATCTGGTACGTGGGCTTGGTCGCTGCTTGGCTTGCCTGGATCGAGTCCGAGATAGAGTGCCGAGGCCTCCTGCCTCGACTAGAAGCACGCCTGGAGTTCGAGGTGATGCTGATCGAAGGAATGATCCGGTGCTGCTCCAAGCTTGGTTCGGGACGTGGACCAGTCCGAGGTGATGGCCTGCTCCGGGGCGAAGCAGACTCGGTCAGGAATTGATCGTCCGAGGCAAGGAACCACCCCGGCCTCGATCTGTTGAGCTCGGCCTGCTCAGGACAGGCATGGTCGGCCCGTCGAGACTCACCTGGCCCACTGAGGTTGTGGTGCCTCGGTCCTGCTGGGGGAAGCAAAGGCCGGCCCAGCCGTACTCGGCCCGCTCCTGGAGGTTGGCCTGCTCCGAGGTGGCTGAGTGTCGGCCCGATCCGGGTAGCTCGGCTGGCTCCGTGACTGGCCACTTCGGCCTGCTGCGGCTGGTGACAGCTCGGCCAGCTCCCAGATGGAGTGGCCCAAGCCGAGGTGAGGCGAGGCAACGCCCCAGCCCGGCCCACCGAAGCACAATACAACCGCTTGGCCCACCGAGGTGCATCGAGGCTGCCTGACCTGCCGAGGCACAGCGAGGCAGAGGCTCGATCCGAGTTATGCACCACTTCGGCCCATTTGGGACTGATACCTCGGTCCGCTCCAGGGAACATCGGCCCTTCCGAACCGGGACATCTCGGATCAACCGAGGTTCGGCTATGATTCGGCCCAGGTTGCCTTTTTCTGTTGCTTCTTTATCTGCTATGCTCTCGGTCACGGCTTTTATCTCTGTTGGTACCTCGGTTGAACCAACCATTTTGGGGTACCGGGGATTTCATCCCCGACATAGAGTTACACTATATGTACACACGATCATCCTGTACGTTGGCGTTGTGAGCTGCTCCGTTGGTAGAGAAGGAGAGCAGAGATGGAGAAGAACATTGAAAAGAAATCCTGCGATTTGCCCAGCACAAGCTGCAAGACAGAGACAACTACATTTCTGATTTGGGGTAAACGTGAGAGACTTGGTATATTTGTTTTCATGTACTGACTAGATAAAAATGAGAGAGATAGAGAGAATGCTGCTAATATATTTGCCAGTGACAGTTGTATGTTTGTGTTGATTATTTGCAACTGATTGTTGTATGCTGTGTTGATTTTTTGCAGATGGAAGGAGATGAAAGAAAAATTCACTTCCGCAGATGGAAGGAGATGAAAGAAAAATTCACTTCCAGTAGTAAAATCCTCTAGACCTAAAAAGATCAATCCAAATAAATTTATATTTAAACATATGGGCACCTTTGCAATCACCAACTGAACATTTCCATTTCGTAAACACGTGTCGACTTATTATCATAACTGTCAAAACTTTTCCATTTCATAAAGACATGTCGATTTATTCTGCATCCGTTGCAACCGCACACGCACTTTGCTAGGCATTGATTTGCACGGGTACATGTGTTAGTCTGTGACGTGACGTCACATCTTCACCGGCGATCACATCCACCGGTCGTTGCTCGTCGCCGTCGAGCTCCTCTCACAGGCGTCCAATTTTTTCACCTGGCCAATCTAGCGTTTTCTCCGTAGCAACGGAAGCACGAAGTACATCAACTAATCTGCCCAATCATGCAACTAAATTTTAAATATGCGGCTCTGTGACATAGATTTTTTCTCTCCTGTTGCAACATTTTGTCTTCCCGTTGCAACGCACGGGCGATGTCTTCAGATGATGGTCCGTTTTTCACTTTCCGATTTTACCCTTGTGTTGCTAGGTTAATTACCGAGCAAACAATCCGACCGAGCAAACAACCAGCGATCGATCCGGTGTACTCCGCACGGAAAAAAGTCCTGAGCGTCTCGATGGAAACGAGTCCCGATCCATCTCTTTGCATCTTAGAGCACGTCCTCCAAGACAAGCACTGTCGCACCGATGTCAAATACCAACGAAACAAGCTGTTTCGCTCAGATCAATAGCATCGCCGACATGTTGGCCCAGATCAACCGGCACCTCCTCGCGACGGAGCTCCCAAAAGACCTCGCCGGCAAGCGCCAGCACCTGTCCAACACGCTGTTGTCCGCCAGTACATTCGCGGAGTGGGTGCCGTCTGCCCGGAGGCTGCTGCAGCTCGGCGCCGCCAGCCCACATTATAACCCGTCATGACCTCGCTGGCAATGACCCGTCTCCATGATCATTGCCGACGTGATTTTCTCAATCACTTTGCAGCGGTTTGATGATCATCGATCAGCAGATTCCTCTCACCCTTTAAGCCCTCGGATGCATTATTCGTTGTAACATTAGATATGCACGTACACGTACATGTATGCGATTCCTCTCACCGTTTCAGTTCCTTGAACAGCAACAGCGCGCACATCGCCGCATGGATTCCTAGGCCGCGGCGTGCTGCCTAACGTAGAAAAAAAAACCACGCCAACAGGATATAGCAAAGTACACAGCGGCCGGGAGCAGGCGAACGAGCAAGTATTCTCTGCCATTGCCACCTACAACGTTGTACATCTCGGTGCGCACGTCAATGGTGACCTCGACGACGTCCTGGCACAGAAGCTGAGGGACGTACGTAACCAAGGTTGAAGCCAAACTCCTCGAACAAGATCATGAGCATCGGGTAGACGGCCAGAAGCTGAGGGACGTACGTAACCAAGGTTGAAGCCAAACTCCTCGAACAGGATCATAGGCCGGGAATTTCTCTTATGAAAATTAGATTGTATCACACTTACATGTAACAAAGATTTTGAGAAACCATTAACAATCGCCAAACTGTTTAACAAGTTAAAACAATGCACAATATGTGTCATAAAAAATACTTTTTATATATCCCGTAGCAACGCACGGGCATTTAGCTAGTAATATTCTAATTTGTCTTGATCTAAATTAACTCGAACGTTCGTAACACTTAGGTTAAAACCTAGTCCGAGTAGATCGTACGACGTGGACTACGAGGGTGTTTACCACATATAGAACCAAGAGAAGAACCCTACGGAAAATCCAAGAAAAAAGCGTAAGCAAACACCCTCTACGGATTATAGAACCCTGAGTTAACCACGCTCTGGCCACATCTCCCCTGTCAAAGTAATGTAGTGAGCACGCACGTGTCGCTCGCAGTCGCGCCGCCGCCGTCGCCGTCGCACAGCCGCAGTTTGTCTGAACCTTAACAATTGTTGTGCGCGTGGGAGCCACCTCACACCCGTCGGGCGAACTCTGGTTTCCGACGCGGGTAGGGCAGCTAGCCAGGAACGGAACGGATGCACCCGCATGCGACGTACGGTGACGTGGAGGCAGCGACAGCAACCCATATGCATGCATGCGCGCGTGAACGGCCCCAAATTAATCTATGCAAAACTCAAACAAGCTCCATGAGTCCATGACTGGCTCGTGCATGGCTGTCTCGTGTCCGGGAGGAGGCGGAGCCGTGTAAGCGTCGCCGCGGCAATAAATTAGTGGAACAGTGCGACATGCACCGGACTACTATGTTCAGTGACGTGCAATGCTCGTCGTGCCCCGCCGCCCGCCGGTACTCTGTACTGCGCTGCGAAGCCGCTCGCTCGCTCGGCCGGGTCCACGAACCACAGTTGGGCCAACTCGGCAGGTACGTTGGGCCAGCCTCGTCTTTGCGTTGGGGCGAAGCAGCAGCTCGCCATTATTTTCTTCCAGTCCACACGCCCACACGGTATGGAAAAAAGTTTCGCCTCTTATCGATCTCGTCTGTATACACAGTACAGCAACGTATGATTAATCGGCACTGTTCCAAGTAGTATACGCTATGCAAGCATCGTGGCAGTATCGAATAAAGATTTTGCTTGGGCAGCTAGCTAGCTATTCCGAGCTATGCTGTGGCTTTTACACCAAAGCAATGCATGCTAGCTAGCTAGCTGGAGATAGCCGTACGTGGGTGGCGCCCACGTACGCACATCGGTTGCGTAAGTACTTTCGCGAGTACCGTCCATTGTCGTCTACTGCTAGCTAGGTGACTCTGCCCCGGAATGTCAAGAGAAGCTGCTAACAAGTACTCCTACGTCCTACAGTACCTATGTAGTTTTTCTTTAATTTGGGTTATATGCTGAAAACACGACAAAACCTTTGGATCAATTAATCGGCAACATGCGTCTTGTTTTGAAAAATCTATACACGTCATGTGATGTTCGTTTCTATGTTTGTCGCTTATGCCAGTACTTGGTGCGTACGAACGCGTACATACCGGTTCTTGCGCCGTAAGAGAGCATGTAAAGCAATCTCACCATCTCGGTCGGAACGGAAACCCTCACCTGCACTCCACGAAGCTAGCTAGCGGCGGGTCCGATCCGTACGACGGCTGGCTGGCTCTATCCCTATCTACAGCCGCCGGCCTGCTGATGTGTCTGTCGTGTGGGCGAGCCCCACGCAACCACACCATCCTGATAAAACTAGTTGCTGCTGCATGCAAAAGCCAAGTGTGTACATGGTCTTGTCGTAGTAGGTATGTGCAACGGTACGTAGCGTACGGGCGGGTTGGGGTGGATGACTGTATGGCGGTGCGCCTTTCGCTACTCCCCATGCACGCAGACGTAGGCCCCAAAACTCCTTCCCCACAACATCGAGACCCGTCTCGTTGCCTGCACCGTCTCCCAAGTCCCAACCTTTGCTTTCCCGAGTCTCTCCATGCAAAATGCAACTCCACAACCGTGCTCATCTCCCCCGCTTATTTATCTGACATGTCCAAATTCTTTATGATCCGTTCGTAAATTATCAATGAATATTCTTTGTCAGTAATTTCTAAATTTATGCAATTTAATTTTTAGATTCATGTACTAACAAGAAATAAATTTATGTACATGTATGGCCAAAAAATTAAAACCACGCATTAACATATTTGTTTGTTTTATCAATACATCAGTTAGTAGCAATAATATCATTTGTTTGATGTAAAATCAATCAATGGCCACGATAAGCGGGGGGCATCTCATAGTGTGAAAAAACTGCGTTGTTCTTTCCATGTCTCAATGTCTGCAACTCTGCACCACCACCCGGCCGGCCCGCCGCTGCATTCTTCTGCGGTTCTGCCCCAACCGCAACCACTAGTAGAGAAGAAGCCTTTCGTCCGGGCCATTAGTCCCGGCCACGGTCTGGGCCGCGACTAATGGTCCGGACACGTCGCCCCGAAAACGCCGAAGCGTACGGCAAGCATTAGTCGCGGCCGTTAGGGACCAAAGGTCCCGGTTTGAGATACAAACCGGGACTAAAGGGGTCTGCGGCTAATTCGTTCAAACGAGGACCCTTTAGTCCCGGTCCTACATACAACCCGCGACTAATGTGTTCAAACGAGGACCCTTGGGTTCCCGCGCTGGTCGTTGATCACACGGCGCCGCCGGGGAATGAAACGTTGTCTTGGAAGTTGATCAAATGCTTAATGCATTTTTGGGAAGTTGAAAAACACGGCCGGATTAATTAGCAAGCCTCCTCATCTCCCCTGCTAGCTCTATATAAGAGAGCTACAGTGCCATTTGCCAAATGCACCATCTCCTCCCTCTAATCTTCTCTCTCGAATCGCTGCCGCGCGCCATGGAGCCACTCGATCCGAGGTGTACGACTACAAGGACGATGCCGTCGACATGCACTTCAAGGTCGTGGTCCTCTCCGCGCATCAACCGTGGAGAGATGGATCCGCGTCGTCAAGAGGCGCTACCTCGACGCCGCACCGATGAAGATCGTGGGCCTCGACTGCGAGTTCACCGACGCCACACCCGAGGAGAGGCAGCGTGCCGCTGTCCTGCAACTCTCCGTGGTGACCGACACGTTGGTGTTCCATATTTGCCACGCTGATCGGGTGCCGCAGGCCCTCAAGGACTTCTTGATGGACAAAACCATCAAATTCTGGGGCGCGGCTATCAACAACGATCAGCGTATGCTGGGGCCTTACGGAATTCATATTTCGTCCGCCGTCGACCTCCAGCAGACCGTTCACCCTAACCCAACGTACCCTAATCTTCCGAGTCTCTATACTCTAGCCAATGTTACTATTGGCACAACGCTTGAGGAGAAGAAGAAGAACAACAACAAGAAGAAGGAGGACGAGAAGAAGAAGGTGGAAGAAGAGAACCTCGCATTAGATTGGAGAGAGTTTCCATTGAGCTTTTATCGCATCAAGTATGCCGCTCTGGACGCTCGCCTAGGCTACGAGATTGCTAGGAGGTGTCTCGGTGCTATGTGATCGTATGTCTCAATGTGTCGATCTAAATGTGCTATATTTAAATCAATTGGGCAATCCGGGTGCCTCGTATTGTTTCCTATATTTAAATCAATTGGGCAAGACTTGAAAAATACATTTTTTGAATGTGCTATATTGTTTCCGAGTGTGAAAAATGTGTTTTTTTGCAAAGCACCAAACACAAATATGTTGCAAAACTTGAGAAATAAAAATTTTGAAAATACTATACCATGTTATATGCACAAATAACCAAATTGTTTCCTCTGAAAAGGTTTCCATCCACCTCAATATTGTTGCCTCAATAGTACCAGACTCATATTAAATTGAAAATGACAATAATAATGTAAAATTAATTTTTTGTTATTTGAATTCAAAACTACGGGGTTACGGGGTAGCATATAGCGGGGAGGAGTGCCACCGGAATGAATGGCGAGGCTACGGGGTTCAGACGGGAGACGGCGGCCATTGCTTTCTCTTTCGCTTGATGAGGAATAGGAATTAGGGAGGCACTATACGGAAGATGTAGCTAGCAGCCGGTGTTTATATATATCGGGCAATGGGGGAAAGAAGAGCCTAGAACGAAGGTTGCAGCTAGCAGCCGGTTTAAAGATATGAATATTTCCATATTAAACTGAAAATGACAATAATAATGCAAAATTAATTTTTTGTTATTTGAATTCAAAACTACGGGGTTACGGGGTAGCATATAGCGGGGAGGAGTGCCACCGGAATGAATGGCGAGGCTACGGGGTTCAGACGGGAGACGGCGGCCATTGCTTTCTCTTTCGCTTGATGAGGAGTAGGAATTAGGGAGGCACTATACGGAAGATGCAGCTAGCAGCCGTTGTTTATATATATCGGGCAATGGGGGAAAGAAGAGCCTAGAACGAAGGTTGCAGCTATCAGCCGGTTTAAAGATATGAATATTTCCATATTAAATTGAAAATGACAATAATAATGTAAAATTAAGTTTTTGTTATTTGAATTCAAAACTACGGGGTTACGGGGTAGCATATAGCGGGGAGGAGTGCCACCGGAATGAATGGCGAGGCTACGGGGTTTAGACGGGAGACGGCGGCCATTGCTTTCTCTTTCGCTTGATAAGTAATAGGAATTAGGGAGGCACTATACGGAAGATGCAGCTAGCAGCCGGTGTTTATATATATCGGACAATGGGGGAAAGAAGAGCCTAGAACGAAGGTTGCAGCTAGCAGCCGGTTTAAAGATATGAATATTTCCATATTAAATTGAAAATGACAATAATAATGTAAAATTAATTTTTTGTTATTTGAATTCAAAACTACGGGGTTACGGGGTAGCATATAGCGGGGAGGAGTGCCACCGGAATGAATGGCGAGGCTAAGGGGTTCAGACGGGACACGGCGGCCATTGCTTTCTCTTTCGCTTGATGAGGAATAGGAAGTAGGGAGGCACTATACGGAAGATGCAGCTAGCAGCCGGTGTTTATATATATCGGGCAATGGGGGAAAGAAGAGCCTAGAACGAAGGTTGCAGCTAGCAACCGGTTTAAAGATATGAATATTTCAATATTAAATTGAAAATGACAATAATAATGTAAAATTAATTTTTTTATTTGAATTCAAACTATTAGTACTTAATCATTAATGTTTATGTTAACATAGGTTTGGCATTAAAAAAATATGATTTTTCACTACAAATAACAAAAAAATGAATTAATAATTATTATTACTTAATCATTAATATTTATGCAAAAGATGATATGGACACAATATTTAGATTCCTATCATTTATCTGATCGATTCATACATATTATTTGTCGAATTTCGATTTATCGGTTTAAAGATATGAATGTTTCCATATTAAATTGAAAATGAAAATAATAATGTAAAATTAATTTTTTTGTTATTTGAATTCAAAACTATTAGTACTTAATCATTAATCTTACTTATGCAAAAAAATAATTTGAAGTAATATTTATGCAAAAAATGAATTAATTTTTGAATTAATAATTTGAAGTAATATTTATGCAAAAAAAGAATTAATAATTATTATTACTTAATCATAAATCTTACTTAATAATTTTTTTGATCGATTTATACATATTATTTGTCAAATTTCGATTTACGGATTTAAAGATAGGAATTTATCCATATTAAATTGAAAATGAAAATAATAATGTAAAATTGATTTTCTTGTTATTTGAATTCAAAACTATTAGTACTTAATCATTAATGTTTATGTTAACATAGGTTTGGAATTCAAAAATAATAATATGATTTTCTCTACAAATAACAAAAAATGAATTAATAATTATTATTACTTAATCATTAATATTTATGCAAAAGATGATATGGACACAATATTTAGATTCCTATCATTTTTCTGATCGATTCATATATATTACTTGTCCAATTGCGATTTATAGATTTAAAGTTATATTATATACCATATTATATGATAATAATAATAACAAAATATGAATAAAATATTGAAAAACTAAATTATTTCATATTTGGATTTAAAGATATATTATTTGTCCACTTGCGATTTACAGATTCCTCACATTTTTTGATAATAATGGATATATTATTTGTCCAATTGCGATTTACAGATTTAAAGATATTAATTATGCCATATTATATGAATAAATGGCAATAAATGAATAAAATAGTTTTATTACTTATTTTATTTTCATTGGAATTCAATATTATTATTACTTATTCATTATTGTTTACTTAAATAATTGTTTTTGGTTTCAAAAAATACAGACATGTGACACAATGATATAAGAGTTAATAGGATTGATATGGTAGTATTGACAACAAGGTACAATCAGACTCGCGGGACCACAGCAGGAAGGAACAGAGAAGTTACGCGTGCTGAGGGTGGAGTAGTGTGAGGATGGGTGATCGATCGGGAAGTTTGAACAAGACTAGAATTTGACTAAAGTTTAAGTGTAATTAGTGCTAAAAATGGTCCAACTGAGAGAGTAACGAGTCGAACAATTAGAAAAAAGAAATTAGAGGCGCTAGGATTACGAGAGCATTGCTTAGTTAGAGGCGCCTCTAATTAGAGCCCGGATGGAAAACAAATGTTGGAAAAAAAATTGAAAGAAATGTTGGAAAAAAAATCTGAAAAAAAAATTCGGAAAATAATCTTTAGTCCCGGATGGTACCATCCGGGACTAAAGGTCCTCCAGCCCAATCCCTGTATTGCGGCCACGTGAAAGGCCTTTAGTCGCGGCTGGTAACAGGCCGGGACTAAAGGTTGGGCCTTTAGTCCCGCTTGGCCTGTCCCGGTTGGCTAACCGGGACTAAAGGCCCTCACGGGCCGGGACAGAAAGACATGTGTCCGCTAGTGAACGCGCTTTCTTTCTCTGATCTGGATTCTGGTGGATCATACTCCCATGAGCTCACGTAGTACACAAATGTATGGCCAACTATTGTCTCTTTTTTTCTAGTAATACATGTCGTATTCATAAATAAAATAAAGGCCAATTACAAGGCACGAAAGCACGGAACATACTGAACTGAAAAGATATGAGAAAACTATTAAAAAAATTAACACATGGCCCTCTCTTCCGGCACCACCATAGCAGCCACCAAAGAGAAAATGGACAGATCACCTCTTCACCCGAGCTCGAGGCGGTTCCATCACTGGTTGGGAAAGTAGTTTGCCAGAGGCAAAACCATTTCTGTTGACAGAACAAGACCAGGGCAACACGACGCCGGACACGCCATTGAATTCTAGAAATGACACCCCACACGACGACGTCGGACTAGGGAATCAAAACTGTGAGCCGCCAACAATACTAGGGAAACCCCTATCTGTGGCGCACCCAAAAAAAATTCTGTGGCGCATGGTGGGTGCGCCACAGAATCCTCGCCACTAAAATTACAATTCTGTGGCGCACTGGCCCATGCGCCACAGAAAACCCAGAATTTTGTGGCGCACTGCACAACCATGCGCCACAGATTGTGTTTTTCAGGTTTAAAAAAAATATGGCTGCCACCGCAGCCACCACCGTCGTCGGCGTCAGGCTCGTGCTCCTTGATTCTTTTCCACCGCCGTCGCTCACCATCCGATTCTCCATGGCGTCCGCCGAACTCGCCCGACCGCGTCGTCGCGTGGTGATCCCTGGCCGCAGGTGCGGGTCGACGTCGCCGGCGCCCGCGACGGTGGAGAGGAGACGCAAGCGACGAACGTGCACCGGGGGTTCCACCGCGTCCGCGACGGCATCCGTGACAAGGTTGAATACCCCCACATCTCCACCGGCCCGATTCGGAATTTGCTGTCCCTGTCTGCTAGTAGAACAAATTAGGTGAAAGGGGATCGAGGAGAGGGAGAGAGAGGCGGCGCGCGAGGAAGAGGATAGGCATGGGGGAGAAGAGCATGGCGGGGTAGGGGCCGAGGGCGGCGGCGTGGGGGAGGCGGCAGCGAGCGTGGATGTGGACGGCGGCGAGCGGACCGGCGGCGACGAAGAGGATAGGCATGGGATGGGCGTCGTGTGCAGAGAGAAGAAAGGCAGAGAGAAGAAAGAGAGGGGTGCGTGGTGGGTGTGTGTGGCGGCGTGGGTTGACCAGGTGAGAGGAGAGAGAAACCAGATCAGATTTGGATCTGGATCTGGAATATGACTTTCTGGGGCGCATCTGACCACATGCGGCGCATGTAGGACGTGCGCCACAGAAAGTCACATTTCTGTGGCGCACCACATGCGCCACAGAAATGTGACTTTCTGTGGCGCATGCAAAAATATGCGCCACAGAAATATTTCTGTGGTGCATGGCTATTTTGGTGCGCCACAGAATATGGTTCCACATAAAGCTGTTTTCCTAGTAGTGCAACCACGTACCCAACATAAGATGCACCATCTCCAGCTGTCACTAGCGCAGACAACCGTCTAAGTGTATTTCTGGACAACTTCGCGAGCTTCACTCTGACGCTAGAGAGAACGCCGTCGCAACGACGAAGCCCAAAACACAAGTCTATCACAAAGATGTCGCCGCCGCCACGCCATCCCCGCTTGAACATACTACAGTCCAGATCCCTCGCCGACCACAGAGTAGAACACCGCATCGAAGAAGAACCTGGAATACTTTTATTCATCACACACGTTGAGCGGCCGAAAACCTAAACTACAGAGTACCTAACCTAGAGCTACAGTAGTTCCCACATGCTGGATCCGACGACCCCCCTCACCATCGATGACCAGGAGGTCGTCAGTAGAAGGGAGCCGCAGGATGCTGGCGGCGGAAAGCTAGATCGCTTTTCCTCTCTCCCGGCGACGCGAGGATGAAAAGATAGGAGACTATACCGTTGGCTGACTATAGTCTGATAAGAGTTGGCATAAAGGCATCTGCAAAGGCGCCCCCAACCAGACACGAAAAAATGTCTGTTTTGATCCGTTTGGGATGGTCCAGATACATACGGGAGGCCCTGATCGGCAACAACCATTTGGTCCAGGTTGGCCTTTTTTTGCCCATTTTCCCTATTTGGCTACTAACATAGTTCACAATCAATAAAATTTAATAAATAGTTGAAACGAGATAAACAACATAATTCATAATTATACAACATAGTTCGCATAATAAAATAAAAATAAAATGGAGAGAACATGACTACAGATTTTCTAGTTGAGTCCACATATGCTCAACCAAATCTGTCTGAAGTTGATTGAGGGTTTCCCGATCATAAATCTCATGATACACATGTTTTATGTTTCTGCTCTTTTTTGAATTCTTCAAATAAAAGAGGCCTTTCATCAGTTTTAAGATTTTCACCAAGGTGGGAACAAATAGAATTACGAAAGTGGCAGAAAAGGTGATTAGACCAACTCAAACTGCGTTCATGCCAGGGAGACATATCCTTGAGGGTGTTTTAATCCTGCACGAGACAATTCATGAACTTCATAGGAAGAAAATGGATGGGGGTCTTATTAAAAATCGATTTTGAAAAGGCTTACGATAAAGTACGGTGGCCTTTCCTACAACAAGTGTTTCGCATGAAAGGTTTTGATCCCAAGTGTGTAAGTGGATTGAACAATTCGTTAGTCAAGGGAGTGTTGGTATTAAAGTAAACGATGACATAGGTCATTACTTTCAAACTCATAAAGGGTTGAGACAGGGAGATCCACTTTCACCCATTCTCTTCAACATTGTGGCGGACATGCTCGCCATAATGATAGCAAGAGCTAAGGAAGACGGCCAAGTTGCTGGACTTATACCACACCTAGTAGACGGGGGGGTATCAATACTACAATTCTATGTATCTTTGAACAACTTTCTGGTTTGAAAATCAATTTCCACAAAAGCGAGATCTTTTGTTTCGAAAAAGCTAAGGAGGTTGAAGCGCAATACAGGTTGAAGCGCAATACAGGCTGCTCTTCGGTTGTGAGTCTGGATCCTATCCTTTTAGATATTTGGGTATACCAATTCACTTCCGCAAGCTAAGCAATGCAGAATGGAAAATCATAGAAGATCGTTTTGAGAAGAAGTTAGCGAGTTGGGCAGGGAAATTGCTGTCCTATGGTGACCGGCTGATTTTGATTAACTCAGTTTTATCGAGCCTTCCTATGTTCATGCTATCTTTCTTCGAAGTACCTATAGGGGTGCGGAAAAGATTAGATTTTTTTAGGTCTCGGTTTTTCTGGCAAAATGATGCGCACAAACGTAAGTACAGATTAACTAGATGGAACATTATGTGCCGACCAAAAGACCAAGGAGGTTTGGGGATAGAGGTTTTAGAAGTTAAAAATAAATGTTTATTAAGCAAATGGATTTTCAAAATCTTATCAGAAGATAGTGGGGTATGGAAGGAGTTAATTCAAAATAAGTATCTCCATTCAAAATCTTTGTCTCAACTTAAGAGCAAATAAACTGACTCCCCTTTTTGGAAGGGGCTCATGAAGGTAAAAGATGAATTTTTTGACAGGGGTTCTTTTGTTGTGGGGAATGGAGAGACAACCCGTTTTTTGGAAGATACATGGCTCGGGGACAAGCCCCTGTCTAGTCAATATCCCTCCCTCTATCGTATTGTCCATCGAAAACAAGTTTATGTGGCCAATGTATTATCCCAAGCACCTCCACTAAATCTAAGTTTTAGGAGGGATTTAACTGGCAATAAATGGACACGATGGTTACACTTGGTAAACCGATTAATGCAGGTAAACTTAACGAATCAAAAGATGTTTTCAAATGGGGACTCACTACTACGGGAGTTTTTACTGTAAAATCCTTGTACCTAGATTTCATGAGTGATCATACAAGGTTTTTACGTAAATACATTTGGAAGATGAAAGTACCACTAAAAATAAGCTTCAAAAAAAGTACCACTAAAAATTAAGATTTTTATGTGGTTCTTGTATCGCATGGTGATTCTCACAAAGGATAACCTAGCCAAGCGTAATTGGAATGGTTGCAAAAATGCTGCTTTTGTGATCAAGATGAAACAATCCAACATTTATTTATCTCATGTCCTTTGGCAAGAATGACTTGGCGCATTGTTCACATAGATTTCAACATCAAACCCCCAAATAGTATATCACATTTGTTTGGCAATTGGTTAACGGGTTTCTCTAAACAGGAGAAGGTTCACATTCGAGTGGGAGCCCGTGCTTTGATTTGGGCTATGTGGAACATCAGAAATGATTATATCTTTAACAGAGCAAAGAAAACTTCTTTTATGCAGGTTATCCCGATGGCAACTCATTGGATCTGTACGTGGTCCTACCTACAATCAACGGAGAAGCGAGACGCAATGGATTTTGGGTGCAGCCGCCTGGAATCGGTCGCGTCGGATCTATATTCCCAGTTCAGCTGGCGTTCTGATCTTAGGATAACATGTTGATGCAGAGTCATCCTTTGTTGTCCCTATATTTTAGATGGGTGATTCATGTTGCAACTTTGTGTGACCAGTGATGTAATCTACTTGTAAGAACCTCTGAGTCTTAATAAAATCAATAAAAGCCGCATGCATCAAATCGATGCAGAGGCTGGGACTGCCCCTTTTCTAAAAAAAATCTATTAGTGGTCAAAAAATTAAAAGATGGACAACATTTTCTCATTCTTTTTTTTGCGGTGAACATTTTCTCATTCGGAACTAAGATTGTCCTCCGCATCATGGGTGATCCGTCCAACTGGATCGAGCTGATAGGAACGTTGAATCATACGGAGTATATGAGTATCATAATATCCCCTGAAGCAACAAGCTGAGAAATTAATGAGAAAGAGAACTGAAGTCACACGATTCTACGTTCTGAAAGATACATGCATACAGAGTTAGCAGACGAGCAGGCTTTACGATCCTGCCAACAGTTGTTAAGCTTACCACTACCCAGCACATCGATGCGTACAACAGTGCAGGTGCAGGGTAGCCAGGCGAGGTCCACGCCCATGCTTGCCAATAAACCGCTGCCCCCGGCCGGCCGGTACGACGGCTCTTCGAATTCGCTGTTCGCAACAGCCAGCTCTGACGTGCTTCCATGGCGTATGCAGCGAGTATACAGTTATGCACTGCCTGCGAGATCGACTAGACGAGAGTCGAGAGGGGAGAGGCAAAGCGCCAAAGCCAAGATCGGTCCGGTCGACATGGGAGACCGGACTAAACGTCCCTCGTTTCCACGATCAACACAGAACTGAGACGACCAAAGTGATCACGATTAGAGGCCGGGATGCCGTCGATATCTCACAGTGACTGCAGGCACATGGATTTTTGTGTTGGGTTTGAACTTTGAATGATGATGGGTGGCTTGATGCCACACGGCTGCTCCCCGCTCCGCAGCACCACATGCCCGCCCCCGCCCGTGTCAGCGCAGCTAAACCACCACGTACCTTCCAGATCCTCCTCCCCTCCGATTCTTCACCCTTTATGAAAGGGAAAGCTGCTTGGCTCGGCTCGCGGTAGCGTCGAATAACCTTGCCCACCCAACCAGCGTCCGGCATGCATGCAATAATGACGGCAAACGAGGATGCCCAACCAACCGTGCTTCCCGGATGGGCCTGCCTTTTCACGCTCCTGAAGCAATCCATATCCATCGAGGTCCAGAGCATTCGAGCGAGCCGCTTTCTTTGCCTTTCAGTTTTATTTTCTCTTATCATTTCAGCGAGCTGTTTTCATCGGGTCTTCGGTGTGGGCTTTAATGATTTTGTGTGAGGCTCTCCTGTTTTTGTGTCTTGATCATTGTTTGGATCGGTGGAAATGGGTCTTGCATGTGACGTCCTTGTGACTCGCCCTACGTCTAAAGCGTGTGCACGTACGTATCTCTCTCTTGATGTCAGCGTAAACAGAAGCATGGTCGGGCAGGTATACCTGTATTCATGTACGCCAGATCATAGTTGATTTTCTAGACAACCCGTGACGAATGAAACTAGTACATTCTTAAAATCTCTGCTCATTCTTAAAAATTATCTTATTTACTTATCTCACAACTATTTAAAAACTATAAAAAAATCATGATTCAAGAAGTAAGATACTATATTAAGAAAATTTATTGGAATATTTAAACCGCACTCTTACGAAGTTTTTATTGTGTTGTTGTCGGCCCAGTGGAAACCGGGGTATCATGGGCCGGCCTGCCACAGCCCTCAAACGCTCCGCAGGAAATTCTACTAAGGACCAGGCTTTCAGCCTGACGAGCCTCGCGAGGCATTTTCCCTCGCGAGGGCTTCTTTGCTCGACTGAGCATTTCTGCTAAGGACCAGACGATCGGCCTGGGAGGCCTCGAGAGGAACCTCTGCCTCGGGAAGGCCTCTCCTAGAAGATCTTCAGGCCCTGGCGCGTCTCCGCGCCACCCTCGGAGGTTTTCCCTCGCGAGAAGTCAACGGCTACAAAACCTCGGCGAGGCTTCAGGCCCTCGCGGGGTTCCTTCAAGTGGAAGCAAGCTCCTGCACCGCTGCAGAGCGCACATGGGCTCTGCGCCCGCCGCAGAGTGACGCGCGCGCCTGCGCGCGATGACGAAGACGCCGCAGTTGCCATTCTCGTGTATAAAGTGGTCAAAGGAGCTGCGGCAAGCAAAGCGGACTCCAAGACTTGCCAAATTGGTGATAAAGCGGCCGGCCGCCGCTACGCTCCAACTGCGACGTCACCGTGGGGCACGCCCCAAAGCTCTGCAGCGCCAGCCCACCGTCCTGGTTGGACGGTGGCTTTTTCTGCCAAGACGACGTGCTCCCTGCCATGGACCGCGTCCATGGACGCCCCCGACGCTGTGCGCTGTGCTCCAACTCGGCGGCATTGTGGTATCCCTTCCCGCCGGAGATTTTCGGGGAAGAGGACCAAGCCCAGTATATAAGGAGCCAGTGTACGACCTAGGAGGGGATCCCGCATTCACCAACTCATTCCACAACCAAGGAGCTACGTCTGAGGAAGAAGACGGAGCTCATTCCACCATAGTCCACCATAGCCAACTGTGCCCTCGGCAAGCACCTTGTACTGTGAACCTCTCCAAGCAGTGCAATACATCTTAGCAGGACGTAGGGCTTTTACACCTCACGGTGGGCCTGAACCTGGGTAGCGGCTCGTGTTCCTCTCTGTCGTGATGTTCCTCACCGAGCTCGACGAGCACCGTCGCCGAGGTTGTTGAGGATTTGTTTGACGTTGTGTTCAGCCCCTTACTCGTTTCCTGGCTTGAGAGACACCCCTAGTTCCTGGGACTAGTCTCCGACATTTGGCGCGCCAGGTAGGGGGCTGAGGCGCGTCTTCAACTTCTTCAACCTCTCCGCGCCATGACTGACACGCGAGCTGCGCGTCTTGCGCGACGGACGTCCGGCAGGGCCAACACCGAGCCCGCCGCCAACCACAACCCGCGTGGTCGCCCACGCGCCAACCGCGCTTCAGAGCGCAACGCCGAGCCGCGCGTCGAGCATCCTGAGGATGACGGCGGCAACGGCAGCGGCAACGACGGCGAGACGAGGGAGCTTCCTCCTTGCACCCATCCAGGCGCGAGAGCGCCTCCACGATGGGCCGAGCAGCGCCCAGCCCAGCCACGCGCTACTGATGGCGCAAGAGCTGCTGCGCTACCGTCCCACGCAGGCGGGCCACGACAACTGGCTTGGGCGTCTCGAGGAGCTCATCAACGCCGCCGCCGTTCCTGCCGCCACCACTGCAGCACCAGCGCCCTCTCGCTCGCTGGTGCGCCACTCCGGACGCGAGGGGAACATAGCGCACGGCGCTCCTCCTCCCCCTCCGCCTCCGCCACCTCCTCCAGCTGCAGCTCCGGCAGCAAACCACCGCGCCGCGTCGCACGCATCCTCGCCGCACGACTGCCAGATTGTGCAGCGGACTCCGGCGGATGCCCGCGTGGAGATCGAGCGCCAGAGGGACCGCCACAACCGCGTCGTGCAGGAGATTGCCGCTGCAGGTCGCCAGAACCGCGGCGTACTCGCTGGTGGCGCCGTGACGTACGCCACGGGCTGCACCGCCTTCACCCGCAACCTGCGCCGCGTCGTCTGGCCTGTGAAGTTCAAGCCAGACCTCCCTCCCGCTACGACGGCAGGACCAACCCTCTGGAGTTCCTGCAGCTCTACACCGTCTCCATCCAGGCTGCGGGAGGCGACGACAAGGTGATGGCCAACTGGCTCTCCATGGCGCTCAAGGACTCCGCGCTCTCGTGGCTCATGAACCTCCCCGAGAACACCATCGACACGTGGGAGGACCTCTGCAAGGTCTTCGTCGCCAACTTCAAGGGCACCTACGAGCGCGCGCTCACCTACAACGACCTTCGCGCGGTGCGCCAGAAGCCTGACGAGACCCTCCGCAGATACATCCAGCGCTTCAGCCAGGTCCGCAACAAGATTCCGAACATCCCGGACTCGCACGTCATCTCCGCCTTCAGGGAGGGCGTCACGAACCACAGGATGCTCGAGAAGCTCGGCATCCACGACACCCTCTCCTCTGTGGTGAAGCTCTTTGATCTGGCTGACAAGTGCGCCAAGGCTGAAGAGGGCCTCCTCTTCGTCAAGAAGGAAGTGGAGGATGACCCTCCAGAGGGGTCCAGGAGCAAGAAGAAGCCTGCCGAGAAGCGCAAGACCACCGCCATCCTCGCGGCAGAGCCTGACGCAAAGCAGCCTCGCGAGGCCTCTCCGGCGGCTGAAGAGAAAAAGGGGACAATCGCCCATACTGCATCTACCACAACAGGCACAACCACGCACTGAGACTGCTGGGAGCTCAAGCAGCTCAGCAAGGAGCGGAGAAGAACCAGGGCCGCGGCGGCCGCGGCGGAGGCCGTGGTGGCCGCGGAGGTGGACGCCACAACTTCCAGCACAGGGCTCGGGGGAACAACGCTGGGCAAAACGGCAACCTCCCCGACGAGAACCCTGGGGGCTACCAGGCCCCTCAGGGGGCAATAGCCTGCATCCTCGGCGGGTCCCAGGCGCCCAAGTCCAACAACCACTTCAAGCAATTCTCTCGCGAGGTCAGCGCAGCGCTTCCAGGGCTTGAGGCTTCCCAGCCCCTCAAGTGGTCACAGTACACCATCGCCTTCGACTCCAAGGACCACCCCAAGTCGACCAAGGCTGTAGGCACCATCCCTCTGGTGTGCACCCCATCATCAACAACATCGCCGTCGCCAAGACACTCATAGATGGGGGTGCGGGCTTGAACGTCATCTCTGTCGAGACCTTCGAGCAGCTTCAAGTGCCCTACGAGTGGCTATGCCCTCTAGGCCCTTCACGGGGGTGACAAGTGGCTCTACCACACCTCTGGGGCAGGTGAGGCTCGCGGTCACCTTCGGCACGCCGCAGAACTACCGCACCGAGCAGATCGACTTCGACGTCGCACACATTGGCCTGCCCTACAACGCCATCCTCGGCTACCCCGCCCTCGCGAAGTTCATGGCCGTCACTCACCATGCGTACAACATCGTCAAGCTTCCAGGCAGCGGCGGCACCATCGCCATCCACGGTCAAGTCCAGGACGCAATGCGCTCTGTCGAGACCGCCTACAAGGCCGCTGCCGTGGCATTCCCCGCTGATGAGGACATGGAGCCCCTCGAGAGGCCCGCGAAGAAGAAGCAGCTGTTCTCACAGGAGCAGGCAGCCACGAAGAAGGTGTCACTGGACGCCAGCGGCTCGGGGGCTAGCGTCACCATAGGCGCTGGCTTGCCTCCCAAATAGGAAAGCGCGCTCGTCGCCTTCCTCAGGGCAAACTCTGACATGTTCGCATGGACACCGTCAGAGATGTCCGGAGTACCGAGGGAGGTGATCGAGCACCACTTAGCCGTGTGTCCAAACGCACGCCCCGTGAAGCAGAAAGCACGGCGCCAGGCGCCAGAGAAGCAAGAGTTCATCATCAAGGAAGTAGAGAAGTTGAAAGAAGCACACATCATCAGGAAGTTCCACACCCCACATGGCTCTCCAACACGGTGGTCGTTCCCAAGCACACCGGGGGCGGCAGGCTCTGCATCGACTACACCGACCTCAACAAGGCCTGCCCCAAGGACCCGTACCCCATGCCTCGGATAGACCAGATCGTGGACTCCACCGCCGGCTGCGACCTCCTCTGTTTTCTGGATGCCTTCTCAGGCTACCACCAGATCAAGATGGCGAAGGAGGATGAGGAGAAGACAGCATTCCTCACCCCTTGTGGTGTGTATTGCTACGTCTGCATGCCCTTTGGCTTGAAGAACGCCGGCGCCACCTTCCAGAGGCTCATGAGGAAGGCCTTGGGGGCTCAGATGGGAAGAAATGCAGAAGCCTACGTCGACGACATCGTGGTCAAGACTCGCGAAGAGCACACCCTCATGGAGGACCTCGAGGAGACCTTTGCCAGCCTGCGCAAAGTAACATCAAGCTGAACCCCGCCAAGTGCGTCTTCGGGGTACCGTCAGGCAAACTCCTCGGGTTCCTAGTGTCTCACCGCGGCATAGAAGCGAATCCTGACAAGATCAAAGCCATAGAAGAGATGCAGCCACCTCGTCGCCTCAAGGACATGCAGCGCCTCGCGGGATGCATGGCCAGCCTCGGCCGTTTCATCTCCAAGTTCGGCGAGAGGGCGCTGCCATTTTTCAAGCTCATGAAGCGGTCTGGCACGTTCAAGTGGACGCCTGAGGCGGACAAGGCATTTGAAGACCTGAAGAAGTACTTGGCTAGCCCACCTGTCATGGTTGCCCCAAGGCCTGGCGAGCATCTGAAGCTGTACCTATCAGCCACTCCACAAACAGTGAGCGCAGCCTTGGTGGCAGAAAGGGAAGAGCCAGTCCTCGCCAAGAAGGACACGCCACGCCAAGCCCAGATCCCCCCGACAAGGAAACATCCTCTTCAGGCCCTGAGCCCCATGCCGAGCCCGCAACCAGAAGGCACCCTCGTCGAGGGTCCACCTCAAGGCTCGACAAGGCTCCCGAGGAGCCCAGCGCTGCGTCACCATCGACAACCCTCGTCGAGCATCCCGTCTACTTCGTCAGCACTGTGCTGCGAGATGCTCGCGAGCGGTACACTATGCAGCAGAAGCTCCTCCTCGCGCTCCTCATCGCTTCCAGGAAGCTGCGCCACTACTTCCAGGGCCACCCCATCACGGTGGTCACATCATTCCCTCTGGAGCAGATCCTGCGCAATCCAAACGCCACTGACCGTCGCAGGGTGGAACATTGAGCTGCAACCTTTTGGCCTGCGCTTCGACACCACCAGGGTCATCAAGGGGAGAGCATTGGCTGACTTCGTCGCCGAGTGGACAGACACCAGCAAGAAGAGCCTCATGAGGCAGAACCACGCCAGCAGGAGACACGTGCCAAGCCACTGGACCATGCACTTCGACGGAGCATTCGCATGCCAGAACGCTGGGGCTGGCGTCGTCCTGACCTCACCCAAGGGCGACAAGCTCTACTACGCCGTCCAGCTGTGCTTCACGACAGACAAGGTCTCCAACAACATCGCCGAGTACGAGGGCCTCCTCGCCGGGCTCAGAGCCGCAATCGCCCTCGGCATCAAGCGCTTACTCATCAAGGGCGACTCCCAGCTCCTCGTCAACTTCTCCAACAAGAGCTATACGCCTAAGGACGGCCACATGGCCGCTTACCTCGAGGAGGTCCGCAAGCTCGAGAAACACTTCAAGGGGATGGAGCTCAGGCACATCCCACGAAGGGAGAACCAGGAGGCCGACGACATCGCCAGGCGAGCATCACGCAGAGAAGCCCAGCAGGCGGGCGTGTTCGAGGAGAGACTCACCAGGGCATCGGTGAAACAGCCAAAAGAAGCGTCGAGATGAACATGGACGAAGAGCTCCCACCACCACCAACATCTGGAGCGCCAGCTGCGGTCCACCCACAGGGGAACGCCTGCTGCTGGCCATGACACACAAGAGACGGGCTGGATCGATGAGCTCAAGGAGTACCTCAGGGACGGAGTCCTCCCTGAAGAGGACGCAGAAGCAGAGAGAGTTGCTCGCCAGGCCAAGTCATACTGCCTTCACGAGGGAGACCTGTACCGCAAGCGTCCAAATGGAGTTGCACTAAAATGCGTCCCCCCTGAAGAAGGCCGCCAGCTGATCAAGGACATACACAGTGGAGAATGTGGCCACCACTCGTCATCACGCACCCGCAGGGAAAGTCTTCAGGAGGGTTCTATTGGCCCTCAGTGCTTCAAGATGCAACCACCGTGTCCAGGCTTGCGAGGCATGCCAGTTCCACGCCAAGCAAGTCCACCAGCCCGCACTGGGGCTCCAGACCATCCCTCTCTCCTGGCCCTTGCGGTCTGGGGGCTGGACATCCTGGGACCTTTCCCACGCTCCAGCGGGGGCTACCGCTACCTCTACGTCGCCATCGACAAGTTCACCAAATGGGCGGAGGTTGAAGCGGTGCGCACCATCCCGGCGAGATCAGCGGTGAAATTCATCAGAGGCCTGGCCTGTCGCTTCGGCGTGCCAAATCGCATCATCACCGACAACGGCTCACAGTTCACCAGCGGCATCTTCAGGGCCTACTGCGAGAGTCTGGCACACGGCTCTGCTTCGCCTCGGTGGCTCATCCACGAAGCAACGGGCAGGCTGAGCGGGCGAACGCAGAAGTGCTCAAAGGCCTCAAGACAAGAAGCTTCAATCGCCTCAAGGCCCACGGCAAGAACTGGATCGAAGAGCTCCCCTCCGTGCTCTGGTCCATCCGCACCACCGCCACGAAGCCCACTGGAGAAACGCCGTTCGCTCTCGTCTATGGCGCTGAAGCAGTCCTCCCCACCGAGATCAAGCATGGGTCCCCACGGATCCTTGCTTTCAACGAGGACAACCAAGAGGAGCTCCACAACGACGACTTGCTGCTGCTCGATGGACTACGCCGCCGTGCCGCCCTCCGAGCGGCAAAGTACCAGCAAGACCTGCGCCGCTACCACAGCCGCCACATACGGCCGCGCACCCTCGAGACAGGCGATCTCGTCCTCAGGAGGATCCTCTCCAGAGGGCCTCCACAAGCTCTCACCCATGTGGGAAGGCCCCTACAGGGTCGCGCACATCGCCAGGCCGGCGCGGTGGCTCGAGACGGAAGACGGCGATCCGATCAAAAATCCATGGAACATCGAGCACCTACGCAAGTTCTACCCGTGATCACGTCGCGGCAGGCATTTTTTGTCTCAAGAGGGAAGCACGCGTCTTCACCTCCCAGCTTCACCAAGCTTTCCCTTCACGAGGGCCATCTCCACTGAGAGTTTCCTACAACGCGTGCCACGGGCCGCGGGAAGCCTCAGCCACTCCATGTGGAACCCCATGCCCAGACATGGCGGACTTTGTCTTGGCCTCGCCAAGTGTAATGAACAATTTCAGGTCATCATGAACCTATTGCGCTTCGGCGCCGTTATGTAATATTGCTTGGTGAGTTTGTTTTCTTACATTTCATTCGCGCTCACATTTTTCCCCATGCGCACCTCGCGAGCGGGGGCTGAGCACGGTGCCTGTGTCTCGGGAGCATCCCAGCAGCATCGTAAAATCCAAAGGATCCGAGCTCTAACTCGTGGCTCTCCGCCCACGACCGTTATCTCACCAAAGAGCTCTGACTCGTGGGTTAGCTCCCATGCACGTCACCTCACCAAGGACCTTGGTGCTTATTCTCCTCGTGAGATACCCATGAGGAAATCTATGAGCGCGCATGAGTTGTACAACTATGCTTTGCTTGTGGGTTCGCCTCTCTCTCCAACACAGGGAACAAGACGCCTTGCAGGGCTCCAAAAGCTCCAAACCAGCCTCAGGCAGCCTCGAGAGGGAGAACACCTCACCAGGAACACAACACCCTCTACAAAGCAGGCGTCTCGCCAGAGCTAAGTCCAGAACTTACGCCTCATGAGCTCTTTTTCCCTCTCGCTGGTTTTGTCGCCCCTCGAGCCTCTCTTTTCTCTCTTACGCCTCATGGGCTGCTTGCACGTCAAAGGGGAGCCCCTGAGCATCGCGCCTCGAGGGCTCTTACCTCTCTAAGCCTTACGCACCCCCGGCCTTGTCGAGCCCTGACTCCGGCATACCGAAGCGGCGGTGCTATTTGCGCTAAGAGCAGGGTCCTAACGACGTAGAGCGAAAAAGACATGAGGGAACAGATAAAAGGCCTCCCGAGGGGCACTCACACTTGCACAAATAAAAGTGTCTTTACAAACCAGCACAAATAAAAGCAACAAGTCTTAAGATAACTGGTGCCCTTGGCACATCTCTCACAGGGGCAACCTAAGCAGCGGGGTCGTCGTCGCCGTCGACGTTCATCATCCACCTCCTCAGCACCAGCCTCGTCGTCGCTCTCCTCGACCTCGACCCTCTTGAAGCGTTGAGTGTACTTCTCCACGTCGTCCCACACCGAGGCGTCCAGCTTCGAGGCGAGTTCCTTCTCCAGAGGCTCCATCACAGACGCGAAGTCGAAGCCGGGGTGGAGGTGTGCAAGGTTGGCGAAGACTTGGCCGACCGCGACGCCAAGGAGCTCGCGGCTCTCGGTGTCGACCAGTCGTCGAGGTTCGTCACGACCTCTTCAAACTTGGTGAGAGCTGCTCGAAGAAGCCAAGGTAGATGGCGACGTCGTAGTTCCCCTCGACAGAGAGCCTGGGGGCTTCGGTCCCCAGGCGGCCCGCGACGGCGCGCACGCCTCACCAAGGAAGCAAACATGCGCTCCCGCTGGCGCGACAAGACCTGCGCAGTCAGAGCGCTCCGCCGAGCTTCCTCGACGAGCTCCACAACAGGCCCCACCTGCTGCTGCATCTCGTTCATGTCCTGCGTCAAGGAGGCAAGGTCCTGCTCCGCGTGCTTCCGAGCCTCCACAGCGTCATGAAGGCGGGAGTCAAATCGCTTCTTCTGAGCCTCAAGCTCCCTGATGCGGCCTCAAGCTCGTTGCGTCTCTTCGTGAAGCGCGCCTCCTGCTTCTTGGCCTTCTCCGCGAATCCTTCCTGCAATTGTCGCGGAAGAGCTGCTCCTTGGTCGCGGACTCCTCCGCCATCTGCTCCTCCTTCTTGCGGAGGTTCTCGTTGGTCAGCGCGAGGCGCTTCTGGTAGAACGCCTCGTCTTGAGTAACTTTGCTCTCGCGAGACTCCAGGTGCTCCCGCTGCGCAGATTGATCCTTCTCGATCTGTTCGACCTGTTCCTCGCGCTTGCGTAGCTCGGTCTCGCGGGCATCAAGTTCTGCCCCGCGCTGCACCATCTGGTTCTCGCGGACGCAGGTCCTCGCGGAGCTTCTCCAGGCCTTGCCGCACGGTCTCCGACTCGGCGATGATCCCCGCCTCGCGGTCCAGAGCTCCTTGTGCTTGGTGGAGACCGCCGCCTCGCGCGCCGCCAGCTCCTGATGCTTGGCCTCCGTCTCCGCCTCGAGAGCCTCGCGCTAGCACTCAGGTCCGCAAGGGTCTCCTCGACCTCGCGGACCACGCTGATGCGGATCTCTTCAGCAGAGCGCAGCGCCGCCTCGCGTTGCGCCTGGGCTGCCTCGTCCTTCCGGCGGCAGCGCTCCACGGTCTCCTGGAGGCAAGCCCAGCCCCGCGCAAGCTCGGCGACCTCCTCCGCCCTGCGCGGTCTTCCTCAGCGAGCTGGGCCTCGAGCCCATCGAGCACCTCCCTCGCCGAGCGAAGGACGGCCTCTCGGCGAGCTGCGACAGGGCGCCGACCCAGCAAGGCTAGGGCCCACGATTCTCCAGAGGGCCTGGAAGCGCCAGCGCCTGCGAGGACTCCGGGGCATCGCGCCTTGGGCTCTGGGTGTCCTCGAGGCGCGCCTGGGGGCTCTGCTGGGAGCCTCCCTCTTCCTCCATGCAAGGGGCCTTCTGGGGGCTCTGGCGAGAGCCCCCCTCACCTTCAGCGCTGGGAGCCTTCTGGGGGCTCGAGGCGCCCCCACCATCAGCTCCACCATCTTTCTGCCCCTGGGGAGCACTCTCCTCTTCCCAGGAGCAGGGTTGGCCTTCTCTGCTGAGGCCGTCCCCGCGCAGCCTCAGTGCCCGCGTAGGCCCTCCAAGGCCCGAGCTCGGTGGAGGCGACGGCACGTGGTGTCCTCCATTCGACGTCGCATGCGTCTCTGCAGACGCAGCTTCCCCGCCGTGCCCTCCTTCGCCGGCGGCGTGGTCCTTGCCGCGTCCATCTCCGGCGTCTTCTCTTGCGCGCGGGAGAAGCGTCAGGCCGCGAAGGCGGCGGCGTCGTCACCTCAGCCTCCTCCTCCTCTCCTCGTGGCGCTCCTCGCCCCAGGAGGTGGCGTCGCAGCCTCGGGAGAGGAAGCGGTGGCCTCGGGTGCACCTCTTCAGTCGTAGGCGTCGCGGACGCCGCGGCAGACTGGAGATCTCTCCAAGTCTCCGGAGCCTCCGCCTCTTTGGCTCCTCAGGCGCCTGGAGAGGAAAAGACTCAAAACCCCTCGAGAGGCTACACAAGAACAACATCGAACAGGAAAGGGAGTACAAAAACTTACGCCGCGGTGTCGACCCACTTCCTCTTCTTCCGCCGCGGGCGGAGCACTGGGCTCCGCGCTCGTCCGTGCCTCTGTTCCTCCTGGGCTCCGGCGTTCCTGTCGTGGATCGCCTTGGAGCGGGGCTCGCAGTGGCCCGACGAAGCATCGTCATCGTCGCTCTCCTCCTCCCCCGACACGCTTCGAGGGGGCAACCACGAACTCGTCGCCGCTGCCTGAGGAGATCTCGTGGATCTCAGCCTCAGGCGCCGCACTCTTCAAGGCGCTCGAGTTCTCCGCCGAGGAAGCGGCTGATACGTCCATTTTGCATCACTATTTTATATCATAATTTACTGCTATTCATCGATATATTTCATATTTAGAAGTGTTACTTATGTTATTTTACCTATTTTGCATGTTTGATGAATAATGGAGAATTGGACACCGGAGTCAGGATTCTGCTGGAAAAAGCACCGTCGAGATTGCGCTATTTCTGAAGATCAATAAATCGAAGGAGACATATGGAAGTCCCTATTTTGCCCGATGACAGAGGAGGACAAAAGGGGAGGCTGAGAAGGGCCAAGGTGGGCCCTCCTCACCAGCTGGCGCGGCGGGCCCACCAGCCGCGCCGCCAGGTGGTTTGGGGGGCCTGGCCCACCTCAGCCGTTCCCCCTTCGTGTACTTGACCCCCTCGGTCACCGCCACCTCTCCATCGACCATCCATGACTCCCCCATCCATGTGTGAGTAATTCCCCGCTGTAGGCTGAGGGGATGGTAGGGATTGGATGAGATCATTCATGTAATAGTTGTGAGATTTGTTAGGGCATGGTGCCTAGTATCCATCGGTAGTACTTTATGTCATTGTTGCAACTTGTTATGCCTGATGCTTGACACTTAGGGCCCGAGTGCCATGATCTCTGATCTGAACATGTTATTGAATCATGAGAATAATTATTGTTTTGGGTCATATCTATAAGTTGTATACACACGTCACTGTTCAGAACCGAGGCCCCAAAGTGACAGAAATTGGGATAACCGGAGGGGATGGTTGCGACGTGAGGATCACATGTGTTCACGGAGTGTTAATGCTTTGCTCCGGTGCTTTATTAAAAAGAGCACTTTAATTACCAGTAGTTTCCCTTGAGGCCCCGCTGCAAACGGGCTGGTAGGACAAAAGATGTTGTGCAAGTTTCTCATTGCGAGCACGTACAACTAAATACGGAACACATGCCTATGATTGATTATTACTTGGATACCTTATTATTATTATCTGCAATTGCCCTATGTATGACTATTTCATGAATTATCTTATCCATGCAACGCCGTTCATCCATCCCTATGCCTACAGTATTTTAATCCTGTTGTCGACTGCAATTATTACTGCTGTCTTTATTTTACTGCTGCTATTATTTCACTACTGCTACTGTCATAAACTGTTGCTACTGATAAACTGTGTCGAGCAAGTCTACTTCCAGGTGCAGCTGAACTGACAAATCATCTGTCAAGGCTTATAAATATTCTTTGGCTCCCCTTGTGTCGAATCAATAAATTTGGGTTTTACTTCCCTCGAAGACTGTTGCGATCCTCTATACTTGTGGGTCATCAAGACTATTTTCTGGCTGCAATTTATAAGCTCACCAGGGAGTCATACTGATCGCTTCAATTCATTCACCATGGGTAAACCTCGTGATGATAAGGTTCGCATATTGCCATCCACTACAAGGAGAGGTACAACTCTGAACACTTCTGCTGCTCTTGATTCACCGTCTGTTATAAGTCAACTTGTCACACCACCACATGCACATGCTTCACGTGCTGCTACTTCTGCTGAATCTTAGAATGTTTCTGATGCTTCTACTGTGCTTGATGAAAGAGGTTCACTAGGTCCTTTTCTAGATGCTACAATTGGTAAATCTAAACAACTTGAAAATACTGAAACACCTAATGAAACTCCTGTTACACCTGCTTATTCACCTGAAACGAGAGAAACTACTAGTGATGATCTTGAGGAAACTTATGTTGAACTTGATGATGACTTTATTGATGAATGCATGAATTGTGATACCTAAAGATGTTAATGCTATTAAAAATCTTCTTCAAAGACGTGTTGTCAACTATAAACTTTCTCCTGATGCTAAATTCGCTACATCTCCCATAAATATAAAAGATAAAGATTATGATTTCTCTGTGGACTTGTCTTTTATAACTATTGCTGAGAAAGAACCTTTTCGAGGAACTGAAAATGAAAGTGCTGTAGAACATATGAACACTCTCTCTACTCTGAGTAGTTTGTTTTCTGATGATATTAAGAAACGCAGTTACTTTGTTACTAAAATTTTCCCTTTCTCATTGAAAGATGAAGCTAAAACTTGGTTTAATGATTTATCGCCTGGATCTATTGAGAGCCCGATGGGTTTAGTCAATGCTTTCTTTCAGAAATATTTTCCTGCTAGTGCTCAACATGCTGCTTTATAGAAAATCTTTAACTTTAAGCAAAATGAGGGAGAGAAAATGCCTGAATCTTGGGCAAGGTTTTGTTCTTTACTTAGAGCTCGGCCTGGACATCAACTAGCTAAAAATGAACTTCTTGATATATTTTATAATGGACTAACTGTTGAATTAGGACATACCTGGATAGTTGTGCTGGTTGTGTTTTCAGGAAAGAACTCCAGATGAAGCCGAGGAATTATTGGCTAAGATAAGCCAAAATCATGATGATTGGACCCTGCCTGAACCAACTCCGGTACCTACGCCGAGGAAAAGAGGAGTAATTGAATTGAATGATGAAGAAATGAGAGAAGCCAAGAAATCTCTTAAGGAGAAAGGTATTAAATCTGAAGATGTGAAAAATCTTCCACCTATAGAAGAATTGTGTAAGCCAATTCCTCACTCATCTACAGTTGAGGTACACTCTCTCCAACGCTTTGATGATAGAGATATCCCTTATTCTAAACCTCCTGATCAATGCTTAGATGAGTTTGATAATTTCATTGTTAAGCAAACAATTTCAATAGGAGAATAGAAAATAGCTTCATAAAGAATTCTCATTTCATTAATCATTTGCATGATGTTTTGGAAAGAACTTCTAATGATGTTAAAATACTCATTAAACATTTCGTGTGGTTCAAACTCAAATTGAGCAATTGACTGAAGTGCAAAAAGATTTGCTAGATAATGCTTCTAGAGAAAATGATAAACAAGCTTTTGGTATAGCAACTAGAGGTGGTGCTTCCACTCAGGATCCTTTGTATCCTGAGGGACATCCTAAAAGAATTGAGCAAGATTCTCAACTAGTTAATGAAACTACTACTCCTTCTAAGAAAAAGAAGAAGAAGAAACATAAACATGTTGAGGAATCTCCTGAACCTATTAAAGACAATGAGCATGTTAATAATCTAAATAGTATATCTATCTCTGATGCTAAAACTGAGAGTGGTAATGAACATGCTAATGATAAAGATAAGAATGATGCTTCTGATAAAGAGGAAAGTGAAGAGGAACCTGAAAAGCATTCTAAAAACAAAAAGTACACTAAAGAAGATTTTCTTGCTAAGAAACATGGTAATGAAAGAGAACCTTGGGTGCATAAACAAATGCCTTTTCCTACTAAGAAACTCAAATCTAAGGAAGAAGAACATTATAACAAATTTGTGAATGATGAAACCTTTGTTTTTGCAAATTCCTTTGACTGATGCTATTAAGTTACCTCCCTATTCAAAGTACATGAAAGATATTGTCTCTAACAAGAGAAAGATTCCTAATGAAGAGATTTCTACCATGCTTGCTAATTATTCTTTCAAAGGTAAGGTTCCAAAGAAGCTTGGAGATCCAGGTATACCAACTATTCCTTGCTCAATCAAAAATAACTATGTTAGAACTGCCTTATGTGATTTAGGTGCAGGGTGAGTGTTATGCCTTTTTCTCTTTACAAGAGACTTTACTTGGAAAAATTGATATCAAGTGATATATCTTTGCAAATGGCTGATAAATCTACTGTTGTTCCTGTTGGTATATGTGAAGATGTTCCTGTTCAAGTGGCTAATAATTGCTTGATATTAACTGATTTTGTTGTGCTTGAAATGCCTGAAGATGATAATATGTCTATTATTCTTGGAAGACCTTTTCTTAACACTGCAGGGGCTGTTATTGATTGCAACAAAGGAAAGTAACTTTCCATGTTAATGACAAAGAGCACACTATTTATTTTCCCAAGAAGCTGGACAAGATATTTGGAGTGACTACTATTACCAATCTTAAAAGTATCAAAGTGGGAAGTATTGATTGCCCTATATATGAACCTCATGAGGAACTTCAATATTTTATGATTGGATCTATAGCTATACAATTTAAGGTAATATGATTGTTCAATGTGGTTTAATTCTTTTATGTCATATAAAATGTATTTGGTGGCAAGACTTGATCACCTTGTTAACAAATATGTTTTACATGCATAAAATTGCTAAACAACATTTCCTTGTCCCTTGTTTGTTTTACCTACTGTTTTGCTACTGAAATTTGCAAAGTTAAGAAATGTTTAGTATTTACATAAATTCAGTCTTGCCAAGTTTTCATTGTTTAAAACACCCAGAAAATGTCAGAAATAAAAGTTTTCTAAAAAATTCTGTAAAAATTCTACAAGTCCTAGTTTTTAAAGAGGAACGTGGGAGCACCAGAGGATGACCAGGGGGCCCACCAGGCCACCACACGCCACCACGGCGCGGTGGAGGGCAGGCCGCGCCCTGCCCTGGTGTGGGGTCCACCTGGCCCTCCACTCACTCATCTCTCTCCCACTCCTTTCTCTCTCCCGACCATACACACCACCATTGCTCAAACTCGTGTTCTTGCTGCTCTTGCTCGAGATTTTTCGATCTATTTGCTCAGCCCATCTTTGCTGCTGAAATTTGGATCAATTGCTCTCCGGTATGTGACTCCTCCGATTATCCAAGTAAAATTTTGTTTAGTTGAGTATATCTAAAGCATTTTGGTACTGTAGGTGACATGTTATGGGAGTTTGCATGCTTGTTCTTGTTTAGATTAATTAGTCTTGATGCATGTTTAGTCCTCTAGCAAGTCTCCCTAGTGTTTCCCTTGAATTAATCACTCTAAAATCATTTTATATGAGGTTTGTTCAAAGTTTCAGAAAAGGAAGATGGATAAACACACTTATGGAGAAATCTTTGAGAGGCAAACACCATCCTCCTCAAGGGAAACAAGGGCCTCAAGATCAAGAGGTTCACCTAGGCCATCATACAATGAGGATCTTTTGGCACCAAGAATCAGTGAAGAGGAATATGATGGTGTTCCTCATCCATCTATTTTTCCATGCTTTAACTTTATGAGAGACGCAGGGATTTATGATGACTTCATGAGATTAATTAACAATGTTGGCTTGATGGAATTCATGCAGGATGAGAGGCCACAATATGCTAGCCTCACTAAGATTTTTGTTGAAATCTTTAAGTTTAATAACTCTACTTTTAACCCCACTGTTGAGTTTAAGATTTATGATCGTGCATGCAACATGGACTTGAAAAGATTTTGCAGGGTCATAGGTGTTGCTCCATCTGGGACAGCAAGGAAGATCAAATCACAGCCGCCCGAGTTGTTGGATATTTACCATGAGCTGGGTTATGATGATCTCCGTAGAGTGCAGCGTGGTAAGAAAGGAATATTCAATTTCCAGCCATCAGGTACTTCACATATTATCTTGCCACGAGTGTGCTTGCTAGAGAGAACACTAGTAATATTTCTAGCTATCATCTAGCTTTTCTTGCTACTGCACTTAAAAATGATAAAACCTACAACCTTGGTGCCTTGATTGCTCGCCGCCTTGCCACCAAAGGTCCCATCTTTGGAGGTATCATTGTTGTACGTGTTTTAGCTGACCTTGGTCTTTCTGTTGATCCTTCTGATGAATTATTGATTCCGGAAAGACTTGATCTTGCTGCCATGCAACTTCATGATTTTGTTACTACTAATTCATATAATGGACATTTGATGTATAGAATTGTTTTTGCTAATGGACCTGAGCTAGAGGTCCGGCTTCCACAGCCTAGTTTGTTCAGTGTTTTCAGGGGTCCTCTATCATATCGAGGGAGGATTTGGACAACCACCTCGGTGCACCGGATTTCCATTTACAGCACTACCCTGAGGACCGACAGGAGACCTTCGTGGCGCCCCCTGAGGACTACACCGTGTACCACGGTGGTGCATCCTCGAGCTTTACTCGGACGAGGAACCCTCCTCGTCACACACTGAGGGCGCGCCTAGCTGGCGGTGATAACCCACAAGTATAGGGGATCGCAACACTCTTCGAGGGAAGTAAAACACAAATTTGTTGATTCGACACAAGGGGAGCCAAAGAATATTTATAAGCCTTGACAGATGATTTGTCAGTTCAGCTGCACCTGGAAGTACACTTGCTCGACACAGTTTATCAGTAGCAACAGTTTTATGACAGTAGCAGTAGTGAAATAATAGCAGCAGTAAAATAAAGATAGCAGTAATAATTGCAGTAGACAGCAGGATTAAAATACTGTAGCCATAGGGATGGATGAACGGGCGTTGCATGGATAAGATAATTCATGAAATAGTCATACATAGGGCAATTGCAGATAAATAATAATAAGGTATCCAACTAATAATCAATCATAGGCATGTGTTCCGTATTTAGTCGTACGTGCTCGCAATGAGAAACTTGCACAACATCTTTTGTCCTACCAGCCCGTTTGCAGCGGGGCCTCAAGGGAAACTACTGGTAATTAAGGTGCTCCTTTTAATAAAGCACCGGAGCAAAGCATTAACACTCCGTGAACACATGTGATCCTCACGTCGCAACCATCCCCTCCGGTTATCCCAATTTCTGTCACTTTGGGGCCTCGGGTTCCGGACAGTGACGTGTGTATACAACTTATAGATATGATCCAAAACAATAATTATTCTCATGATTCAATAACATGTTCAGATCTGAGATCATGGCACTCGGGCCCTAAGTGACAAGCATTAAGCATAAAAGTTGCAACAATGACATAAAGTACTACCGATGGATACTAGGCACCATGCCCTAACAAATCTCACAACTATTACATGAATGATCTCATCCAATCCCTACCATCCCCTCAGCCTACAGCGGGAATTACTCACACATGGATGGGGGAGTCATGGATGGTCGATGGAGAGGTGGCGGTGATGATGATGGCGATGATCTCCTCCAATTCCCCGTCCCGGCAGGGTGCCAGAACGGAGTTTCTGATCCCCGAAATAGGGTTTTCGATGGCGGCGGAGCTCTGGAAGGTTTCTGGAAAAAGCGTCGATCCCCCGAAGTTTTTAGGTCAGAGGCTTTAAGTAGTCCAAAGGGGAGCGTCGGGGGCCACACAGGGTGGCCACACCACCCCTGGGCGCGGCAAGGGCCCACCCGCGTGGGTGCGTGTGGGCCCCTGTGCCCCCCTCGCTTCGTCTTCTGGCTCCGTGGGTCTTCTGGAAAAATAGAATTTCTGGAATTTTCTGAAACTTTGACTTTCTGCACAAAAAAGACACCAAGGCAATTCTGCTGAAAACAGCGTTAGTCCGTGTTAGTTGCATTCAAATCACACAAATTAGAGGAAAAACAATAGCAAAAGTGTTCGGAAAAGTAGATACGTTTTGGACGTATCAACTCCCCCCAAGCTTAGCTTATTGCTTGTCCTCAAGCAATTCAGTTAACAACTGAGTGCGATAAAAGAAACTTTTACGAACACATTTGCTTCATATGATGTATACATACCTACTATATGATCAATTACTTAGACAATTCATAATAGGAACCATGCAAATAATGACACCTAGTAGTTATGCAAATCATGAAAAGATACCAAAGTACTAAGAATGAATAACATAGCATACATCTATCCACAAGAATTGCAATGTTCGTAAAAAGATATGACAAAGTGGTATCTCGCTTGCCTTTGTTTGAAGGGCAAAACATAAATGCCAAGGCACCTCTGAAGTTCAAGTGAAGACTAGATATAAAATATCAAAGATAAGAGTATCATAGTTATACCTCAATTAATCGTATCCTGGGACAAGCACATTACACTAAGAACGACAGTTATGCTCTCGAAGAGTGCTCAAAGAAAGGATGGTGACTCAACATAAAAATAAAAGATTGGCCCTTCGCAGAGGGAAGCAGGGATTAACACGTGCTAGAGCTTTTTATTTTAAAAACAGAGGTAAAAAGTTTTGAGAGGTGTTTGTTAATTGTCAACGAATGGTAGCGGGTGAGAACAGTATTCTACCTGTCAAACGGACTTTTAAGAGCGGCTCCCATGAAGGACGTTATTTCTACCAGCAAGGCAGATCATCCCTCTTTCTCTTTGGTTTACACACATTCAGGTATTTCACTGTTTGTCATTGCTTACTGATGAATCAGGGCAAAAGTGTGAAGAGAATTAATTGGTTAAAGTTGTAATTAATTGGGACTGGGCACCCCGTTGCCAGCTCTTTTTGCAAAATTATTGGATAAGCGGATGTATATGCCGCTAGTCCAGGTGTAAAAGTCCATTTGACAAATAGAATAAAGAATAACCACACTAATTCCTCATGAGCTAGTAAACATTGACACAAAAAGGGAAATATTTTGAAAGGTAGCACATGCAAATTTACTTGGAATGGCTTGAAATACCATGCATAGGAATTTTTGGTGGACTCTTTGGGATAACTTGGTTTAAAGGATTTGGATGCACGAGCAGCATTCCCGCTCAGTACAAGTGAAGGCTAGCAATAGACTGGGAAGCGACAACCACGAGAGCGATAACGGTCATAATCATGCTTGCGACAAAATAAAATTAACGGAGGCATAAAGATGATACTAAAACTCTGAGGCAAAATAGATCATCAAGGCTTAATTGACTTTTATTTTTCAGTCATAACATGTGTGAGCATGTGCCAAGTCGAATCAAGTGAATTATTCAGAGGAGGATACCAGCCTGCCATACCGTTTTACGAATAGAACAATGCATGTAAATCTATATGACATGTTATTCGCTATTAGCAATTTGGTACTGGTCATAAGAAGACATGAACTACTAAGTAATCATTAAATAACATAACCACTACCATGATAGCTAAGCATGTTCACATGAGTAGGTATATTTACAAAAATGAAAAACAAATAGAGTTCATACCAGCCTTTTACCACATCCGAATTGTCGTAGTCGTCATTATTGCTTTTCACTTGTGTGGCTTGAATGATGTGAAATGATAACCAAGCCCAAGTGGAACCACGGAAATTTTTAACTCCTGAAACAACTATACAAAACGGCAGAAGAACAACAAATATTTTTGGGTTTTCGAATTAAAGCAAGCATAGAAAGAAACAAGCAAACAAAGCAAAATCTTTTTGGATTTTTGAATAACAAACCGAAATGAAAAATAAAGTAAACTAGCACTACAAATTCAAAAGCAAGAGAAATAAAGGAAATATTTTTGGTCTTTTGGTGTTTTGCGAAAATGAAATGGATACAAGAAACAAAAGAAAAGAAACAAACTAAAACATGGATATACAAAGTACCGACATGATATGAATATGATAAAATGAGTGAACTTGTCGGCATACCTCCCCCCAAGCTTAGGCTTTTGGCCTAAGTGGGAGACCAATCATCCCCATGGCCGCCAGCTAGGCGCGCCCTCAGTGTGACGAGGAGGGTTCCTCGTCCGGTGAAAGCTCGAGGATGCACCACCGTAGTACACGGTGTAGTCCTCAGGGGGCGCCACGAAGGTCTCCTGTCGGTCTCAGGGTAGTGCTGTAAATGGAAATCCGGTGCACCGAGTGGTTGTCCAAATCCTCCCTCGAATATGATAGAGGACCCCTGAAAACACTGAACAAACTAGGCTGTGGAAGCCGGACCTCTAGCTCAGGTCCATTAGCAAAAACAACTCTATACATCAAATGTCCAGTAGATGAATTAGTAGTAACAAAATCATGAAGTTTCATGGCAGCAAGATCAAGTCTTTCCGGAATCAACAATTCATCAGAAGGATCGACAGAAGACCAAGATCAGCTAAAACACGTGCAGCAATAATGCCTCCAAAGATGGGACCTTTGGCGGCAAGGCGGCGAGCAATCAAGGCACCAAGGTTGTAGGTTTTATCATTTTTAAGTGCATGAGCAAGAAAAGCTAGATGATAGCAAGAAATATTACTAGTGTTCTCTCTAGCAAGCACACTCGTGGCAAGATAATATGTGAAGTACCTGATGGCTGGAAATTGAATGTTCCTTATCTTACCACGCTGCACTCTACGGTGATCATCATAGCTCAGCTCATGGTAAAGATCCAACAACTCGGCGGCTGTGATTTGATCTTCCTTGCTGTCCCAGATGGAGCAACACCTATGACCCTGCAAAATCTTTTCAAGTCCATGTTGCATGCACGATCATAAATCTTAAACTCAACAGTGGGGTTAAAAGTAGAGTTATTAACTTAAAGCTTTCAACAAAAATCTTAGTGAGGTTAGCATATTGTGGCCTCTCATCCTGCATAAATTCCATCAAACCAACATTGTTAATCATCCTTATGAAGTCATCATAAATCCCTGCATCTCTCATAAAGTTAAAGCATGGAAAAATAGATGGATGAGGAACACCATCATCTTCCTCTTCACCATTCTTGGTGCCAAAAGATCCTCATTGTATGATGGCCTAGGTGCACCTCTTGATCTTGAAGCCCTTGTTTCCTTGAGGAGGATGGTGTTTGCCTCTCAAAGATTTCTCCATAAGTGTGTTTATCCATCTTCCTTTTCTGAAATTTTAAACAAACCTCATAAAAAATGATTTTGGAGTGATTAATTCAAGGGAAACACTAGGGAGACTTGCTAGAGGACTAAACATGCATCAAAACTAGTTAATCTAAACAAGAACAAGCATGCAAGCTCTAATAACATGTCACCTACAGTACCAAAATGCTAAAGATATAAGCAACTAAACAAAATTCTATTTGGATAATCGGAGGAGTCACATACCGGAGAGCAATTGATCCAAATTTCAGCAGCAAAGATGGGCTGAGCAAGTAGATCGAAAAATCTCGAGCAAGAGCAGCAAGAACACGAGTTTGAGCAATGGTGGTGTGTTGGTCGGGAGAGAGAAAGGAGTGGAGAGAGATGAGAGAGTGGAGGGCCAGGTGGACCCCACACCAGGGCAGGGCGCGGCCTGCCCTCCACCGCGCCGTGGGGGCGTGTGGTGGCCTGGTGGGTCCCCCTGGTCATCCTCTGGTACTCCCACGTTCCTTTTAAAAACTAGGACTTGTAGAATTTTTTCAGAATTTTTTTGAAAACTTTTATTTCTGACATTTTCTGGGTGCTTTAAACAATGAAAACTAGACAAAATGAATTTATGTAAAGACCAAGCATTACTTAACTTTGCAAATTACAGTAGCAAAAAGTAGGTAAAAACAAAGGTGAGAAAGAAAAATATGTTGTTTAGCAATTTTATGCATGTAAAACATATTTGTTAACAAGGTTGATCAAGTCTTGCCACCAAATACATTTTATATGACATAAAAGAATTAAACCACATTGAACAATTATGTTACCTTAAATGGTATAGCTATAGATCCAATCATAAGATATTGAAGTTCTTCATGAGGTTCATATATAGGGCAATCAATACTTCCCACTTTGATACTTTTAATATTGGTAATTGTATTAACTCCAAATATCTTGTCCAGCTTCTTGGGAAAATAAACAGTATGCTCTTTGTCATTAACATGGAAAGTCACTTTTCCTTTGTTGCAATCAATAACAGCCCCTGCAGTATTAAGAAAAGGTCTTCCAAGAATAATAGACATATTATCATCTTCAGGCATTTCAAGCACAACAAAATCAGTTAATATCAAGCAATTATTAGCCACTTGAACAGGAACATCTTCACATATACCAACAGGAACAGCAGTAGATTTATCAGCCATTTGCAAAGATATATCAGTTGGTATCAATTTTTCCAAGTAAAGTCTCTTGTAAAGAGAAAAAGGCATAACACTCACCCCTGCACCTAAATCACATAAGGCAGTTCTAACATAGTTATTTTTGATTGAGCAAGGAATAGTTGGTATACCTGGATCTCCAAGCTTCTTTGGAACCTTACCATTGAAAGAATAATTAGCAAGCATGGTAGAAATCTCTTCATTAGGAATCTTTCTCTTGTTAGAGACAATATCTTTCATGTACTTTGAATAGGGAGGTAACTTAATAGCATCAGTCAAAGGAATTTGCAAAAACAAAGGTTTCATCCATTCACAAAATTTGTTATAATGTTCTTCTTCCTTAGATTTGAGTTTCTTAGTTGGAAAAGGCATTTGTTTTTGCACCCAAGGTTCTCTTTCATTACCATGTTTCTTAGCAAGAAAATCTTCTTTAGTGTACTTTTTGTTTTTAGAATGCTTTTCAGGTTCCTCTTCACTTTCCTCTTTATCAGAAGCATCATTCTTATTTTATCATTAGCATGTTCATTACCACTCTCAGTTTCAGCATCAGAGATAGATATACTATTTGGATTATTAACATGCTCATTGTCTTTAATAGGTTCAGGAGATTCCTCAACATGTTTATGTTTCTTCTTCTTCTTTTTCTTAGAAGGAGTAGTAGTTTCATTAACTAGTTGAGAATCTTGCTCAATTCTTTTAGGATGTCCCTCAGGATATAAAGGATCCTGAGTGGAAGCACCACCTCTAGTTGCTATACCAAAAGCATGTTTATCATTTTCTCTAGAAGCATTACCTAGCAAATCTTTTTGCACTTTAGTCAATTGCTCAATTTGAGTTTGAACCATACGAAAATGTTTAATGAGTATTTTAACATCATTAGAAGTTCTTTCCAAAACATCATGCAAATGATTAATGACATGAGAATTCTTTATGAAGCTATTTTCTATTCTCCAATTGAAATTGTTTTGCTTAACAATGAAATTATCAAACTCATCTAAGCATTGATCAGGAGGTTTAGAATAAGGGATATCTCTATCATCAAAGCATTGGAGAGAGTGTACCTCAACTGTAGATGAGTGAGGAATTGGCTTACACAATTCTTCTATAGGCGGAAGATTTTTCACATCTTCAGATTTAATACCTTTCTCCTTAAGAGATTTCTTGGCTTCTCTCATTTCTTCATCATTCAATTCAATTACTCCTCTTTTCCTCGGCGTAGGTACCGGAGTTGGTTCAGGCAGGGTCCAATCATCATGATTTTGGCTTATCTTAGCCAATAATTCCTCGGCTTCATCTGGAGTTCTTTTCCTGAAAACACAACCAGCACAACTATCCAGGTATGTCCTAGATTCAACAGTTTGTCCATTATAAAATCTTGCCCAAGATTCAGGCATTTTCTCTCTCTCATTTTGCTTAAAGTTAAAGATTTTCTGTAAAGCAGCATGTTGAGCACTAGCAGGAAAATATTTCTGAAAGAAAGCATTGACTAAACCCATCAGGCTCTCAATAGATCTAGGAGATAAATCATTAAACCAAGTTTTAGCTTCATCTTTCAATGAGAAAGGGAAATTTTAGTAACAAAGTAACTGTGTTTCTTAATATCATCAGAAAATAAACTACTCAGAGTAGAGATTGTTCATATGTTCTACAGCACTTTCATTTTCAGTTCCTCGAAAAGGTTCTTTCTCAGCAATAGTTATAAAAGACAAGTCCACAGAGAAATCATAGTCTTTATCTTTTATATTTATGGGAGATGTAGCGAATTTAGCATCAGGAGAAAGTTTATAGTTGACAGCACATCTTTGAAGAAGATTTTTAATAGCATTAACATCTTTAGAGGTATCACAATTCATGCATTCATCAATAAAGTCATCATCAAGTTCAACATAAGTTTCCTCAAGATCATCACTAGTAGTCTCTCTCGTTTCAGGAGAATAAGCAGGTGTAACAGGAGTTTCATTAGGTGTTTCAGTATTTTCAAGTTGTTTAGATTTAGCAATTGTAGCATCTAGAAAAGGACCTAGTGAACCTCTTTCATCAAGCACAGTAGAAGCATCATCAAATTCATCAGAAACATTATCAGATTCAGCAGAAGTAGCAGCACGTGAAGCATGTGCATGTGGTGGTGTGACAAGTTGACTTATAACAGACGGTGAATCAAGAGCAGCAGAAGTGTTCAGAGTTGTACCTCTCCTTGTAGTGGATGGCAATATGCGAACCTTATCATCACGAGGTTTACCCATGGTGAATGAATTGCAGCGAGCAGTATGACTCCCTGGTGAGCTTATAAATAGAGCTATCCTCCCCGGCAACGGAGCCAGAAAATAGTCTTGATAACCCACAAGTATAGGGGATCGCAACAGTCTTCGAGGGAAGTAAAACCCAAATTTGTTGATTCGACACAAGGGGAGCCAAAGAATATTTATAAGCCTTGACAGATGATTTGTCAGTTCAGCTGCACCTGGAAGTAGACTTGCTCGACACAGTTTATCAGTAGCAACAGTTTTATGACAGTAGCAGTAGTGAAATAATAGCAGCAGTAAAATAAAGACAGCAGTAATAATTGCAGTAGATAGCAGGATTAAAATACTGTAGGCATAGGGATGGATGAACGGGTGTTGCATGGATAAGATAATTCATGAAATAGTCATACATAGGGCAATTGCAGATAAATAATAAGGTATACAAGTAATAATCAATCATAGGCATGTGTTCCGTATTTAGTCGTACGTGCTCGCAATGAGAAAGTTGCACAACATCTTTTGTCCTACCAGCCCGTTTGCAGCGGGGCCTCAAGGGAAACTACTGGTAATTAAGGTGCTCCTTTTAATAAAGCACCGGAGCAAAGCATTAACACTCCGTGAACACATGTGATCCTCACGTCGCAACCATCCCCTCCGGTTATCCCATTTTCTGTCACTTTGGGGCCTCGGGTTCCGGACAGTGACGTGTGTATACAACTTATAGATATGATCCAAAACAATAATTATCATCATGATTCAATAACATGTTCAGATCTGAGATCATGGCACTCGGGCCCTAAGTGACAAGCATTAAGCATAATAAGTTGCAACAATGACAATAAGCACTACCGATGGATACTAGGCACCATGCCCTAACAAATCTCACAACTATTACATGAATGATCTCATCCAATCCATACCATCCCCTCAGCCTACAGCGGGGAATTACTCACACATGGATGGGGGAGTCATGGATGGTCGATGGAGAGGTGGCGGTGATGATGATGGCGATGATCTCCTCCAATTCCCCGTCCCGGCAGGGTGCCAGAACGGAGTTTCTGATCCCCGAAATAGGGTTTTCGATGGCGGCGGAGCTCTGGAAGTTTTCTGGAAAAAGCGTCGATTTCCCCGAAGTTTTTAGGTCAGAGGCTTTAAGTAGTCCAAAGGGGAGCGTCGGGGCCACACAGGGTGGCCACACCACCCCTGGGCGCGGCAAGGGCCCACACGCGCCCTGGGTGCGTGTGGTGCCCCTGTGCACCCTCCTCGCTTCGTCTTCTGGCTCCCTGGGTCTTCTGGAAAAATAGAATTTCTGGATTTTTTCTGGAATTTTCCTAAAACTTTGACTTTCTGCACAAAAACGAGACACCAAGGCAATTCTGCTGAAAACAGCTTTAGCCCGTGTTAGTTGCATTCAAATCACACAAATTAGAGGAAAAACAATAGCAAAAGTGTTCGGAAAAGTATATACGTTTTGGACGTATCAGGCGGCCATGGGGATGATTGGTCTCCCACTTAGGTCAAAAGCCTAAGCTTGGGGGGAGGTATGCCGACAAGTTCACTCATTTTATCATATTCATATCATGTCGGTACTTTGTATATCCATGTTTTAGTTTGTTTCTTTTCTTTTTGGCTTTTGTTTCTTGTATCCATTTTATTTTCGCAAAACACCAAAAGACCAAAAATATTTCCCTTATTTCTCTTGCTTTTGAATTTGCAGTGCTAGTTTACTTTATTTTTCATTTCAGTTTGTTATTCAAAAATCCAAAAAGATTTCGCTTTGTTTGCTTGTTTCTTTCTATGCTTGCTTTAATTCGAAAACCCAAAAATATTTGTTGTTCTTCTGCCGTTTTGTATAGTTGTCTCAGAGTTTGAAATTTTCCGTGGTTCCACTTTGGGCTTGGTTATCATTTCGCATCATTCAAGCCACACAAGTGAAAAGCAATAATGACGATTTACGACAATCCGGATGTGGTAAAAGTCTGGTATGAACTCTATTTGTTTTTCATTTTTTGTAAATATACCTACTCATGTGAACATGCTTAGCTATCATGGTAGTGGTTATGTTATTTAATGATTGCTTAGTAGTTCATGTCTTCTTATGGTCAGTACCAAATTGCTAATAGTGAATAACATGTCATGTAGATAATTACATGCATTGTTCTATTCGTAAAACGGTATGGCAGGATGGTATCCTCTTCTGAATAATTCACTTGATTCGACTTGGCACATGCTCACACATGTTATGACTGAAAAATTAAAGTCAATTAAGTCTTGATGATCTATTTTGCCTCAGAGTTTTAGTATCATCTTTATGCCTCCGTTAATTTTATTTTGTCGCAAGCATGATTATGACCGTTATCACTCTCGTGGTTGTCGCTTTCCAGTCTATTGCTAGCCTTCACTTGTACTAAGCGGGAATGCTGCTCGTGCATCCAAATCCTTTAAACCAAGTTATCCCAAAGAGTCCACCAAAAATTCCTATGCATGGTATTTCAGGCCATTCCAAGTAAATTTGCATGTGCTACCTTTAAAACTTTCAAAATATTTCCCTTTTTGTGTCAATGTTTACCAGCTCATGAGGAAGTAGTGCGTTATCCTTTATTCAACTTGTCAAACCGACTTTTACACCTGGACTAGCGGCATATACATCCGCTTATCCAATAATTTTGCAAAAAGAGCTGGCAACGGGGTGCCCAGTCCCAATTAATTACAACTTTAACCGCTTAATTCTCTTCACACTTTTGCCCTGATTTATCAGTAAGCAATGACAAACAGTGAAATACCTGCGTGTGTAAACCAAAGAGAAGAGGGATGATCTGCCTTGCTGGTAGAAATAACGTCCTTCATGGGAGCTGCTCTTAAAAGTCTGTTTGACAAGGGAATACTGTTTTCATCCGCTACCATTCGTTGACAATTAACAAACACCTATCAAAACATTTTTTTTACCACTGTTTTAAAATAAAAAGCTCCAGCACGTGTTAATCCCTACTTCCCTCTGCGAAGGGCCAATCTTTTATTTTTTATGTTGAGTCACCATCCTTTCTTTGTGCACTTCTTCGAGAGCATAACTGTCGTTCTTAGTGTAATGTGCTTGTCCCAGAATACGATTAATTGAGGCATAGCTATGATACTCTTATCTTTAATATCTTTATATCTAGTCTTCACTTGAACTTCAGAGGTGCCTTGGCATTTATGTTTTGCCCTGCAAACAAAGGCAAGCGAGATACCACTTTGTCATATCTTATTATGAACATTGCAATTCTTGTGGATAGATGTTTGCTATGTTATTCATTCTTAGTACTTTGGTATCTTTTCATGATTTGCATAACTACTAGGTGTCATTATTTGCATGGTTCCTATTATGAATTGCCTAAGTAATTGATCATATATTAGGTATGTATACATCATATGAAGCAAATGTGTTCGTAAAAGTTTCTTTTATCGCACTCAGTTGTTAACTGAATTGCTTGAGGACAAGCAATAAGCTAACCTTGGGGGAGTTGAAACGTCCAAAACGTATCTACTTTTTCGAACACTTTTGCTATTGTTTTTCCTCTAATTTGTGTGATTTGAATGCAACTAACACGGACTAACGCTGTTTTCAGCAGAATTGCCTTGGTGTCTTGTTTTTGTGCAGAAAGTCAAAGTTTCTGGAAAATTCCAGAAATTCTATTTTTCCAGAAGACCCACGGAGCCAGAAGACGAAGCGAATAGGGGGCACAGGGGCCCCACACGCACCCTCGACGCGGGTGGGCCCTTGGCGCGCCGAGGGTGGTGTGGCCACCCTGTGTGGCCCCCGACGCTCCCCTTTGGACTACATAAAGCCTCTGACCTAAAAGCTTCGGGGGGATCGACGCTTTTTCCAGAAACCTTCCAGAGCTCAGCCGCCATCGAAAACCCTATTTCGGGGACCAGAAACTCCGTTATGGCACCCTGCCGGGACGGGGAATTGGAGGAGATCATCGCCATCGTCATCACCGCCACCTCCCCATCGACCATCCATGACTCCCCCATCCATGTGTGAGTAATTCTCCGCTGTAGGCTGAGGGGATGGTAGGGATTGGATGAGATCATTCATGTAATAGTTGTGAGATTTGTTAGGGCATGGTGCCTAGTATCCATCGGTAGTACTTTATGTCATTGTTGCAACTTGTTATGCCTAATGCTTGACACTTAGGGCCCGAGTGCCATGATCTCAGATCTGAACTTGTTATTGAATCATGAGAATAATTATTGTTTTGGATCATATCTATAAGTTGTATACACACGTCACTGTCCGGAATCCGAGGCCCCAAAGTGACAGAAATTGGGATAACCGGAGGGGATGGTTGCGACGTGAGGATCACATGTGTTCACGGAGTGTTAATGCTTTGCTCCGGTGCTTTATTAAAAGGAGCACCTTAATTACCAGTAGTTTCCCTGAGGCCCCGCTGCAAACGGGCTGGTAGGACAAAAGATGTTGTGCAAGTTTCTCATTGCGAGCACGTACGACTAAATACGGAACACATGCCTATGATTGATTATTAGTTGGATATCTTATTATTATTTATCTGCAATTGCCCTATGTATGACTATTTCATGAATTATCTTATCCATGCAACGCCCGTTCATCCATCCCTATGGCTACAGTATTTTAATCCTGCTGTCTACTGCAATTATTACTGCTGTCTTTATTTTACTGCTGCTATTATTTCACTACTGATACTGTCATAAAACTGTTGCTACTGATAAACTGTGTCGAGCAAGTCTACTTCCAGGTGCAGCTGAACTGGCAAATCATCTGTCAAGGCTTATAAATATTCTTTGGCTTCCCTTGTGTCGAATCAATAAATTTGGATTTTACTTCCCTCGAAGACTGTTACGACCCCCTATACTTGTGGGTCATCACCAGGCGCCTTGCCGCCGGATACACCCCAAAGAAGGCAATGCAAAGAGAGACCAAGGCATTGAATGGGGTTCATCGAAGATGAAGTCGCAGAGCACCACAATGCTAGAACGCGCCACCACGGCAGACCTGTAGCCTCTCTTGCCAATGCACGAGATGGAGAGCGGCTTGGGGTTCCATCGCGACTCCTTCAAGAAGGAAGAAACGACGCCTCTAGCGCCGCTGTCGCTGAGCATTTGCCCGGAACCATTGTAGTCGCCGGACCGAAGCCTGGGGTTGGAAGCACTGGAGCAGCTCTAGAACCACGCCTCCAGAGAGGTTAGAGGCAACGGGATGCGCCGCCGTGGTATGCTCATGTGCATAGCACGAGCACGGGTTTCCCCATCAGCAGGCTTCAAGCGCACGAACCTCACCCGACAAGTTGTGCATCCGCCGCCAGGCTGCAGGCGAGCGCAGCAGGAGGGGAGTAGGAGCGGGCACCTGGCGGCCGGAGAACGGCGGCGCGTCTATGGCGTGGAGGCCCGGGTCGCGAGCCATTTCGGACGACCAAGTTTGGATGGGAATTTTGTGGTGGGGATTCAGATTTTTGGGAGAGAACGAACGGAGGAGACCCCCGCCGCCGCTGTCCGCCGTGGGACGGCCTCCTCCGACGGCAGCGGGGCAGGAGGGGCAGTGGGCGTGGTGGGGACGGTTTCTGGCGGCGGCGGCACGGGCGCCCAGGGGTACCCGGAGGCGGCTCGCACATGGCCTCCTCGTCGCCTGTCTTCACCGCGCCCAGGCCTGCAGCGACGCAAGACTAGGACCGCTCGGCCCGCCCGCGGTCCAGATCGAGCCCGGGCTAGCGCCACCCACGCCCTGGAGAAACATCGCCACCGCCGTCCCGCGCCTCCCGCAGCGCCGCCTCGCCGCCATAACGCTATTCTTCCGAGCCTGCATCTCGAGCGGAGGGAGAACCGACACCCTGACGCCACCTTCCCCGGGCGCGCACGGCTTTGCCGGCGCTCCCTGCGGCGGCGACGGTGCACTGCGGAAAGGGGCAAGCCTCTAGGAGACGTGGGCGACGCGGGCGCGCGGGGGTGGGCACATCCGAATCATAGACGGGACGAGGGCCGACGGGGACGGATATCAAAACCATGACACTATACATATAACAAACAATCATACAAGTAAGAAAATTATACAAGTAACTATGTAAATCATACAAATAAGAATTTTTAAAAAAATAAGAACAAGAGGCTCACCAAGGTGGTGCCGGCGACGGGGCGGCGCGGGCGATCGACGATGGTGAGGAAGGAGACGGGACCGCACTAAAACCCACAAATCATAATTTAATTTGAGCTCAAATTGCATATAAAACAAATGAACTTACTAACTTAGTCATTTTATCAAACTCCTAGCTAGCACTAGAAAAATGATATGAACTAAACTAGCAATGAAATGAGCTAAACTTGCAATACCGGAAGAGAGGATGAACTTGCTAAGCCCTTAGATAGAGGAAACAGAGAGCAAAAATGGAGTGTGCTCTCGAGCAGCAAAAATGGAGATGGCAGCTCGGGGTAGGAGATGATATGGGAAACCTTTTAGTACCGGTTCTTATAACGAACCGGTACTAAAGGTCCATCTTTAGTACCGTTTCGTGATACGAATCGGTACTAAATGTGCTCACGCTGGGACCCACCTCTGCGGCCGTCTGCCACACCCCTTTAGTCCCGGTTGGTATCCCCTACGAACCGGGACTGGTGTTGGCCGACCTTCTCGCCGCTGGAACCGGAACTAATGCTCCCATTAGTCCCGGTTCAAATATTGACCGGGACAAAAGCTTTGGATGGAAACCTTGTTTTCTACTAGTGGGCGCTGACTTGCAGGTCGCGATCGTAGCCGCAGTTGTCTAAACCTTAATTTGGTCTGTACTGGCCACTAATCCAACAACAAATGTGCGCGCGAGCGCGGGACGAGTGACGAGCCACCTCACACATGCGACGGAGGCGTGTACAGCAACCCATGCTCGCGTGAACGGCCCCAACCAAACCACCGTCTGATGAGTAACACTTATCCAGAACAAACTCGCAGCATGACTCACGACAGATCCGACGTGCATGGCTCGCTCGTGTCCTCAATGATGATGGTGGCGGGGACGGAGGAGGAGCCGTGCAAGCGTCGCCGCGGCAATAAATAAGTTCATGCACCGGACTGCCCCGCCGCCCGCCCGACGCTCCTCGAGGTCCACGAACCACAGTTGGGCCAAGTCTACACACCTCGCCTTTGCTCGCCATTATTTTCTTGCAGTTCACACAGCAGCCAGCAGGGAAAAGTTTCTTGTCTCCGATCCGCCTCTCATCTCGTCTGTATACACAGTACGACGATGTGCATGATTAATCGGCACCGTTGCAGGTAGTATACGCGATGCGTAGTGGTAGTGCATCGGCATATCTATCTCCATACATATGCATTGCATCGAATAAAGATTTTGCTTGTGCAGCAAAGCTATATATGCTGTGCCTTTTACTTACTCTCTCCGATCCATATTAGTGGGCATAGGTTTGTCTAAATTCATATGTATCTAGTTAATTACTTAGACATAGATACATGTGTATCTAGACAAAGTTGTGCCCACTAATATGGATCCGAGATAGTACAACAAAGCATGCTAGCTAGGTGGAGGAGATAGCCGTGGGTGGCGCCCACGTACGCACAGTCGGCACATCGATCGATCCATCCATTGTCGTCTACGTACTGACTCTGCCCCAGATTGTCAAGAGAAGCTGCTAAGAAGCATTCTACGCTACGTATGTTGTTTTTTTTCTTTTATTTCGATTATACGGAGTGAGTAGTATATGCTGAAAACATGACCAAACCTTTCGATCAGTCAATTACTACAAGCATGCTTATTGTTTGGAAAATTAATCTCCGTTCCGTACGACGGCTTCGATTAGCTCTATTCCTATCTGCAGCCGCCTTCTGATGCATGCAAACGCAAAGTGTGTATTGTCGTATGTGCAACGGCCGGTATAAATTTTTTGCAGTGCCAAAATAGTCTTTTCGCGCGCTGGGCATGTTTCGTTTTTGCAGCCGCGCTATACTTCGGCGCGAGAATAGGACGTTTTAGCAGCCGCGCTAAACTCCAGCGCGCGCCCAGCACAAACAACATTTGCACTCAAACATACGACCAACAAGATCAAACATACAACCAAATAAATCAACAATAAATAGTTGAATTATTATTACAACACCAACAAATAGTTTTTCTTGAGTACAAATAGTTCACCAAATAATAGAATGAATAGTTCATCAACAATAGAACAAACATACAACTTATTGTTGCATATGCCATGTCCACCACTCCTCGATTAGATCTTTTTGAAGCATATCATGTTGTTCATTACGTCGAATGACATGATAAGATGCAACAAAAAGGGCTGTCCTCTCAGCCCTCCTCCGCACTTGCACGGGACGTCCCATCAACTCATAGTGAGTGTAATCCAAATCTCCGCGATGTGCTTGAACAAGCCGATGCTCATCCTAAAATGGCGCCGGAAATATGACTCGGGGTATGTGGGATGTTCCTCAAAATAGTTTCTCATCAATCTTTGGTGAGCACCGATCCTTTCTCTCCGCAATTTCTGACGACCGTAAACTGAACCACCGTGCTTCGGCTTTTTGGCAGCACGGATAGCTAGGATCATTGCGAGCTCCTCCTCCTCTTCAAGATCGAATTCTTCATCGGAAGAATCGTCATCTGAACTCATCTACGCGTATTAATTTATACTATTTTAATAAATCTACAAACTAAAATGCACCAAATTCATATCTAAAATATACCTTGCAAGTGTTTTGTCACACACCTTGTGTGCGTGGAGGTGCAAATGGTGGCGACAGAGGGGTAGAGGCCGACGACCTGCGCGCTGGAGGGGTCGAGGAAGAAGCGGCTGCGCGTTGCTCTGGAGCGGCGGCGCGCTGCTCTGGAGCGGCGGAAGCGACGGCGGCGTCCGTCAAGGCTGGCCCGACTCAGCGCCGCGGCGACCAGCGCGCGGCCATAGAAAGCGGCGGCGCGCTGGGGAGTAGCGGAGGAAGCGCCGCCGGCAGGTCAATCGAGTGGGGGAGGGGAGAGATGCGAGCGGCGGCGCAGGAGGGGCGCAGCCGGAGCGAGGGCGGGAGCGGCGAGAGACTTCAGATCCGGCGGTTGGTGACTCGCGCGCTTTTTCCCTATCGTCACGCGCGCTGGACTGGAGGCCACAAATATGGTCCGAAATGTACCGCTTCGTCCAGCGCGCTGGACAGTTTATCCCGCGCGCGGGGTTTTGGCGCTGCCGCTGGAGGACTGATTTCGGCCGCACGCGCTATATTGACGGTTTATTCGACGCGCGGCCTATATAGCGCCGCTCTTGGAGATGCTCTTACAACAAAGCATGCTAGCTAGAGGAGATAGCCGCGGGTGGCGCCCACGTACGCACAGTGTGTGCACATCGGTGGCGTAAGTTCTTTCTCGATCACCGCTACGTACAACTTGGGCATGGACCGCGCATGCAGCGTGGCGGGCTACACGATCCATTGCCGCCTACTGCTAACTCTATTTTTTGAACAAATACTGCTAACTGACTCTGCCCCAGAATGTCAAGAGAAGCTGCTAACAAGTACTCTACGTATGTTGTTTTTTTATTTTATTTCGATTATATGCTGAAAACATGACCAAACCTTTCGATCAGTCAATTACTACAAGCATGCTTATTGTTTGGAAAATTAATCTCCGTTCCGTACGACGGCTTCGGTTAGCTCTATTCCTATCTGCAGCCGCCTTCTGATGCATGCAAACGCAAAGTGTGTACATGTTGTTGTCGTTGTAGGTATGTCGTACGTGCCTAGAGGAAGAAGAAGTAGTGGAACGCTGCTGCAAGTGGAGGGAGTACTAGAGGTAACGTACGGGCCGGTACGCCTTTCGCGACTCCCCATGCACGAAGAAGACACAGACGTAGGCCCCAAAACTCCTGCATGCCTCCCGTCGTTCGTTGCTTGCACCGTCTCCCAACCAAACTCCCTCCTGCACCTTTGCTTTCGCACCATCTTGTCTGCACCAGCACCTTGGAGAAGCCATCCAAACAAACAACGTAGACATGTTACATGTACATATATATCCAAACGTAGATATATGCAAGTCAATTAATTTGGAATGGAGAGGGAGTACCTCGCAGCCTTCCAGTCCAGATCCTCCTCACCCCCGATTCTTTCTCCGATTTTTCTCGAGGGAAAGCTACTGGGCTCGGGGTGGGCTTTAGGCTTGGATTGCGGGTATTCGACCGGAAAAGGCCGGAATAATTCTACGAACCTGGGAACGTATGTAATTTTCTGCTAGTTTCCGTCGTTTTTTCACCACGTGGAAAAATAAGGCCCCGATTAGCTCGTAGTTTAGTTTTCCCCTCCGTAATAAACGACGGATTGTATCGTTAATTTACGCGCAGATAATTACCGAGCCCGAAAACCTGGAATCCAAGCGGGCTCTAACAGGTAAGGATTTTGTTCGAAGCTATCCTGTTTTTTTGTGTCTTTATGATGGATCGGAGGAAATGGGTCTTGTTCTGCATGTGACGTCCTTGTAACTCGCCGTACGTCTAAAGCGTGTGCACGTACGTATCTCTCTCTTGATGTCATCATAAACAGAAGCATGGTCGCGTAGATGTATTACACATATTCACGCACGCCAGATCATAGTTGATTTTCTAGGCAACGGGTGACGAAAGGTCGATATGAAACACGTACGTACACTCGAAAGATCTCTTCTCATTTGCATGCATCATAACAATCCTCATTCTGTTCCGGATTGTAATCACTAAATCTCCACCGGCACTCTAGTAATTTTATTCCGAGAGCTACTAAAATGTGTCCATTTTGGAGGGTTGTTCCAGCGGCGCCCCCGTAAAAGGACTGGATAAGTCCCGAATTACCAATTCTCAATGAAATTTGTTTTAGCCGGTGAAAAAGCATGACACATGGCACACAGGCACATCTAGTCACACAAAATTGGATGATAGCTAAACTCTACAAATTTATAATAATCTAAATTACAGTGTTTTCATTTTAAATTAAGGTTGTCTTCAAAATATTTAAATGTTTATCTAATTTACGTTTGTCACAAGTATTTAAACTATAAAAAACATAATTCAAGAAGTAAGACATATTACGTAAAAAGTGTTGATATATTTAAATTGCAACTCTTAAGAAGTTTTGTTTGGTGTTATAGGGTATCGACACCTTCCGTTAGGGTTACAGAGGCACCACCTTGCCTTGTGTGCCTGCCTCGCTCAAGTATCGGATTTTTGGTTAGTTTCCTTACTAAATTGTCAATTTGTTGTCCTTTGCCCTCCTCTGTGATACCCGGTGTACATTGTACTTGGTAACTTGGCTCAAACAGGAATAAGAGGGCACATAAATGAAGATGTAAGTTTGAACCCTTTGGGCATCCGTGTCTCGCGGACGCGTCGAGTGAAGCACAGACCTCCGTGTGGCTCAGGCTCTCGATCAGAGTATGAGTCGCTACTATAAGATCTGCGTGATTTGCTCCTGGACCTGCGCCGACGTGAGACGCTTCTTTCCTTCGAATGGTGGCGGCGACCACTGCGATTATGCTCTTCATGACGCGTGCCAACTATGGCACGATCTCGACTCCCTCCTGGAGTTTTTGGGATTTGACGTATGGCCTTCGCCGCTAAGACGAGTGATTTGATCTGTTGGCGATGTAGCTTTGCGTTAGGGTCATCAGCTGGAGGCTTGATTGCCTCTAGGTATGCTGCAGCGGTAAAGAGAGCACCCGCAGCTATTTTGGGTACTGGCACTCCCTCCTCGTCGTATGTCATGAAAGAGTTGCCTAGGTTGCGGGTGAGTGCTGCCCTCTCATCTGGCGCGAGGTGTGATAGCCTTGATCTGGGTCTTGTGTCCGCTCGCCCGGTGGAGCTCAGCGAGAGTTGTCTTCTTCGCGCACTTGACAAGCTAGCTTGCTTTTTACGTTCTTCGAGTGTTGCTCTGATCTGCTGCAGTCGAAGTGATTCCTGCTAGTTGAAGTACTGGAAGGTCAACATCGCCTCCCGTGTTGCGTCTGCTGGCATCATTGTGCACTCCTTGATGACTTTGTCTGCTTTTGCTGCCATCTCAGCAGTAATTGTGAGATTTGTGACTCCATCCGGCATAGTAACCGTGCACGGAAACTCTGTAGGCCTGCGACTGGCCGCAGCATCAGATGATTCTGCGGCGAAGGCAACGTAGACCTGCTGGGGTATCACCCGAGGGTATGTGTATGTGTTTTCGAGTCCCGTCATGGACTCGACGTCATCATCAAGGCTCATGTCGGAGTCGATATGCCCATTGAGTGGTTCGTCTGGACGAATCTCGCTGTCGATGCCTTTATCGCCTATGCTCATCTCGGCGTTGGCGAAGTTGTCATGAATCTCGAAGTCGAGGAGATCCCGCAGTCGAAACTATCCTCGAGTGGGAGAACGGGCTCGGGATCGTTTGTGCGGTATGCTGATTCGGCCTCCTCGCCTTGGAGTTCTTCAATGAGCTCGTTGATCTCTCGAGTCGACATGGTTGTTGCAGACGAGCAAGCTTGAAGGATCGACGATTGTATGGACGCAGTTGATGGATCCGCAGTCGAAGGAGCCGCAACCGATGGAACCTCGGGTGCGGAAGTCGCGAGTTGGCGTGGATCTGTCAAGTCCTGCACACCAAGCTTGTTGACGAAAAAATTGAACGAACCAACGGTTAAACCCAAACCTGACTCGAGATCGGAGAAGGTCTCCTGGAATTGTGGCGAGTGTGGCTCGAAATCCATCAGAGGATCTGATGTGCTTTTTGCAGGTGAAGCTGGCGTGCTGCCGTTTGTCGAGTGAGTCGGCGAGTTGCCGTGTGCCGCCCGAGTCGGCGAGTTCTTGTTTGTTGACGCAGCCGGCGAGTTGCCGTTTGTAGATCCGATCGGCGAGTCGCCGTTTTCCGATGGAACCGAAGAAACCGTGAGTCCAGCACTATTCTTTCCACAGACGGCGTCAATTGACGAGGGGTTAACTCATCAAATCCCATGGTTAGGACCTAGGGTTGAGATTATGGGGAGAGAACGTGGTAGTACTGGTAGTTTCGTCGGCTGACAAGCAGAGGCAAAGATTTACCCAGGTTCAGGCCCCTCGGGTGGAGGTAAAGACCCTACTTCCTGCTTGTCTGGTATTGATTGTGTGAGATTATGCGGTTACAAGGAGAGCTCCGGCGAGATGTCGATCTCGCTAGGTCTTTGGGTGGTTCGAGTATGGCTTGTCCAGGATCGACGGCCCTCCCAGCCTTTATAAGAGGCTGGGTCTCGGGAGTCCGTAACCGACCCTGGTTACATGTAAGGAAAGTATAAACCGACTATGCCTATGTCTAATCTTGGAGGGTACTCCATCTTGTTGGGCCTTTCGTCATGGGCTTCATGTTAGGCTCTTGATAGTTGGGCCTTAATCGACATGTGCACCAGGTATCCTCATGGCATAATATGGACTACTCGGGTGCAAGATCGAATGCCCGAGATGGTTGATACGTCTCAAACGTATCTATAATTTCTGATGTTCCATGTTGATATTATACCAATTGTTACATGTTTTATATACACTTCATAGCATTTTTATGCATTTTCTGGGACTAACCTATTAACAAGATGCCACAGTGCCAGTTCCTGTTTTCTGCTGTTTTTGTATTCCAGAAAAGCTAGTCTGGAAATATTCTCGAAATTGGACGAAATTTGGACAGAACCTCCTATTTTTCCAACACGAACACGGAGTCCAGATGAGAGACGGAGGGGAGCCACGTGGCACCCACACCATGGGGCCGCGCGGGCCCCCCTGTCGCGCCGTGGGGTGGTGTGGGGCCCACGTGCCTCTCCAGCCGCCGCCCTTTCGCCTATTTATTCCTCCCGACGCGAAAACCCTAAAGACCCGAGCCATTATCCAAGAAAAGTTCCAGAGACATCGCCGCCGTCAACCCTAACTCGGGAGGGTTCAGAAGCTCTTCCCGGCACCCTGCCGGACAGGGGAATCATCACCGGAGGGCTCTACATCACCATGCCTGCCTCCGGAGTGATGCGTGAGTAGTTCATCCTTGGACTACGGGTCCATGGCAGTAGCTAGATGGTTGTCTCTCCACTTTATGCTATCATGTTTAGATCTTGTAAGCTGCCTATCATGATCAAGATCATCTTATTGTAATGCTACATGTTGTGTTTGCTGGGATCCGATGAATATTGAATACTATGTCAGGTTGATTATCAATCTATCTTATATGTTATTTATGATCTTGCATGCTTTCTGTTACTAGTAGATGCTTTGGTCAAGTAGATGCTTGTAACTCCAAGAGTGAGTATTTATACTAGATAGTGGGTTCATGCCTCCGGTAATCTGGGAGAGTGACAATAACTTTTAAGATTGTGGATGTGTTGTTGCCACTAGGAATAAAATAACCGATGCTTAGCTTAAGGGTGCGCCGTTAGGTCTAATGCATTTGTTTACATTACGCACATTACTTAATGCAATTATCCGTTGCTTACAACTTAATACCAACGGGGAACTCGGATGACAACCTGGCGGTGGATTATTAGTCATAGACGCTGTTGGATAACGGTCTATGTATTTTGTCGTAATGCCCACATCAATATCATAGTAATCATCATGTCATATATATGCATTGTCATGCGCTCAATATTTTGTCAATTGCCCAGCTGTAATTTGTTCACCAGCATGTTAGTTATTTTTTATGGAGAGACACCACTAGTGAACTGTGGACCCCGGTCCATTCTTTACACTGATAATACAACCAACTGCAAACATTGTTCCTTTTCATTCTCTGCAATTTACTACTGTTTTCCACACCATACGTTTAATTCTTTGTTTTCAGCAAGCCGGTGAGATTGACAACCTCACTGTGTCGTTGGGGCAAAATAGTTTGATTGTGTTGTGTGCTAGTTCCACGTCAGCGCGTCACTGACAACCTTCAGAAGTGATTTCTTGCTCCTACTGGTTCGATTAAACCTTGGTTTCATACTGAGGGAAACTGCTGCTACACTGCTTCATACCTTCCTCTTGGGGTCTCCCAACGAACGTGTGATCCACGCAATCAATGGTGTTGACATTGATGAAGAGCCGCTCGATTTTGACGAGGAGCACGCCAACCTCGTTGCCAATCTCAAGAAGATGAACGCACGAACGGCATCCTACACGGACAAGGAGGATCAAGTTCTATGTGAGTGTTGGATGACATGTGGGCAATCCGCCAAACACGGTGCTCGACAAAAGGGCACCGTGTTTTGGAATAGGGTGTGGAAGCATTACCATGAGATAAGGAAATTGCCTCCTTACAAGATCGAGAGTGATCGCAATGAGGTCTCTCTTGGAAAGAGGTGGGCGCACATTCAAAACAAATGCATCAAGTTTCAAGTGGCCTATGAGCGTGTCAAGGCCCGGCCGGTGAGTAGCATTAGGGTTGAGGACCTTGTTCTCCAAGCATTGGAGTTCCACATAGAAGGTGTACAAGACCAAGTTTACCTAGCCCCATTGTTGGGAAATGATCAAGGAATGCCCGAAATGGATCGAGCTCTACAACTCTTTGAAAAAAGGCGGCGATGGCTCAAAGAAAAGGGCCAACGAAATTGAAGATGATGTGGAGCCCGGTCAAAGCTCAGGTCGCCAGGCGGTGCGGCCGAGAGGACACAAGTCCAACAAGCATGATGCCATGCGTGAGGCGGCGGCAGCTAAATTGGATGAGACCTTGAAGGGGTTGATCGCGGCAAAGAGGAGTCCACCGCCGCAAGGTACGTGGAGAAAAGCAAAGACAAGGAGGAGGCCATGGCATGCTACTTGGAGATGCAAAAGAAGAAACTAGAGATAGAAGCGGACCGAATCAAGAATGAGGAGAACCGCGTGAAGCTTGCGGTGATGGGCGAGGAGAACCAGATCATGATGGCCGACTTGAGCATCATGGACCCGGAGCAAAGAGCTTGGATACTCAAGAAGCAAAAAAATGATCCGTGATCGCGACGATGCTTGATGTCCTTCTCTTCTATTTATTATCATTACATTTGAACTAATTTGTATTTTGAACTATGTGTCTTTTCGAACATCATTTTGTATGTCATGTTTGTATATCTATTTTGTATTTTGTTTGTTTAAATAGGCAAAATGAACAAACAGACCTTTTTTCCAAAATGGTCATTTTTGCACGGATCCGTTGGGGGCACCCCAACCTAAACGGACAACGGCCCAAAATGGTCCGCGATCCGCCCAAACAGACAAAATCGTTATGCTTTTGCTGTCCGTTTGTGCCTGGGTTGGAGATTCGGTCAGAACGGAAACCCCATCTGCACTCCACGCAGCGGCGGCGGGTCCGTTCCGTACGACGGCTCAGCTCTATCCCAATCAACAGCCGCCTGTCCGCTGATGTGTCGTGCGCGTAAGCGGCGAGCCCCGCAACGGCCGGTACGTGCGAGTAGACTAGAGGTGGAACGCTGCGTGCAAGTGGAGTACGTGCGTAACGTACGCTACGCCGGGTGGGGTGGTGGTGTGATCGCCTTTCGCTACTCCCTATGCAGTACGCAGACGTAGGCCCCAAAACTCCTCCCGTCGTTTTTTTTCCAAACCTTTGCTTTCGCGAGTCTTTCCATGTCTGCGCCACCACCCGGCCCGCCGCTGCATTCTCTCCAAATTAACTGGTCAATCGAGTACACTCCTGTGAACTGACGCGTATGCCCAAGCATGGTCTGATGAGACCTGACGTAAACCGCTACATTTTTCATTTTTGACAGGTCAGCTGCATTTTTCTGGTACATTTGCCGTTTGTTTTTGATATTTCCGCACGCTACAGTTTCTTTCATTAAGGAAAACGCGGACCAAAATACTCGGTTTATTGAGAAAAATCCGGTAAAAAATCTGAGCAAATGGCAAGCCTATCACCACAAAACATACAAGATGCAAAGTAAGTCAAGACGGACGACACCCACGGTCGGGAACTCGAGCCACCGCTACCAAAGTGCGCACCAAAAAATCATCGCGTCGAGCTGATCCACCATGACCCCTTTCACAAAACCTCGTCGACGCGAGAGAGAAACGGCACATTCGGAAGAGGAGGACAACTGGACAAGTGCCTCTCCGACCTAAGAGCTCAGACCAAAACTGCCTCACACCCACTACTAGGAAAACGGCTTTCTGTGGCGCACCAAAAAAAAAATTCTGTGGCGCACCGGCGCACTCGGCAACCATGCGCCACATATTGTCTTTTTCAGTTAAAAAAAAAAAACTGCTGCCCACCGCAGCCACCGCGGTCGTGCTGGGACGCCTCGTCGCCGGATCCAGCATCGTCGGTAGGCCACCTGAGGGGGCGTCCAAGTGGGGGCGGCAGGAGCGTCGGCCTTGTCCTACTCCAGGTCACGGTTGAAGCGCGGGATGTGGTGCGCCATGGCGAGGTTGATGGCGTAGTACGCAACCTCGATGCGTCTGAAGGCGTCGGTCTGGGACTGGGCGGTCGGGCGCGGGGAAGCGCTGCTCGTTGGGGACAAAGGCGAAGGCGGGGTTGGTGAAGGAGAGGTCGGCGTCGTTGTCGTACGCGAGCCCGAGGCAGCCGCTGAGGTAGCCGGCGCCGTGCTTGAGGCCCATGGATTGGGCCTTGAAGAGGTCGGCGGAGCTTGGCGCCGGGGCGGTGCGGGAAGGCGCGGAAGGTGGCGAGGGTCGGGTCGAGGAGGCCCTGGACCGAGAGCGCGCTGCGGGCGCCGGCGGAGACGTAGGGGCCGTCGGGACCCAGCGGAGTCCGCGGCTGTCCGTGCATGGTGGCGTTCGCGACGCCGTAGTCGAGGAGGTAGGAGAAGCCGCGGAATCGCTGGCCGGCGGCGAGGGGGAGGAGGAGAAGGAGGAGCACGGCGGCGAGGAGGAGAGGCGAGGGGGCCGGCGGCGGGCGAGCGGGAGTCCGCGGCTGTCGGTGGTCTGCGAGAAGAAAGAGAGGCCGGAACAGAGTGCGGTGCGGGTGCGTGGTGGGTTTGACCAGGTGAGAGAAACTGGATCTGGCCGGATCTGGATCTGGATATTTCGAAATATGATTTTTTTTATTGCTATCTGTGGCGCATGTAATCATATGCGCCACAGAAAGGTGACTTTCTGTGGCGCATCTGATTGCATGCGCCACAGAAATGTGCATATCTGTGGCGCATATGGGACATGCGCCACAGAAAATATGCGCCACAGATATGCACATTTCTGTGGCGCATGTGGTCTTCGTGCGCCACAGAATTCCTAACTTTTTGTGGCGCATGCAAAAATATGCGCCACAGAAATATTTCTGTGGCGCATGACTATTTTGATGCGCCACAGAAAGTGGTTCCACAGAAAACCGTTTTCCTAGTAGTGACCTCCACGAACCACGGGTCACTCTGGCTGGGTCCACGACTAAGACTGATGCTCCGAATAGAGAATGAGACACCCAGAATAGCTTATTAGCACCGCCATCGTTCGATCTTGGGACCCGGACCTGGATACACTTTTGTTTTGTTGCATTGTTTTTTGAAATGTTGTGACTTTATTTGCATTGTTTGTTCACATTCCTGGAATAATCTCACGGCAATGTTTTTTTAGAAAGGGGCAGTCCCAGCCTCTGCATCGATTGATGCATGCGGCTTTTATTAATATTATTGCAATTCGGAGTTTCTTACAAACTTATTACATCATGCGTCACACAAAGTTGCGACATGGATCAACCACCTAAAGAACAAGGACAACATAGAGTGTCTCTGCATCAACATGTTATCCTAAGATCAGAACGTCAGCTGAACTGGGAAAAAAGATCCGACGCGATCGATTCCAGGCGGCTGCACCCAAAATCCATTGCGTCTCGCTTCTCCGTTGATTGTAGGTAGGACCACGTACGGATCCAATGAGTAGCCAATGGGATAACCTGCATGAATGAAGTTTTCTTTGCTCTGTTAAAAATATAATCCTTACGAATGTTCCAAATAGCCCACAGTAGGGCACAAACACCAACTCGGATTTGAACCTTCTCCACTTTGGAGACACCCGTCAACCAATTACCAAATAAATTTGAGATACTACTCGGGGGTTTGAGATCGAAGGCCATATGAACAATCCGCCAAGTCATTTTTGCAAGTGGGCATGAAATAAATAAATGTTGGATTGTTTCATCTTGATCACAAAAACAACACTTTTTACACCCGTTCCAATTACGCTTTGCAAGATTATCTTTCGTAAGGATCGCCTTGCGATACAAGAACCACATGAAAATCTTAATTTTCAGAGGTACTTTCATCTTCCATAAATATTTACGTAAAAACCTTGTATGATCACTCATGAAATCAAGATACAAGGATTTAACCGTGAAAACCCCTGTGGTAGTAAGCCGCCATTTAAAAACATATTTTTGGTTTGTTAAATTAACCTGCATTAGTTGGTTTACCAAGTGAAGCCATCTTGCCCACCTATTGCCGGTCAGATTCCTCCTAAAACTTAAATTCGGTGGAGGTGCTTGTGATAACACATCGGACACCGACACTTGTTTACGATGGACAATATTATAGAGAGAAGGATACTGACTAGAAAGGGGCTTGTCCCCCCAGCCATGTATCTTCCCAAAAAACATGTTGTCTCTCCATTTCCCACAACAAAAGACCCCCTGTCAAAAAATTCATCTTTTACCTTCATTAGCCCCTTCCAGAAAGGGGAGTCGGAAGGTTTACTTTGCACTTGAGATAACGATTTTGAATGAAGGTATTTATTTTGAATCAACTCCTTCCATACTCCACTTTCTTCTGACAATATTTTGAAAAGCCATCTCACGGCAATGTTGCGTGTTATTACAAAAATGATGCTACACACGGCCCAAATCACGCTTTTTTAGCTTGATCGGATGGTCGAGGGGAGCCCGGTTTCCCCGGATCGGGAACTGACGGCTTACGCCTAGCTTGGCCCAAGAAAAATTGAGTTGTAACGTGGGTCATCTCACTTAAGCGTGCTGGAGATAATCTATACCCAATTCCATCGTTGAAGATTAGTTTTGCTTCTCGACGAGCAATATGTGCTCAAGTATATCCATGTTCTCATCAATCTCCTAGCTGTAAGCTAACCCATGCGGCCATGCAGTCAACTTATCCTATATAACTAAATAGTTCATCCCCACTAACTATTTCTCTCAACATGCAGCTATGCCACCTCAGCAGGCCCACCAAATTAGCCATCTCACCTCAGCTCAATTGCCACATCATTATTTTCTAATTTATCCCACATGTGCCATGTCATTATTTTTCCTTCGTCTTCTCTACGGACCATTCCTCCACTCTGTCTCCACGATAGTCACTTCGTATCCTCCATTGATTACCCATCCGCTTCATCTTCTTTGGTTCACCTCACGGAACAGATCATAATGCATTGATGGATTCCCTCCCTCCTTTCCATCTTCTCCATTGAAGAGTGGCCAACAATGTTATATAGCAGCAGCTCTCTCCTCTCGCCCTTAAACATTGGAGCTGCTCCCTTTTCATCTTCTCCCAGCTGGATGAAGTGATCCTCCTTTGATCGAAATATCAAGCGCCAAGTGTGAGTCTTATCCCTGTACCCTCCTCTCTCAACCTGACTCTCAACCTTCTCTATGATCTCTCTCTGTCATGAGTTTAGTTTTGATCTGTTATATTTTTCATTCAGAAAGCCAAGGTGCAGGATAGGACTCATCACTTATGGTACTGGGTGTGGTGAATGGGACGGTTTAAAATATGGGGGCCTCGCTGGCTCGCCGTCGCCGTGTCCCATGTCGATACCCTCGCTGTACCAGGTTAGTCCAGACTCCAGACTTCAATCGCAATATCCTGCAGGCTGCAGTTGGACTTCTGATTATTCCTGCCATGCCTTTCGTGAGCATGTTTTATGGAAACTCGCATGCATATATATATGAAAACTAAGATTCAGATTATTTGCAGAAAATTATTATCTCAATTTTTGGGTAATCAAGCTAGCAGCAGCAACAGCGGTAAGGTTACTTGCCTAAAATTAAAGTCCTACATTCCTTTGCAACATTTGGACTGCGATATGTAAAAGTTTTAGGTGGACATTCAAAAAAATAATTGTTTGGTCACCGAAATATTGCAGGTGGCAGTAAAACATGGGAACCGAAACAGTCGAACAGGTTCATATCGGTATCGTATTTTATCAGAGGCATGTTCATCATGATTTTCTCCGTACCAATGCTGGTATGTGAGTAAATTATTCTACAAAAACTATTTTCTAAAGAAACATGCTATTTTGCATCATGTGCAGGTTCCCTAGCTGAACATATTGTCGTTCCGTCAAGGAGTTCACGGCAGATTCAATTGTTTGTAGTACTTTGGGAAGTTCATGTTCATTGTAGTTGGAACAGCTGAAGCTGTAGAACTTATCCTTTGTTGGCTATTCACCCTAAATAAAATAGGGAAGTTGTTCTCAAGCTCAATAGAAAAGTTAACTGAAAGGATACGTCAACGTTTCACAGTTTTATCTTTTCGTTTGCTTACCTCTTACATTTGTAATACAATTATTGTTTTCTTACTTAAATAATACCGACCTAGCTCCTTCAAGAAATGGTCATACACCTGTGTACGTTTTATTCCTATAAGTGATGTTTTTGCATATTTCATGTTATAGGCTGTGCCAATCATTTTCCATTTCATTTATTATGCAAATCCAACCATCGCACAACAATGGACTTCATCATTTACCGCTTGAGTGTACATTACCAAAAATATATCACAAATTCCCGCAGCAACGCGCGGGTTATTCTCTAGTTTTATTAAAGTTCCGGGTGGAGTACATTGTTAGCAGGCATATAGCTTAGCTTCATTGGTAATCAGTTGAGTCAAAGGGCATGCATATATCTTGTGTCGAATGAAAATAATTGTCCTTATCTCCATATTAGAGTAACAATCTTGCAAAGATCATGTTCTATTTATATACTCCCTCCGTTCTAAATATAAGATGTTGTAGCTGTTTCAAATACGCACCAAAAAGATAAATAGACACTAAAACGTGTACAGATACATGTGAATGGCTAAAACCCTAAGACATCTTATATTTAAAAACGGAGAGTATATAATACCTCCTTTAGAGTAACATTTCTTGGCGTACTTTGAATCTTGCCCAATCAATAATTAATCATGGAGCTAGGAACGTGCCCGTGTACAAAAACATGAAAAGGCCAGGGCAAAACACGGTCGGCCAGGCTGGTCGATCACTAAGACGTGACTGAGTACGCTAGTCCCGCAAGCAACCTGCTTGCCGGCGCCGTACATTGGCACCTTAGTACGCATGGGGTCCCAAGCATTCAGAACAAGCCAAATGAAACCAGCAAGATAAGTAAGAAGGGAAGAAACTGATATAACACACAATATCCTTCCAGAAAATTTATTCTAAGCCAAACACATGCGTTGAATGATGCTCGATCAACCACATCCAGCATCCACAGGTCACATCGAGTTACCAGTTGGACATGCAGTTCTACATTATCGATATCGTTCAACTAATAGATTGGTGGCAAACGGAAGCTACGCCTACCATCGAGCACTTTGGTCAAACTGCATCTCCTCTGAGTTCCAGAATGAGAGTGAGATTTGGTACTTGAGCCGTGTCAATCTGCATATACAAATCTGATTAGTCGTCACAAAACATGGCTAGACGTAAGAAAGAAGCCAAAGCCCAGCCGCGTTTCTGCTACACTGCTCCGTTAACAAGCATAACTTTTATAGTACCTTTTACTGGTCTCAAAATATGACCAATATGGGTTTGATCTAACGGCTGAGAGAGATTCAGCCTAGGAGGCCCATCGGTACTAATTTGGTGGAAAAAGAAGTAAACCAGCTCTTGGTCGGACGGTTATTCACGAACGAGAACAATTGTTTGACGAGAACCACAACGCCGCTGCCAGCCCCCTCTCAGCTTTCGACGCCGTCGCTGCCAACCCTATCTCCGCTCTCGACGCCGCCTCCTCCAGCCCCCTTCTACGATCTCGACGCCGTCGCCTCTAGCCCGCCCGCAAGACGCTACGACCCCCCTCTCCGCTCTCCAATCTGCCGCCACGAACCCTCTGTCCGCTATCCAATCTGGGACTGGCCGTCCACGTCGGACACCGCGTAGTAAAGGGCCGAGCGAGCGGCGCCAGGACCAGGAGGAGCGCGACGCGCGGCATGCCAACATTATCGGGCTTGGAACTGGTACGTGACCTCCCTGCTCAAATCCTCTTTATTTCAGTCTTCTATCATTTCGCCATCACAAACCAACGGAACCATCATGTTGATCAATTAGCATTTGCATCTTGTACTGCTCGTCATAATGACCAACTGACCACAGTCAGTCTATAATCCATATTAATATCTGTCGTTCTGACCAAGCATCAACTTTAAACGGATATAGTTCTGAACAGTCATAGGAGTTTATTATGGAGTAAAAGGACTGCGCGGTCTATGAAGTTGCCAAGAAGTAGCGTATTGGTCACAAACTGGGAAAACGCAAACTATTGGTCACGAAGTTGCGGAGATTCGACACGTTCGTCACTCCGTCACCCACGCCGTGAAAAAGCTGACGTGGCATCGTTAGTCGTCACGTCGGTGACTGAATTTTGCAGAAATCCCCCTGGAAGCTCACGTCATGACAAAGCAGTGACGACGACGACCATATCCCGGCGGCGCGACGATGGACGCGACCGGCGACGACCATATCCCGGCGGCGCGCGGTGCAAGAAGGGACGGGGACGGTGCTGGTGGGTGCTGCTGCCGTGCGCGACCTGCACAGGAGCAGACAGGCGAAGGAGAGGCCGAGACTGGAGCTCCAGCTCGCAGCCATGGCGGACGGAGGTGCGGGACGGAAGAGAACGACGGCGACCGGCACCGGAAAACGATGGGAGGAAGGTGAAATCGGACGGGATCTCACATCGGGGTTGCTGCTGTATTCGTACGGCTCGGGGACGAACGGAGGCGGCGAATTGCGGCGTCGGACGATCTTGGCGTTGAGGAAGAAGAACACGAAATTCCTCCGGCTCCTGGCGTTCCAGCAAGCTCCACTCGGCGATGACGGCGGGGAAGACGAGGCGCAGCTCCTGGTACTCTCGGGCGGGGTCGAGGACGCGCGAGGCAGCGGCGCGACAAGCTCCAGAAGTTGTCGATCATGGCGGTGGTCGTCGGGTGCGGCGCGACAAAGCAGTGAGCTTCCAGGGGGATTTCTGCAAAAATTCAGTCACCGACGTGACGACTAACGGTGCCACGTCAGCTTTTCACGGCGTGGGTGACGGAGTGACGAACGTGTCGAATCTCCGCAACTTCGTGACCAATAGTTTGCGTTTTCCCAGTTTGTGACCAATACGCTACTTCTTGGCAACTTCATAGACCGCGCAGTCCTTTTACTCTTTATTATGCTACTTACTCATCCGACCTTGTTTTCAAGAGCACCCTACATGTATCTTTGCATGTATTCTTATACATTTGATTCGTCTTCTCCTAATACTGCTAGGTGGAAGTACCTGTAACTAAATGGTGCTACGGTGCTCTGTCTTTTCAAGTAGTGGATAGATGAAAGCGTCAAGTAATCGTGTCTTCCCTTTGTTAGTCGTTTCCACTTATTGGTGTCTGCATGGTGCTCACCCTGGGCTTGTCTAATTAAAATCCTATGAAGAAGCACAGATGCATGTGCTAGATCCGCTACCCCATTCAGTTAAAGATCATTACGTTTCTTGTGACTGAGTGTTGCATGCACATGCTAGTGATGTTTCAAACCTTCACCTTCCATCCCAAATCAGCTTCTGAGATTTCATGATTGAGAAAGTTGAGATAGATCTAGCCTTGTACCTGGACATGTTTGTAATTGGGTCTCTCTACGTCGCAGTCGACCGAGACTTACCTTATGTCTCAGTCGACTGACGTCACCGCCGCCTCTCCCTGTGGTCTTCTTTTCCACCTCCGGCGAGCGCTGCCCTCCCCACCTTCCGGCGAGCCGCGCCTCCCCCGCAACCTCCGCCGGCCGAACCGCCGTCCACCCCGCCCGCGGCCGGCGCGCTACCGCGACGCCTTGATTGCGTGGATCACACGTTCGCTGGGAGACCCCAAGAGGAAGGTATGAAGCAGTGTAGCAGCAGTTTCCCTCAGTATGAAATCAAGGTTTAATCGAACCAGTAGGAGCAAGAAATCACTTCTGAAGGTTGTTGGTGGCGGAATATGGCACGGCGCAATACCAGAGAATCCGGCGACCGACGTAGAACCTGCACACAACAGAATCAAACTACTTTGCCCCAACGAAACAGTGAGGTTGTCAATCTCACCGGCTTGCTGAAAACAAAGGATTAAACGTATGGTGTGGAAAACAGTAGTAAATTGCAGAGAATGAAAAGGAACAGTGTTTGCAGTTGGTTGTATTATCAGTGTAAAAGAATGGACCGGGTTCCACAGTTCACTAGTGGTGTCTCTCCATAAAAGATAACTAACATGCTGGGTGAACAGATTACAGCTGGGCAATTGGCAAAATATTGAGCGCATGACAATGCATATATATGACATGATGATTACTATGATATTCATGTGTGCATTATGACAAAATACATAGACCGTTATCCAACAGCGTCTATGACTAATAATCCACCGCCAGGTTGTCATACCGAGTTCCCCGTTGGTATTAAGTTGCAAGCAACAGATAATTGCATTAAGTAATGTGCGTAATGTAAACAAATGCATTAGACCTAACGGCGTACCCTTAAGCTAAGCATCAGTTATTTTATCCCTAGTGGTAACTGCACATCCACAATCTTAGAAGTTATTGTCACTCTCCCAGATTATCGGAGGCATGAACCCACTATCTAGCATAAATACTCACTCTTGGAGTTATAAGCATCTACTTGGCCGAAGCATCTACTAGTAACGGAAAGCATGCAAGATCATAAATAACATATAAGATAGATTGATAATCAACTTGACATAGTATTCAATATTCATCGGATCCCAGCAAACACAACATGTAGCATTACAATAAGATGATCTTGATCATGATAGGCAGCTCACACGATCTAAACATGATAGCATAAAGTGGAGAGACAACCATCTAGCTACAGCCATGGACCCGTAGTCCAAGGATGAACTACTCACGCATCACTCCGGAGGCAGGCATGGTGATGTAGAGCCCTCCGGTGATGATTCCCCTCTCCGGCAGGGTGCCGGGAAGAGCTTCTGAACCCTCCCGAGCTAGGGTTGACGGCGGTGGCGTCTCTGGAACTTTTCGTGGATAATGGCTCGGGTATTTAGGATTTTCGCGTCGGGAAGAATAAATAGGCGAAAGAGCGGCAGCTGCGGAGCCACGAGGGCCCCACACCACCCCACGGCGCGGCGGGGGGCCCGCGCGGCCCCATGGTGTGGGTGCCACGTGGCCCTCCTCCGTCTCTCCTTTGGACTCCGTCTTCGTGTTGGAAAAAAAATGAGGTTATGTCCAAGTTTCGTCCAATTCTGAGAATATTTCTAAACTAGCTTTTCTGTAATACAAAAACAGCAGAAAACAGGAACTGGCACTGTGACATCGTGTTAATAGGTTAGTCCCAGAAAATGCATAAAAATGCCATGAAGTGTATATAAAACATGTAACAATTGGTATAATATCAACATGGAATATCAGAAATTATAGATACGTTTGAGACGTATCACGCCTCGCCGTCCCGCCCTAACCCGAGCTCCTCCTCCGCCGGTCCACCGCCACCCCGGCCATCCCTCTAAGCCCGCCCTCCGGTGGCCCGCCCCCCGGCGACCCCCCCCCCCCCCCCCCCCCCCAAGCTGGTACATGTTTTTGTTTTGTTACTGCTAGATTGTTGTTCTGGTACAGGTTTTTGTTGTGGTGCTGCTAGATTTGGTTATGGTAGATTGATCACCGGCTGTAGCGTGTATAGATGGGTGTGGTGTGCTCACTGGAGCCGCGAAACGAACCAGCGCTGGGTGCTCGGCATGCTGCTGCGCTCGTTGTTTGGTTTCGATGGCCGGAAGCCTCCGGAGATAGGACGGCAACGAGTAATTCAACTTCTTCGTCGGAGCCGTGGACGACTAAAATTCCATCGTGTAAAATTGGGGATTTTTTTTGACACTAAAACACCGAACTTTATTAATCAAAGATAACAGGAATGTTTACCAATTTTTTCCCAGTAAAATTGGGGATTTCTGTGTGACGAACCTTGCTGTGATGGCCGTATTGGATATGGACTGAAGATTAACGAATTTTGTATTGGGCCAGCAACCTTCTGCCGTATTGGGCCAGGACCCATCTGAGGGAGACTCCGATTTTGCACCAGTATTACTTCTACTGGTCATCATTTCAGTACTGGTATGAAACGTTCTCAGCCTTTGGATGGATGGAAATAAATGGCTGTAATTCACTTGAGGGTACCACAAAAGGCCTCTTTGGCCAAGTCCATCGATGGCCAGCAGGGAATTGTGGAGTATTTCTATATGTAAGCTATCACCAAAATCCACCGAGGGCCAGCGAGAAAGAGCTAGAAAAATAAGAAGCGTTTTTGGCTGCAAACTAGGCTTAGAAAAGCGATTTAGAGTTCAAAGTTAGCCGTCGCCGTCATCCGCCCATCTCGACCTGTCTTTTACCGGAACTCGACCGCTCCCCGCCTCCTCGAATTGACGCTCCGGCGGCGGGAGGGGTTGGGGACATCAGGATTGTCCTCGCGCCGTAGTTAATAGTTCGGTCAACTCGCAACGGTGTCATGGTGCCTATGACGGCATTATGCCGAACAAGATTTTCCTGTCTCCAAGTCCACCTCGTCATCAGCGAGCCACTCTGTGGCGTTGAGGAGCGCGGGAAATTATTTGGCCGTTACTCCCTTAGAGTGGTGGATCTCTTTTGATCTATGCATGCTGCAGTTTTTGGTTTCAGAAGATTTAGTTCGATTCAAAAGTTCTATGACAACGACTTTGTCTCTGGGACTTCTGGTGTTTAGGCGACGCGCGCACGAAGACTTTCCGGCTGTCATCAACATTGTCAGGCCGGCTCCAGGCCTCCAGTATTGGGGCAGCGACTGCGGCGCGTCAACGGCTCGCTCCGACTGCGGCAGTGGTTGTTAGGTGGTCCAATGATCTCTATGTAATTTCCATTACGTGTGACATCCCTTACTTACTTATACTTCTTGTGAACTTCTATAATGGATAATGATTTTTCTCGCAATAAATTGTAACCTTCCACCCTGCATGTGATGGCAAGTAGTACATGAATTTCAAGAGCAAGAGAGAAAACACTGAACACTCTTGGCATTCAGTGCACAAACATATGTCTATACACTACATAATTATACTAATCCCTCCCCGAAAGGAAGAAAATGAGTGCCAGTGAAGCAAAGCTATCTACTGGGCCGGGTACATGCTTCAGTTATAATAGGGGTCAAATCCCTAATTCCCTCGGGATCAATTTACTAGAGATAACCACTCGTAACTAGCAGAAATTCTTTCAGCCAATTAACTAATCCCCGCACATGCGCCCCGCACATGCGCGTAAGCATATCTGCTCCTCGGTGCCCCCACATTCGTTATTCCTCTGGTGTCTTCTCTACTCAAATTGACATACGAACTGGAGTAGAAATTACTATACTGAAGTTTCTACTGGGGATTAGCGTGGAGCCAAACGGAAAGAGAGGCAGGGGATTAGCAGTTTGTTGCTTGATGCTATAACCGCTGTCCCCTAAACCCTCTCGCACATGAGCTCGCGGGCTTCCAAGCTCGTGTCGTGCGTGCGAAGCATCAAGCATGCATGGCGCGCCGCCGCATGCTCAAGTACACAAATGCATGGGCGAAAAAACAAAGCGGGTTCGTACCCAACATTCGCTGACAAGATTGTGAAAGACCACATGGCTCGTGAAACTCGATGAAGTTAAATAAGAAGGGTCGATTCGATATATATGTTATTGCCCATTTCAGATATTCGAAAAATGCCACTACAAATGTCGAGTTGCACACGCTTTGATACTTTTATACACTAGTTGGCATGTACGTGCAACACACGTTTTCAAAGTTAAAGAGGCAATTTGCAAGTATTAAGTTATTTATATACTGATTTCAATACATTAAAAAGATAAGTACACTACAAACAATAACTTCACAATACTGCTAATTACAGAAAACAACTGTGTAATTATTTTGTACTCTCGTGACAAAGTAATGTACACTTCTGCATGATAGGAGCAATTATCCAATTGATGTACTTAATTAAGATGGTCACATTACCGCAAAAAATAGCAGGATACAACGGTTCAGGACCACCCATCATGGCTAGATCAAAGTTCTGATTCCAGCTATTTCCATGTACATTGGCCAATTCACTACACCGTTGACTGTTGCACCATCAAACTTTACTTTGAATCGCATGCTAACAGACTAACATTGAAGAATTATCAAAACTGCATGTACACTGAGCTGAAGATGAATCAGTGTGCTCTAATTTGAGCGACGTTATAGAAGCCTGGAGAACTGATCTGGAGCGATGATGGTAATTCATAGGGGCAAATATTGATGAACATGATCTCCCAGTAGCCACCCAAAAAGCAGCGGCGATGCGTTTGAAGCCTAGGACGCATCAACCAGCAGCAATAGGCACGGTTATTGCCCAGCTCAGCCGCGTGGGCGGTGGCGCATCATCGCGGACCAGGCTCACTGGTTGCCGGATGCGTACTGTCGATTGATCGGATGGAGTCCTTGTTGTTTTTTTCTGAGGAGTCTTCGTTTTGAATAGGAGACGGAGAGAGAGTCCCAGTATGTCGCGTCCGTGCTCTGGTGGGCAGCCGCAGGACATCCTCCTCGGAGGACGCCAGGGCAATGTTGGAGCGGATTTCCTCGCCGGGATCGCGTCTGTGGTCTGGTGGGCGGCCGCCGGCGATGCGCTGGTGGATGGAGGGGAGCCCGTGCTAGGAAGAAGCGAGCGGATGTGCCCAGCTGACAGCTTGGCCCGGAGCGCTCGACGAATTCGGCTGCGGATGGATGGCGCGTGCGCTTGAGAAAGTTGTGCCAGCCCAGCGGAGCCACGCCAACCGCCGTGACGACTCGCACTGCCGCAGCCTTTTCTTCCTCCTGACCCTGACTTGTACATCGACACCAGTCGCACCACGGTGGATGCTTGGTCGACCGGCGGCCCCTTCGTCCCGTCCTCGTGTGCAATCCGTCAAGCGGGCACTCCAACTACACGGTGAACCACTTTGTCTACAACCAATCTACCGGCCAGGAAGCGTTCGGCGTCTGTCCGCAAAACCATGCCATCCTCGTTCTCGGCCGCCGTCGGCCGCTCGCCAGAGGAGACCAGGCGCATGTCCTGAACCGGGGTCGCCGCCATCGTTGGTTTCGCTTCCCATGGACAGATCGATTACGCCGAGATGATCCATCTATACACGTTATTTCCGGGCTCAATCTGTTGCAACCGCGCTAAAACAGGGAGCGGTGGGTTTAATGAACCAGTTTGGCTGGGTCAAAGTCGGTTAGAGTTCCTTTCCTCTTAGGACTCATCGGGGTGAGGCGAGCGATCGATCGGATGAAAGCCCGCGACGTACGAAACAAAAAAGAAGACACGACGTAGGAAATGACCGAAACATATTGGGACAATCTGGATCGTTGATTGACAATTAAACGCTTGAGATTTAAAGTGTTTGGTGCTCGACATTGAGACAATCTAGATCGTTGATTGACAATTAAACGCTTGAGATTTAAAGTATCTCAACATGTTTGCTCTTTGATGAATAATAGTTTAGATAACGGTATAACACTACGGCCCTAGCAGAGCCGTAGCCCACCTCCCCTCTGACGACACAACGGGCTTTGTATAGGCATGCAAATGGTTGCTTCGCACTACGGCTGGGACGGCCGGCTGAGTCGTCGCCCTCAGTTGACGACATGGGGCAGCTCCATGTTTTTTTTTTCGATCGACCGGTTTACGCAAAACATGCGTCAGGCCTAGGCTGACGTTGTAGGATCGCTCACAGCTCACAAAAACACAGGAAGTTCAGAGATAGAAGAACACGAGAGATTTTGTGCCGCGTTCAACTGCTAGCGACTTTTCTGTTTTCTCATTATTTATAGGATCCACTGATCCCCTGAAAACGTAACTGAAAACGACCACTTCCACCCGAGCTTACGTTGCATGTGTGATCCACTACTCTCGCCACGTCCAAACGTGCCAACGTGCCATCCCACGCGACTTGGTCGAGGCGAGCCACTTCTACCGCTAAGATAGGAAAACAAACTAACAGCACGAGGTGTGGACATGTACACACTGCTCGGCTCTTTATTCCGTTGACTAACTGAAGAAACTAACTGAGTGCACTGGATTATACTTCATACTGCTCATAGGCATGGTTGACTCAAGACTCGGTAGCAGAGGTTGGATCCACGGCATGAGTCAGTGCTTTTCTCTCTGGTGTTGCCTTGTTGAAGGCATTCTTTCTGGCGTCTGGTCTTGATTTGGTTGGACAAAGCATTCACGATGAAAATCCTAATTTGGCCATGGACATGGCGACGATGGTGCGCGTGCATTTCGCTTCTTGAAAGCGTTGCTACTAAAGGTCGTTGTCTTTCAGGGAAAGATGGTTCAAAAGAGAGCTAAAAATGATGTTGTTGGGGCTATGTGCGGTTGAACGTACCATGGCAAGACAAAGATCTAGAATTAGTTGGCTCAGCGAGGGAGATGCTAACACAAGTTTTTTCCATACACAAGCAAGCCATAGATGAAGGAAAAACTTCATTGGATCTCTGAGGGAAGGAAATCTTCTTGTTTCAAATCATGATGACATTGATAATTTGCTTTGCAATCATTTCAAAAATCGGTTTGGCAAACCAGCTGTGAGACACCCGAGCCTAGACCTTGATTTCATCGGTATGCAACAAGCAGAACCGCAAGATCTCGAAATTAATTTCAGCGAAGAGGAAATCTGGAACACGATAAAAAAGATGCCCAAGGAAAAAGCCCCATGACCAGATGGCCTCATTATTGCGTTCTATCAAAAATGCTGGAACATAATCAAGGACGATTTGGTTGCAGCTTTCGTTGCCTTTTACAACCTGGATGGTCGCGCCATGGAGAGAATTAACAGTGTATACATGGTTCTTCTACCCAAAAAAACTGGGTGCTTGCGAACCAGCGGATTTTAGGCCGATCAGCCTAGTTCACAGCCTACCCAAGATTTTCTCCAAAGTTCTTGCTAACAGGTTAAGCGTGGTTCTTCCTCAACTTGTGGGTGAGAACCAAGGGACTTTTTCGAAAGGTCGCTCGATTCACGACAACTTTAAACTGGTTAGATAATCTGCCAAACACCTGAAAAAGAAGTGTCCTACTAAAACTTGACATCGCAAAAGCAGTTGATACTGTGGCCTGGCAGTTCCTTTTAGAAGTTCTTCGTAAAAGGGGTTTTGGGCAGAGATGGAGGTCGTGGATTTCCTTGTTTTTATCTACAGCATCCTCTAGTATTCTCCTCAATGGAGCGCCGGGCGCAAACATTTGGCATGCCAGAGGGCTTAGGCAAGGAGATGCTCTCTCTCCGATGCTCTTTATCCTGGTTATGGATGCCTTGAGCCTTCTCTTTGAAAAGGCGGAGGAAGCTGAAATACTGTCAAGGTTTAAAGATCATCAAGTTGTTCCCCACGCTTGTCGATTTATGCCGATGATGTAATTTTATTCTCCAGAGCCCTCCCTTCGGATGCGGTTGCGGTCAAGCTACTTGTTTGGTCAAGCCTCTGGCCTACAATGCAATTTGAGCAAAAGCTCTGTTACGGCATTACTATGTGACGACCATGTACTGGAGCAAATCAGTGGTATCTTATGTTGCCAGGTCACACCCTTACCAATTACTTATCTCGGTCTCCCTCTACATGTCAAGAAAGCAAAGAAAGAATTTTTCAGAGTCTTGATTGACAAAATAAGAGGTCGGCTTGCCACTTGGAAGACACACACGCTCATGCAAGGAGGGAGGCTCATCCTGGTCCAATATGTGTTGAGTGCAATAGCTATTTTTCACCTACTATCTTTGGATCCACCGCCGTGGGTTTTCAAAGCCATCGACAAGATTAGGAGGTTTTTTTTATGGAATGCACTCACGTCGTGGAAGGAGGCAAATGCCTAGTGAATTGGCATACGGTATGTCATCCAAAACCAGTTGGGGGGCTGGGAGTACTAAACCTAGAGATAATGAACACATCTTTTAACACTCGCTAGGCTTGGAAATTAAGAGCAGAATCAAAGAAGCCTTGGTGTGAACTAGCTACTCCTGTTGATGACCAAGTTAAAAGCATTTTAAAATCGGCAGCCAGATTGGTTCTTGGTAATGGAGAAAGAACTTTCTTTTGGACTGACAAATGGGTCAATGGGAAAACAATTGAGAAAATTGCTCCAAAAGTGTTTGCCTTAATTAAACCAGAAACTAAAGCTAGAAGAACTGTGGCGCAGGCTCTATACCAAGGGACTTGGATTGAAGACATAAAGAAGTCAATCTCAATTGTTATTTTTATGGAAGTGCTTACTATTTGGGAGGAATGCAACATGATTCAGATTATGTCGCAGGAGGAAGACAGGTGGTCGTGGTCATAGGAAGCAAAAGGAATTTTCTCTACAAGATCAGTTTACCAAGCTCATTTCAAGACTAAAACTCTTTGCGCTTTGGCACCAGCAATTTGGGATTCATGGGCTCCTTTGCGCTGCAAACTTTCTTTGTGGCTGTTCATTCGAGGCAGGGCTTGGACAGCTGATAGGTTGGCGAAAAGAGGCCTGCCTCACAATGATTTCTGCTCCTTTTGCAATACCACTAAGGAAGATTCGCAACACCTATTCTTGGGATGTGCAATTGTCAAGAACATTTGGAGCAGGGTACTTAGCTGGGCAAATTTACAAGATCCATCCCCGTCACATGACTCTACTCTAAAGGAAAGGTGGCAAGAGATCAGAGGTACTCTGTCAGGGAAGAAAAGAAGAAGAGCTGATTCAGTGATAATTTTGACTACTTGGTCGATCTGGAGAGAAAGAAACAATAAATTTTTTGAGAAAATTGCCAAGCCTTTAAATCTTATCGTTCAGCAGATCAAGAGTGAAGCAAAATTATGGTGCCTTGCCAGCTCGGGTCGTCTCACCCTCTCGGATGGTTAGCAGAGGTTCAGTTCTGCTCTGTTTTGGCCTGTAGGGAAATGGAGCAGAGGATGGCCAGGTAGGTAGTTTTTGAGAATTCAGAGACGCTGTGTTTTAGGGATTTTTTGCTCTGATTTTCTGCCTTTTAGGGTCCTTGTAGTTTTATTTCTCCTTGCTTTTGCCCTCCGTGGCAGCTCTGTACTATTTGGCCTTAAGGCCTTTTCCTTATTTCTAATATATATACATGCAGCGCTACTGCATGGTTCAAAAAAAAAGTTGACATTGTTTTTAAATTGTTGTCTACTCCATGTACACTTGTGGATGCTTCGGCCAAGTTGCTTTGCATCTACTTTCATAGTATCATGGTCGTGTGCATCCAAGGATATGCATGAAGGCATGGAGATATAGCCTTCCTTTCCGAAAAAATAAAAAGGACTATGGCGTGGTATATTTTTAATTAACGTTTTTTGAAATGGATTTTTTCATAAATTGTTCTTTGTTGTGGTATTTTTCGAATAAACTAATTAAGTTTGACGATGACATATATCGAGTTAACCCTCAAATAGATTGGAAACCCGGTCAAGTATTTGTAGCGTACGTGGATCTTGAGTACGGTCCAACAAAGCGGCAACCTTGGGCTAATCTATGATGCTACATGAGGCTTTTTATTCATGAGTCCAAGCTCTAACAAATCTCTCTCCTTTTCCACTTGGCTTCTCATAGATTAATGATCTCCCATCTCTAAAATAAGTGATGCTTTGGATGATCACTGGTTACTTAGTGGTATATTATACTAGTTGATGCCCTAGCTGCTTCTGGCAGAAAACTTATATAGTGAGTTTACAGGAAATCACAGCATCACTATATTGTATATCTGTCTGGGACCCGTGCATTGCTTGTATTTTGCTTATTTTCTTTGACCTGATAGTATATATTTGGTTGTTTAGTTAGCCGTTAGCATTTCTAAATGTTTTAACATAGTATTTTCATGGATGGATTCATGGATCTGTCTATTATTTTTTTATAATCAGCAAGTATGCCGATGGCAAAGGCCACAACATATATATATATATATCTCCAGGTATGCCGACGGCCTGGCCCTCGGCATATGCTGGCACGTGAGAGCTGCCAGGTGGTGCCAGCCTGCTAGGCGGGGGAGCTCCTATGCATCGCTTTTAGCGAGCGGGAGCACCACCTCGCTCACGAGTCAGTCTACCGTTGGCCCAATAGAGAGCCCAGCCCCTTTTGACAGTTTAGGCCCAGAGCGTAGTCGAGGCTCGATCCAATCCGAACAGAACCGCGTGGACAGTTTAGGCCCAGAACGGAGTCGAGGCTCGATCCGATCAGAACACAACGGCCTTTCCCCGAAACCGTATCTCCACAGATAAAATTCCCACGAGTCCTAAAACCTAGATCGCCAGAAGCAAATTCCCCACAGCCTTCCTTCCACCTTGCCCAGACGCCGCAGCCATGGATTCTGCCGAAACCCTAGCCCGCTCCCCATCTCGGGACCCCTCCTCCGACCCTCCCCCCCGCGATGCCTCCTCTGAGCCCCACCACAACGGCTCTGCCCCCGAGGGCGACTCGTCCTCGCGCCGCCGCCGCCGCAGCCGATGGGAGCAGTCCAACGACGATTCCGGCGGCGAGGGCGGACGGAAGCGCAAGTCGCGGTGGGCCGAGGAGGAGCCCCGTCCCACCATAGCGCTCCCGGATTTCATGAAGGACTTCGCCGCCGAGATGGATCCCGAGGTGCACAATCTCAACTCGCGCCTTCTCGAGATCTCGCGCCTGTTGCAGTCGGGCCTGCCCCTCGACGACCGCCCCGAGGGCGCGCGCTCGCCCTCCCCGAGCCCATATATGACAACCTCGGCATCCGCATCAACACCCGCGAGTACCGGGCTAGGGAGCGCCTTAACCGCGAGCGTCAGGAGATCATCTCTCAGCTCATCCGCCGCAACCCCGCCTTCAAGCCCCCGGCGGATTACCGCCCACCCAAGCTCCATAAGAAGCTCTACATCCCCATGAAGGAGTACCCTGGGTACAACTTTATCGGGCTCATCATCGGTCCCCGTGGTAACACACAGAAGCGGATGGAGAAAGAGACGGGGGCCAAGATTGTAATCCGAGGGAAGGGCAGCGTCAAGGAAGGTAAACTGTTGCAGAAGAGGGACCTGAAGCCTGATCCTAGTGAGAATGAGGATCTTCATGTGCTTGTTGAGGCTGATACTCCCGAGGCGTTGGAGGCAGCTGCAGGCATGGTGGAGAAGCTGCTTACCCCCGTGGATGAAGTGCTGAATGAGCACAAGCGGCAGCAGCTGCGGGAGCTTGCGGCGCTGAATGGGACAATTAGGGATGATGAGTTTTGCAGAACTTGCGGGGAGCCGGGTCACCGGCAGTATGCCTGCCCTAATAGGACATCAACGTTTAAGAGCGAGGTGCAGTGTAAGATCTGTGGTGATGGTGGACACCCGACAATTGATTGTCCAGTCAAGGGCACATCTGGGAAAAAGATGGATGACGAGTACCAGAACTTCCTTGCTGAGCTTGGTGGTAGCGCACCTGAGTCGATGAACAAGTCTGGTGGTCCGATGCTGGCTATTACAGGGGGTGGTGGTGGTGGCAGTGGTAGCGGTAGTAACTCGCCGTGGTCTGCAGGTGGTGGTGGTGCAGCAACAACAGGAGCAAATGGGCTCAAGAAGGATTATGACGAGACCAATCTTTATATCGGGTACTTGCCACCTATGTTTGATGATTCAGGGCTGATCAGTCTATTTTCGCAATTTGGGAGATTGTCATGGCAAAGGTTATCAAGGATCGCAACACTGGACAAGCAAAGGTTATGGATTTGTGAAATATGCAGATGTCTCACAGGCTAATGCGGCAATTGCTGCTATGAGTGGTTACCATCTTGAGGGTAGAACTATCGCAGTTAGAGTAGCAGGCAAGCCACCACAGCAGGCTCCTCCTCCTCCTGGCCCGCCAGGACCACCGATGTACCACTCTGCAGATCCTTCTGCTGGTGGCTACAACTCGCAGCCCTACATGGGAGGACATCCACCACCACCTCCTCAAGGTAGCTATGCTCCAGTACCTTGGGGGCAACCACCACCTTATGCTTCATACCCTCCGCCGCCACCACCAGGCATGTACACCCTGCACCAGGCCAGACTGCTCCACCTCCATACGGTATGCAGTACCCACCACCACCTGCTCCCGTACCTCCACCAGGGACTACTACATCAACTGATGTAGCGCAGAACTACCCTCCGGGTGTAACACCACCGAGTTCTGGTGCACCTACTCAGCCTGTCCCAGCTCCAGTATATGGAACCTCTGGTGCACAAAACATGCCACATATGTACCCTCCTCCACCTATAATTATGCCCCATATTATCCACCACCAGTTCAGCCCCCGCCTCCTCCACCACCAGCTAGTGTTGATCCGTCGCAAAGCATTGCGACAGCACCTTGGGCCACCCACAATGCACCGCCTCCACCACCACCACTGGGTAATGTTGATTCCTCACAGAGCAATTCAAGTGCACCTTGGGCCAATCACAATGTACCGCCGCCACCACCTCCCTGTCATCTTCCAACGACCAGCCCGCTCCTCCCTATGGTGCTGATGCTGAGTATGATAAGTTTATGTCAGAGATGAAGTGATATGAGTGAAGCTGATGCAATTCTTTCAACACTGTGAAAGGTAACTTTGCATTTATCTTTTTGTCGTTGTCCTCATTAATCACTAATGGTCTAAGGAAGATAATATCGTGGAATCAAATATATTTAACTATGGAGCTCATGTTTTGGTCATTTCCCTCATATTACCCTACTATTCTGTAAACTTGACCGCAGATGCTTGCAAGCAAAGTGTGCTTGCTCATGCCTTTGGGAAGCACTCACTGCTTGTATGTCTTTTGTTTAATGTCTGTGCTACAGCTCTGGTTAGCCGTTTCTTCAGAAACCTGTTCAACTTTAAGACCACTCAACTTCGTTTGCTAATTGAGAAAATTGAACCTTTTTTCAATCCAATTCCCATGTATGACATGATAAGATTTACATCGACAATTTTTCGAGTCTATGCATGATACTAACCAGTTTCATGCAGTTTTTGCAGTCAAGTTCTAGCGAAGTTCCATCCTTTTTTCCCTTTTGTAGGGTAATAATGATGATTCATGGTTTGGTTTAAGATGTTTTCATATATGAAAATATTTCATACCTAGTGCCAGTTTTTAATTGTCATTTCATTAGTTATATTTATTTCCCAGTTCGCTGAACACTTATAGCTTTACTTGATATTCACTTAGTATAGGAAATGATGTTTTCATGTCTGTTAGATCTTCATGGGAAAAAGGCGCAGCTTAGATAATTTTTCCTCTGATGTAGACTTATGACTCATCCAGTAGTTAACTTGACCGTATATTTTATGCAGAACTTGTTTCAAGATATCATTTTTGTATTTTCTTGTCATAATGTGGAAATGGATGAATTGACTAACATGTTTGATTTTGTTTCAACTCTTTTGGCAGGCTTAAGGTTTCTTGGAGCTAATGCGAACCTGATTTATTTGTTGTTGGAAGTTTGGGACTCATATCTTTAACCTTGCTGTGCTGTTATGACCATTGCAGAGGTTGGATGATGAGGACGTTAAGCATTACCGGCTTATTGGGCTACATAATATCTGCTTTATCTCATTTCTCAGAACTATTTCAAGGAACCCTTTACTAATACTCTTGTTTTTGTTATTGTCATTGATATTTGCTATTTGATGTCACTTTAATGCTCTGTTGGCTGTGATATTAATTTTATTGTTCTCACCTGTATTATTGATGTTTTCGTCTCCCCTCAATTTGGTAAGTGCTGGTGGTCCTCTGCATTTGGATACTGGCTCCCTCTTTCGCTGCCCCCACTAATAACGTGTGAAATGTATGTTTGGCTACTGATGAATCTGTCAAGTTCAACTTACGCCTTTGTCCAAGTTGTTTGGCAGAGCTCGTGACAGCTTGGCACAGGCGAGTTAGCACTTGATTAACAGGTATCGTTGGGCTGGTGTGAATTGGTCCACTGTGGATGTACTAATTTTCGATATGTTTTGCTCTTCATTTTCTTCTAACAAACAGTGAACTTTCTCCCTTGGTAGTCATGTATACTTAATGTATCGAGACATGCTGCCATGCTGGAAAGTCAAGATGCAGAACTACTATATTTTTATTTTGCTAATGTTCATCCTAGCTAACATTAATGAAATTTCTTTGCCACTTAAGTAGGACATGCTGGCTGCAGATGAAGTCCCTAATGGAGGTTATGCCCAAGATGCATAGTTGACACGATTATAGTTTTGAGCTCGTTTGGAGGTTTGGAAACCAATTAGCTGAGCTCGGTAGTAGGTTTTAGGTGCACTGTCAGGGAGGTATAGGAGATAAAGTAGCTACGGAAGAACTTCATAGTTGCTAGCTATATTAGTTACCACCATTATGTGTTGGCAGCTATACATCTGTCTTGCTTTGCAGCCATAGATTTAATAGGTTCCGTCTCTATTTTATACTTTCCGTTTCTAAAAATGTTTGTTTTGAATAAACTGTAGAGGGAGACAACATATATGCTAGAAGAATCCATGAAACATTCTTCTAGTTTGTTACTTCCTTTCTTTTTATTATTGTCGCTGCTATTTCCATTGTAATCAAACTAATTTTAGGATGGTTTACTACTGAATATTACTTCCATGCTTTAAAATGCAAAAACAGATACAACTTAATTTTATTGGCATGAGAAATATATTTTACAATTTGAAGTTTTGTAATTTTGCTTTATAAATTTACCGCCTCCAGTTAGACAATGCTATCTCAACTAGCGATACTTGTTTTGTCATTTCTAGTTTGGTTTAGTAGAGATTGCTGAAGTAATTCTATTAAAACAAACATAATGCTGGTTTGTAGGTATGGATTGGTTTGTTAGTGTTAGGAAAGTGCCAACTTAATTGGCCATAACCACCGTGTGGTAGCTTAATTTAGATGTTCGTTATTCAGTTCTTCTACTTACATGCTGATCTCTGATCTTGGACAAGCACTACAAGTGGGAAGTGCATACATGAGCTTTCTACTATTGGGGTGCACTTTTAACAACCCGTTGCACATTGGTTCCGATGCATGGAAAAGAACGGTGCTCCGTGGTGTGATTTTTTTTAAACGAGTGAAATGAGTAACAGTACCTAATAGGATCGATGTGAGGACAGAGGACCCATACCCAACTCAGTAGCATTGGGAGTCAATGCTGCGGAACAAATAATTTCTTCTATATAATGCTAAAACAGTAGTAAAAACTAAATTAGGGAAGAGTAGCCGTCCTATTGTGATCGTCTGATCGACTGCCCCAACGTCGCCCTCATTATAGAAAAAGTAAAAGCAAAATTTAATTTGAATGAAATATTGACTAGACCCTAGATCTACCGGAGGTAGTAGAGATCGAAATCAGAGTAGCGGAGCTCGTTCTCAATGCAGCCTGTGTTGTTGCCTCACTCGCTGTTGACTGTCATAATGCCTACTCTCTGTCGACCGTTGGCACACGAATTGAGATGGTCGGTTGCACCATGTTCATCGACTCCTTGTGGGCTGCTCCGTGATGATGACGCTGACCCGCGGTAGAGCCATCCATGACTCCTGCTTGGGACCAGGGGCGCCATGTGAGGACGAAGCTGCCCTTAGTTGTTGCTCCAGCTTGGGGACGAAAGGAGGGGTCGCCGAAGGGCGTGAGGACGACCATGGCTGCTGCTCTAGCTTGTTGACAAATGGGTCACCGGAGCGCGCGAGAGGGACCACAATTGTTGCTCCTTCTTGGATGAGGAGGGTAGCACGGAGGAAGAAGCCGTCGTGGTGGAAAGAGCGCTATGACGAGCCCGATAACGTGACCCACGACACGTGATGACATGGTGGCCCTGAGGACCTCGTAGTGGTCTTCGCCCCTGTACAACCACCTCCTCTTGCAACTGTTCCACTTGTCGGACCAAGAGATCTTTCGCACTCCTATGGATTCCACCTCTCCACCACCAGCGAGGGAGGGGGATCCGTCAACGGATAGATAAGGCGATCTTGAAGATGTTAGGTTCCGTTATTAGACTTTTAGTATCTCTCACTGATGGAAGATCACTTCATGTTAAGGTCCGTTAGTGATTTTGAAGTTCTCATGGAAGAGAGCAATGAGTGATGCTTTGATTTTTGAATCTTATAATCCGAAATTGTCACGCCACCAAAACGAACCGACTTGTTTCTGGGAGTGTGGTAGCACCATGAGAGTAGAGACTTCAAACTAGGTTAACAATTCGTGGGACATTTTCCTTGCTGTAAAACCTGTGCAGTTAATGAAGTGGCTTGATAAGTTAGTCAATGTGCGTCAACGCGTCGTCGTTGCTTTCTCGACGTTCCTTCCACAGCTCATCTTGAGCCGGCTATGACGAAGACTCCGGTCGTCTCACGGCTCAAAACAGCAAGGTTCACCATGGAAGTTCGCTCGGACACATCAAACCGGGATGTTAGTCTGCAAAAAAGCGCAAGAACACCGTCGCAATCAAACCTCTCTGGCGATCCATAAGAAAAACGCTGGAAATTGTTCTAAGATGAGGCAACCATGGCAACTTGATCGCGGTGGTGGTTTATTTCCTCCTTTTCGTTCACTTCGGTTTTGCCGAACTCCAAGGTTGGCGCAGATCAGTGCCTCTCCCGGTTCTTCACTCACTTGAAGTTGAACTATCCGTCAAACAATGTACAACGAGGGGACATCAATAAAAGATGGGAATTGCAGCCATGTGGGGAAGACCAGCCCGAGCTGGCTTCGCCCTTGACCCGGTCGTTCCGATTCTGGCCGACCTTCGACGCAATGACGCAGACGTTCTGCGGTTCTGGTAGCATTGCTAGTCCAGTTGGCCCCAGTTCATCACGAGCCCATTTGTCAATCCGGCCGGGGTACCGTTGGTCGCCGGAAGTTGTGGTGCGTGCTTCGCCGCAAGTCAGCGGCATGCGGCGGACCGGAGGGGAGCCCGGCTCCATGCTCCCGCCATCCGCGAACGGGAAGGAGGGCAAGAGTGAGACATTGATTAGCTCGGTTTCATAATTCTTGTCGTGATTTTAGTTAAACGGCAAAAATTATGAAAGGGAGCGAGTACGCTACAACTCTTTCCCATGAGCCCGTATGGAATTTTGCTTCAAAACAATCAGAAGACTAAGCAACTACCTGCTTATCCATATGTTTGTGTAAGAAATATTCTGCTAGCAGTATCGGACTCGATCATCCTGCGTCACTGTCCTGGGTCTTGGAGTCAATTTTTTCTTTTGAACAAGTGGTCTTGTAGTCAATTGACTGTGACTGAATTAACGCCGAATCCTTGCGACCAAGGAATAACAGAAAGGAAAGAAGAAGAGATCGACGAAATCATTGGCTATCGGCGATCAAGTGAAGCGGCAGCTGCCGGCTGAATTTCAAAGTAGCACGTGACCCGCTGTCCCTGTCTCTCCGGTCTCTGATAATGCTCTCTGGTCTCCCTTCTTACCACAAAAGTCTGAGGCTCTGAGGCTTCTACGTTTGCTTTGAAGCCTTTTCGTCACGGCGACAAGGCATAGTGCAATGAGGTGTGAGAGACTGTGACTCTTGGATAGTCAAACTTTTACTTGTCCCGTCAAAGAATTATAGCAGGGCTATCTAAGCGTAGGATCAAAACTTACAGTCATGCCGTGTCGTTCTTTAGTTGAACCACTTCTTTCAAGACACCTTTTATTAAGATTTTTTTTGATCGAGTGTCTTTTCTTTCTAAAACAATAACTAGTTTTGATTTGGTAATTTGATCTCAATTAGAGGGATCCAAAGATACTCCATCTATGCATCCTAGGGTTAGCATCGAAGCCTTGGGATGTCCTTGAGTACACCATTGTCGTGATCGACATTGTATCGCCCCACCATCTTATCTTACCATCTAATGTCTTCTTCCAGTTATGTTTGTACCTCCAACATCGCGACCCTTGTTAGGTTCACGACATACCGGTGCAGGACTCGTATCCTCTGACGTGCATAATCCTGCCGTTCACTAACTTTGGTTGGCTGACATGTGGGTCCCACCACAGGTGGCCCCATGTGTCAGTGACCTAATGGCAGGAATGGCTACGTCAGGGATCCTTGTCCACCGGTGCAAAGGAGGACAAGATGTGCCATGGCACAAATCTCTATGTAGATCCTATGCTCACTTTAGCTACCACACATCATGATTGAGCTTTGGTGGTGCTCCTTGAGTATAAGGGCTGAAGTTCCAGGGTGCAAGCCCTTGCTATGGCCTTCGCCAATGAAAGCTGGTAAGGGCATCTCCAGTCGCCCCCCCCCCCCCCCCCGAGCCCCCCAAGAGGCCTTTTTAGCGTCGCGGCGGCCAAAAAGCGCCGTTTTTGTACCACTCGCCCCCCCCAGAAGCCCAAATAGCGCCGTTTCGGCGTTATTTTGCGCCGGTGCACCCAGGCGAAACCCAGCCCACTGGGTTTGGCTTGGGGGGGCAAAATGGGGGGAAAGGCGACGTGGGCCAGCGTTGTCAGCGACGCGGGGGAAAATGGCGCGGAACAGAACCGCCCGTGAGCGGCCGCGCCCTCATCCTCTCGGCTCCCGCGCTGATCAAAGGCTGCCGGAGTTAATGGCGTGGCCAGCGGCCAGTGAGCGCGCCGGTCAAAGGCTGCCAGAGTAATGGCGTGGCCGGCGCGCGTCGCTTCGACGTCCAATCGAAGGCCACGCGGCGCAGTAATGGCGCGCCACCACCGCCCCTTCGCCTGGCCGCCGAGCTATTAAAATCCCCCACCCCTCGCCGGCCATCCGCACACTCGCCTCTCTCTCGCCTCTCTGCTCTCCCTCCCTCGCCATAGCGCAATCCAATGGCCGACGACGCCGCCGCCGCCAACGGCTGGACCCGCCGCCACCTCCGCAAGGATGAGGCATGGGCGCTCTACCAGGCCGGGTACCCGTGCCCACCTGATATGCGCGTCCCCGGCGCATCCGGCGGCCAAGGGCCGTGGCAACTGAGCGCGGGAGGCATCCCCGTGCCTCCCGTCCCCGCCGGAGTCGAGTTCGACTACGCCATCGCCGAGGTTCGCGAAGGCCTGACGGAGGAGCAGGCCGCGGACCCGCGCTGGAGGGCGGAGGGCAACGTCGCCTTCTGGCAGGCCTATTTCCAGCGCCGGCACGACCAGGACATCGCCGACCGCGGCAACAACGGCCAGGTGCAGGGCCGCCACAACTCTAAGGGACGCAAGCGGTGGTGGGGCGGCCCACACCACCGCCTCCAGTGGGTCCTGGACTACATCGCCGCCGGCAACGAGCCCCGACTGACCATGCCGCCGAGGAACCGCGGCGGATGGGAGCCACGTCCTCCTCCTCCGCCACTTCGTCTTCCTCCGGCGCGCCCTCGGCTCCAGGTACACGCGCCGCGCCCCCCTCTGTGACCCCCCCACTCTCAACTCCGGCCGCCGCGTCCCCATGCGCAGCGGCACCCTGCGCATCAACGAGCCTCGCGGCGGCTCCCAGCGCCGCGCGGCTTCTCCTCCTCGCTCCTTCTTACAGCGCCTCGTCAAGGCCAAGAAGGAGCCCTAGCAGGAGCCGGAGCAGGAGGTGGAGTGGCCCGGCCTGAAGGAGGCGGAGGAGGCCTTCTTCAACACAATCCAGCCGGCGACGGAGGAATTCGCCGCCGACTGGAGCCTCCGCCAGTTCACGGAGGCCGAGGTGGAACGCCAGCGCCAAGCACTCGCCGAGCTGGAGCGCAGGCGCGCGGAGGAGCGCCAGCACGCCAATGCGGGCCGCCGCCACCGCATTCCTCCACCTCCGGTGGCGCCGGAGATCCCCTACTTCGTGCTCGACCCGAGCGACAGCGACGAGGAGCACGACGGCTTCAGGCAGGCCCTGCTGTTGAGCAAATTCCAGTGCGGCGACGGCGAAGGCCCGAGCAAGCCTCCCGGAGACGGCTCCGACGACGACGACGATAACGGCGACTACAGCAAGGCGATCCAAGCCAGCCTGGGCATCAACTAGCCCTGTAGATCGCCGAATAAAATGTTTTTACGTTTTTAGTTTCAAATTCTGCTATGTAATCGGTGATTTTTCTGCCAAATATGAATGAAAATCGCCTTTAATAAATCAGTCTATTTGTTCCGGCGTTTTTGAATTTTCGGGCCGAAACTTGGGTTGGGTTCGCGGCTGGAAAACTCGCCCCCCAGGATCCAGATTAGCGCCGTTTCGCGCCGCGGCGGCCCAAAATAGCGCCGTTTTGGGCCCTGGGGCGGCACAACGACTGGAGATGCCCTAATGATGGTGGTTTGATAGTTATCTTGGTGAAGGTATCACATGGATTTTGCAGCCCTATTCTCCAGCGTAGAAATCAAGGATCTGGTCTTTGACTCGATCTTTTTTGACAACGTCTTTGACTCGATCTAACGACAACGAACACTTGTGTGTCGTTATCCTTCTTGAAGGCGTTAATTTTGGAGTACCTTCTCACGGTATGTCTGTGATTTTTGTGCGGATTGGATCTTGTTTTTTTCCTAATTATTTACATGTGTGCATCCTCGATGTCTTGGATTGCTCTTAATATTGAGTTGTTGCAAGGACCAAATATACTTGATATCCTTATGATATTAATACATTATACCCTATGCTCACTTTAGCTACCACACATCATGATTGAGCTTTGGTGGTGCTCCTTGAGTATAAGGGCTGAAGTTCCAGGGTGCAAACCCTTGCTATGGCCTTCGCCAAATGAAAGCTGGTAATGATGGTGGTTTGATAGTTATCTTGGTGAAGGTATCACATGGATTTTGCAGCCCTATTCTCCAGCGTAGAAATCAAGGATCTGGTCTTTGCCTCGATCTTTTTTGACAACGTCTTTGACTCGATCTAACGACAACGAACACTTGTGTGTCGTTATCCTTCTTGAAGGCGTCAATTTTGGAGTACCTTCTCGCGGTATGTCTGTGATTTTTGTGCGGATTGGATCTTGTTTTTTTCCTAATTATTTACATGTGTGCATCCTCGATGTCTTGGATTGCTCTTAATATTGAGTTGTTGCAAGGACCAAATATACTTGATATCCTTATGATATTAATACATTATACCCTTTATCAAAAAAATGTTCATTTCAGGTTTTAAATTTTCCATCTTTCCCCTCTCTCGTGAACAGTCTCCTGAGAGGCGAAAGGAAGGGCGCCGAGTTCCCTTGCTCCGCCGACGGCCGGATCGCCGGTCGCCTCCCTCTCCGGCTGCCCTTGTGGCGGCGGGAGGATGGAGGGGCCGTCGATCTGTGCCCGAGGCTTGTAGATAGTAGGGTAAGGCTCCCCATCGGCGCTGGCAGGGTGGTGGTGGCGGCGGCGGTGTGGAATAAGGTGGCCAGTGCTTCTTCCCCATCACGGCGAGGCCATGTCGGGCGGATCCGTGAAGCATCTGGCGTTTGGTGCCCCCAGATCCGTCGATCTGGTGGGAGTTGGTGCTCTGGGCGAGGTCGCCGTGGCGAAGGTGGTGGCTTTTCTCTTGAGCTTTTGTCCCCGTCCTCGTCTTCGTCTTGGTAAGGTGGCTCCTGGCCTTGCTGTGGAGGCGCTGGGGTGCGGCGGGGAGCTGGTGCCTGGCGCTGGCCTCCTCCTCCGCCTGTACAGGAGGATCTTCTCTGGGATATCGGAGTTCGTCGCCGTCTTTTGGTCTGCTGTTCTGGTTTCTCCGGCCGGCCTCGTGGCGTGGGTTGGGCTGCTTCTGTCAGCGGGCTCTGGTTCTTGGTCGCCTTGCTCCTTCCTTCTCCGGCCGGCCGTGGTGGCGAGGGGATAAGGTGTGGTCAAGGTGGGCGTCCGGCGGCGTCTTCGGCAAGCCGTGTTCGTGCTCTGCGCAGGGTGAGTTGGAAGATTGGTGGTTGCGGGGAGGAGGCGCCGTGGCCGTGCTCGTTCAGAGTTCTTCGGTTCCGTTGCTTGCGGCGGGCGGCTTCTGCGGTCTTCTTCTCCATGAGTGGGGTGTTTCCTTTCCCGCGGGTGGTGGCGGCCTGGGGTCTTCCTCTCTGGCGAAGGTCGGCGATGAAGCTCTTCTCCAGGCGGTGCGGCGGTTCTGCGTCAGGTTCTTCAGGCGGCGCTGTTGTGCTGGGTTCTGCGGCCTGTTCTTCTGCGATTTCCTGTTCTTTCACTTGTATTTGGTGTTGATTTCGCAGTGTGTATCCCTTCAGAAAAAAAATGTTCATTTCAGCTACAAATATTTAGCAAATACTCCTAAGTCATAAAAAAATCTTGATATCACATTTCTCGTTATATGCAAGCCCACATTTCCATAAAAGTAAAAAGATTTTTGACAAAGTGAACTTACTTTATTTTTTAGAATAAACATTGTTTTCCGAAGCAACTCAAGCATACACGCAATGACAGAATGCACATTCACTTTAATAGTTCTGCACAGGATGAGCTACTCCATTGTTCTCTCTTTCCATGGTTCACTTGAACCTGCGGTAACAAGTGTATATCAAGTTTTGCCGCCATGATAGCGCGCGGCACTCTCCACCATCTGTTTACAACAAAGCGTGTAGGAATTTCAGAATTTCTTTCGTTCCTATAAAATTGTTCGAAATGTAGCCATCACCTTTACATAATATTCCTCCACGATCGATCAAAGTGGCCAACAAATTATATCGTCTGGAATAAATGATGTGATTGTTCGGAAATTTCCGGATCAAATCCCAGTCGTTGCATATCAGCACCAGCAGGGGCTGCTAGTGCTAGGTGATAAAATGGATGGAAAGCGACGCGGTCGACTTCTCCAACCCCACTGCAATATTCGTTCCCTACTTAATCACTCTCAAGTTCTCAAAATAATGATAATTAAGCACTATCATCACTGATTAGTACGGTAGTTAATTGCTGCTCCCTCCGTTTTTTAATACTCCCTCCGATCCATATTAGTGGGCATAGATTTGTCTAAATTCATATGTATCTAGTTAAGTATTTAGACTAGATACATGTGTATCTAGATAAAGTTGTGTCCACTAATATGGATCGAAGGTAGTACTATAAGATGTTTTAGGTGATACACATGTTGTCTATATACACACTAAAATGAGTGAACATGTACACACAAATGTGTCTACATACATTTGTATGCATGTGCATGTAGACAAAAACTAAAACATCTTATACTCGCTCCGTCCAAAAATAAGTGTCTCAAGTTTGACAAAAAGTGGATGTATGAGTGTCTCAAGTTTGACAAAAAGTGGATGTATGTTCATGTCTAGATACATCCACTTTTTGTCAAACTTGAGACACTTATTTTTGGACGGAGGAAGGTATTAAAAAACGGAGGAAGTAGCTTACCCTGGAACTGGAAGAAGCACCCACCATACACACACACCATTGACCCCGCGCATTGACGAGGTGGTCGGAAACACGACACATCCTCTATAAATCTTCTCTCTTCGTCCTCTGGCTCGCTCGCTCGCAGCACTTGCTCTCTTCATCACCCATCGCCAACCTCTCCCCGGGAGATATTCAGGACGATCTCTCACCCGCGAACGGAGATGGTTGCGCCGATCGCGGTGGCGTCGGCGGGGCTGGGGATGCTGGCGGGGGTGGCGATGGCCAACAGGTCCATCCAGGAAGGGAGGCCCCCCGCGGCGGTGCGGTGGCCGCAGCCGCGGTGCGCGACGTGCCTCGGGACGGGGAGGGTGGAGTGCCTCTGCTCGCGGTGGTCCGACGGGGACGGCCACGGGTGCCGGACCTGCGCGGGCACGCGGAGCATGCCGTGCCGGAGCTGCGGTGGCTCCGGGACCGGCCGCCGGGCGCCCGTGCGGATCGCCACCGCCTCCGCCAAGCAGCCACGCTCCAGCTCCAGCAGGCGCTGATCAGCTCAGCTGGCGATCCGGCCCGTCGGTCAAGATCGATTTGGTGCTGGGGATATAGAAAGAATTGTGATAGTACTCCATATAGATCAGATTAGTGAACTGGTTGAATATAGCTAGTTAATCAGTACAAGTAATTTGTGCCGGTCTCTTGCCACTGATTGATTGGATCGCCTGAATATCTTGTGACTTTGGCCTTTGGGGTGTGCCCAAATTCGTTCTGGCATCAGAGGTAGATGAAATAATGGGCGGATGGCAAGAATTCCAAATGTGTTTGCGGTTGCGAATAATCCCTTATTGGCATCTCTTACGATCGCTCCTGTTGCCCATTCAGTTACGCTCGGTTGCCGTTCCTAGCCAGGACGCCCAACTATGCCCTGTCTGCTCGAAAAAGGAAAAGGGAGCCCGGGATACATGTAGTTATTTTAAAAAAATTGAAAAAAATATTTTAAAGTTTCAAAAATTTCTGGAAAAAAATTCTAGATGTTGATAATGATGTATTCTACCAACATGCAATTTTTAAAAATTAAACACCTTGTATTTGAGCCACGCAAAGAAGACATCTGACAATTTTTTGAGGGTCAAATTTTGGCATTGTTCAGCACTAAAAAAATCATCATTTTTGTCATTTTTACACAGCCTATAATACAAAGTATCTCGAGTTAAAACTTTGCAAATTGATCGAATACATCATTGCCTACGTCTATAATTTTTTTCAGATATTTTTGAAACTTTAAAATATCGATTTCAAAATTTTCGAAATAAAGAGCTACATGACCAGCTCAGCTGGCGATCCGGCCCGTCGGTCAAGATCGATTTGGTGCTGGGGATAGGAAGAATTGGATGTACTCCTATAGATCAGATTAGTGAACTGGTTAAATATATTAATCACTAGTATTGTAATTTGTGCCGGTCTCTTCCTACTGATTGATTCGATCGCCTGAATATCTTGTGACTTTTGGGTGCCAAATTCGTTCTGGCATCAGAGCATCTCCACCGGGGGCCTCCAAATTCGTGTCCGGCACCCCCAATGGAGGCCCAATTGGGGGTGCCGGACATGTGTCCGCCCATGTTTTTGACCCTGCCCACAGCGGCGCACCCCAAAGGTCCACCCCCAAAGGCGAGCAATGGCTCGAACACCTTCGGTGCGTTCAAATTGACTCAAAAAAACTGAAACGATTCAAATTTCATTCATATTTGTTAATATATTACAAAGATTTTGAATGAAATTTGAAAACGGCAGCCTAACCCTAGCCGCCTAGCCTACACTTTGTCCCACTAGCTGTCGTCGTCGCTGTCGTCCTCGATCTTCACCACCGCCGCGGAGGAGGCAGCACGGCTGGAGGAGGCTCCGTCGTGGCGCGGCGCGTGGCTGGAGGAGGCTCCGTCGTGGCCAGACGCACAGCTGGTGGAGGGGCCGCCGGAGGAGGAGGACGCTGTCATCGCCAGGGTCACCAAGAGGCCCGGCGAGTCCTGCTCGATGTCCACCGCCAACTCGGAGAGCGCCGCCAGGAAGCCCGGGCTGTCGCCGTCGTGCTCGTTCCGCATCTCGGGCGGCACGTCGTAGCCGTAGGGGATGACCTCCACCGGCATTGCCTCCGCCCTGGGGCGACGGAGGAAGAGGCGCCCGCGCGGGCGTGGGGGCAAACGCTGGTGGCGTTCGCGGATGGTGATGCCGCCACCACCGCGCGGCGTTGAGCGCCGCTTCACCTTCACAGTATGACACGGCACGGGGCGCGGAGGGAAGCGCGACACCGGCGGGAGGAGGCGGAAGAGGATTGCGCTGGCCGTGGCAGCGTGGCGGCGCGCAGATTCGATGGCGGAGGCAACCGTGTGGCCGGTTGCTTCCCACCATTCTTTGCGGCCGGCGGTGTTGTAGCGCGTTTTGCGTGATCTGGGGCTGTCGTTGGTGGCGATGACAACCGCCCGCTCGCGCTCGAAGCACTCCATCCAGTGGCCCCAGTTGGCCTCGCCGTCATCGTTCTCGGGGAGGCGGCGCTCCGCCGGCGTCATCCAGCTGCGCCGGCGAGCGATGAACCGCCTCATCTGCTCGTCCGTCTCGGGCAGCGGTGGCACGGGGAGGCCACCGGCCGAGATGGACCAGTGCTAGGGCAGCCGGCAGTCGTGCGACGCGAGGAGCCCGTACCGGTGCAGCTCCCAGGCGTCCTCGTTCACGATGGTGCGACCGCTAGACGCCATGGCGGGCTCGCCGGAGGTGGAGAGGAGGGCGAGAAGGTGGAGAGGAGGGCGAGAAGGGCGGGGTGGATAAACATGGCCACAGCCACGGGCGCCGGCTTTTAACATGGCGAGGGGCGGTGCGGCCGGCGTAAATGCGACGCGTGGGGAATCCGCAATGCCGGCCGCGTGGCCTGGGGAGCCGTCACGTCGCCTAGCCGTCCAGTCGCGTCGCCTGACATGCGTGTGTGCAGGCGCCCGGCGTCCAGTCACGTCGCGTTGGAAACCGCCGACGACTGCGCCATTAACGCGGCCCAACCAGACTCCTGCACGGCGCGTTAAATGACGCCTGAAGGCGCTGTGCGTATGACGGGCGGGCCAGCCCTGTCAGGTGCATGTCCGCCCCCATGTCCGGCACCCTCGAAGAGGCCTCCAAATTTGGAGGCCTCTTCGGGGGTGCCGGACATGTTTTTCCTCGGGGTGACCGTTTGGGGGTGCCGCTGGTGACTTTTTGGTCGTCCGGACCCCCAATGGATCTTTGGGGGGTCACTTGAAGACCCCCGGTGGACATGCTCTCAGAGCTAGCTGAAATAAGGGGCGGATGGCAAGAATTCCAAATGTGTTTGCGTTGACGAAAAATCCCTTACTAGCATCTCTTATGATCGCTCCACTTCAGGTACATTGTTTTTTTTTGACAGCCTTCAGGTACATTGCTTAAATCCCATTCAGGTACCAGTTTCAACTTGACCATGCATCCAGGACGCTGGGCTGTCGTTACTAGCCAGGACGCCGAACTCCGCCCTGTCTGCTTAGGCTTTCACAACATTGCTTAAAAATTTAAACTATACTTACTACTCCGTATTGGCTATTCATCATACCAGAAAAGAAACTGACGTGCCAACAAGAAAACACAGGGTCACCATAACAAGAACACATAATAAATAGAACACCATGGCAAACTGACGTCGTTATATGGTGCCATAAAAATACTCAAAGATGCAGAGGGGGTCATGGCTCATTAGCAAGGCCCGTGACCCAGGTTCAGCCATTGAATTAAGCACCGCTGCACCGGTGTGTTGGACCCTCATGCATCATGCCCGTATAATGGTAAACTGTGCGAACCGAGGCCTAGCCCGGATGGCTACCAGGGTGATGATACTTGTGATGCCCCCCGCTCGAGTTCGAGTCCCGGTACTCACTCGCGGGCACGTATGCACCGTTGCACTTCTGTGCGCTGAAAGCTTAATACAATATTGCCAAAGGCTAGTCCTGGCTGGTCTCATTTTTTTTTAAAGAAAAATCTACGCCACATCAAGCTGTGTATTCTAGGCAATACATGTAAGCATGCGTGCTTAGCTCCTTGGAGGCAGGGAAAAGCACCAAGATGTTCATATTGGGCTTCTCGAATTGAATTGGAGTCCAATACCAAATCGGCCTATGTACTGAAATGGGTTCCAGTGCAAACTATGTTGTTCGTGACGAGGTCATGCGTCCCGGGTATAAAGACAAAATATGGCACACTCGGCACTAGGTGGTCCACCAGAAGGGTTTGGACCCCATGTGAGGTTCCGAACGTATTATATTGGACTAAAAGCCACAACAAGATCACTTATAAAGGATACTCAATGTAAACCAATCCATACCAAATCTAGATTATCTTCTTAAAGTTACCGTAGGTCTAGCAAGTTGTAATCACTCTTTAACCTTTATTCCAGCCAAATATAAAGGAATAGGGGTCACCCGAATGGGACACATCTTGCACCGTCATCATTCATCCGCCCACCATAAGCGAGGTTGATCCATACCTCGAGATCGCCAAAGCATAGACATGTAATCCAAACCGCCACAAACAGGAAGTAGGAAGTAGGGTCATTACCGGACATTGTTCGCGGGGCCTAAACATGTATAAATGTTTGCCTCCTGTCTGCTACCATCCCAATTTCTGAGGATGACCCCTCTAGATATAAATTTACCGCCGATAATATATCATAAAAGTTGGCACACCGGGTAGGGGTTGTGTGTTTCAGACCTCAGGTCGAGATGGATGACCTCCCAGTTACTTTGCAGGCACCACGACACTCGTGTACGCCGTGCTTTCCAATATTGTACAATTGTCATCCTTCAGATATTTTATTTTATTACCTTCTCTCCTTGCATTGACCGGTCGATGGAAATAAGAGTTATTTCGGTCACCATATTTGAGCCGGTTGACTCTACTCTGTTGCGACCAATAAATTTCCAGCCGAGAGCCTGCGGCAGGAAATCAGCGGTGGTGACGGCGAATGATGCGAAGGATCTATCGAACTCTTCGATGGATATGACAATGAGAGCGTAGAGAGGTGACAATAGAGTGAAATGGGACGAAACAATTATGACCTGCGGTGTGTCTCACGCGCTTCTCCATAGCTCAGGTCTGACTCCATGGAAACCGCTGAATTCTCGACTTTGATTGCATTGCAAGCAGCGGTTCATTCCTATCAGGTGTGACTCGGAAATGCTTTGTGATTCATGCCTAGGCTGGTCTAGCATAATACCGTCTACAAATCACACCCTAATTTCGAGGTTCTTTCATCGTACACTTACCAAATCCTGTTAGTTGCGATGGTCGCTCTAGTTGGCCTGCAGTGTATCAAGTTGATCATGCCGCTTGGTGAGCGTGTGAAATCGACGTGCAAAGGACAAAACATAGGGCTCCGTATAGGGGTATCGCCGTATCGGTGGATTTTTCTCCTTTTTCTTCGTTTAGCTTTCTCATGCCAACTCGAAATGCAGATCATTGCATGTTCAGCACCCCCACCTGCACTAGCCGTGACAATTTGCTACGGAGTAATAAAGTACACCAGGGACAACAGCAATTTCAGCCATGTGATAAGACCAGTTCGAGATTTCCTCGACCAGGTCATTCTGATACCAGCTGCCAAACCTTCTATACGTAGTATACTATACGATCCCCTGTTGGCCACGGTACGCGCACGAGTCCTTTGGCCGTTTCCTCCGCCCATGCACAAGTCCCACTTTGTTTTGCTTAACCAGTTCTACTCACGGCAGCGCAGTACGGCCCGATCGACTAGGATAAGAGTTTGTGTTCAAAAAAAGACTAGGATAAGAGTTGATCACCGGTGTAGCCGACTTCTTTGCTCCTTTGTTCCCGCCAGCTTGGAGCCGTATGCAAGTCCGCTTTTTTAAAAGCTACTCCCTCCGTTTTTTAATATAAGATGTTTTAGGTGGTACACATGTTGTCTATATCCACACTAAAATAAGTGAACATATACACAAAAATGTGTCCACATACATTTGTGTGCATGTGCATGTGGACAAAAACTAAAACATCTTATATTAAAAAACGGAGGGAGTAGCATAAAACAATAGTAATGTGTTAGGCGTAAGCGTAATCCATAAAACATGAAGTAAAGCTAGCATCAGAATTTTATATCTTTTTGAAAAGGTAAGATTCTGCTACTAGTACTATTATACTCGATCTTCATGCATCACTGTCGTCGGTCTTGGTCTTGTAGTCCATTGAGTGGGACGGAATTAATGATGAATCAAAAGCGACCAAGGAACGAAAACGAAAATAAGAAGACATTGGTGAATCAGAGTCCGGAAACGAACGCAGTCATAGACTCTTAGTGTCATAAGCTGCTAGCAATTAAGGGCGTGTTTAGTTACCTGCATCATTTTTTCAGCTACTTATATTTATGTCTTGTTAAAATAATGTTGCGCACCTGATTTGATTTTGTCGTCCTATGGACAAACGCAAACACCAGCGTTTGGTTGTAAAGGTGTACCCACTTTTTCTCACCTCTTACCTCTTAGCTGAACACACCTTATAACACCATACTTATAACAACGTCTACGTGACAGCCACATGAATAGCGGCGAGCAAGACAATGACGCAGCATGGTGGCGGAGGAGGCCGTACGAGCTACGCTGACGCCGGTGTAGGTTGTGTCTGAAGTGAAAGGCGCGACGACGAAGCGGAGACTAGAAAAAAGTTTTGGAGGTAACGTGAGACACACAAGCAAACCGTGAACATGTTTGCAGGTTACCATGAACACCGAGTTTATAATGGCAAGCGATAGAGATTAAACGGAGATGACAAAAAGGTTGAAAAACATACGCTAACCGAGGACAGCCTAAACACGTATATACCTATCAAATCTAAAAAGTTACAACACGGAAAGTTGTGGGAAACGGCGAGATAAATATACTCGTTAAAGAAAATTTCAGCGGCAGACTGAATGCGACGAATTTGTGAAAATTCGTCTAAAAAGGACAAACATTGGTATGAAAATTGAGAATTACGGTCGACGAAACTCGAAACCAAATACGGGAATGGAACCTACTCGTCGACCACACATATTTCGTGTATAAATTATTTCGAATCAACATATGTGTAGATCAGAGAGTATTATATGGAGTAATTTAAGAAAAGCGAGGAGAGCAAAGTAATAGGTGACACCGTTGACACTGATCATCTATTCGCTTCCTCGCCAACCGTTTGAAATTTTCTTTACGGAGTAGATTCATCTTAGTTGCACAGATAGCTTCAAAAGACCCTATACAAACAGCAAGAACAAGGATGTTTAACGGCTATTCCTTCTGTTCCACATATATTAGTTGACTCACACATATATGTAGATATGGATGTATCTAACACTAAAATATGTCTAGATGTATCCGTATCTAGATATAAGTGTGTCATCTAATATGAAACAGAGGGAGTAGAAACTATTTTCTCCGTGCAGGAAGAGAGCGGGTGTATCCACCGGGGCACAAATATATCGGCAGATCCATGTACATTACGATACAATTGCTTACAAAAATAAAATAAATTCCACATTTCTCACAGACCCGAGCCACCTTTGTGCAGTTCGTACAAAGCATCGAATAAGCTGCGATTTTTCTTTACTGGTAGCTACAAAAATGTTCGTAACGTCGTCATCGCCTTTGAAAAAAAAACTATTTCTCCATCATTGACCCTAGATGTTTAGTATTCCAAGAAAGAAAGTTTTAGGCTCGTTCACTAACAAGTTATGCTAGATAAGATGTAAACAACTATGTGATAGCAGTATACAACAAGATAGATAAATTCAAACTTGATGCCTAACAATGTAAATGCATAATTAGTAAAACACGGATAGAACATAATCGAGTTCGCGGAAATGAAGATGTATTCCGAAGTTCACTTTCAAAAGGAATCTAATCTCCATTGAAGAGTTGCAGAGATGTATGCTCTCCGAGCGCCACAAATTTTTCACCTCAAAATGCAGGTGCACACCACTCACCGATGCAACAAAGGATTCACCTTATTTTCTCGAGCCTTCCACAAAGAGAGGAGCCTCGATCGACTATGAGACCCTTGCGGGCGGTCACCAAACCCGTACAAATTTTTCGGGCCAATCTACACAACTTGATTAGACGACTCCCAAACTTGACACCACAATGATTGAACTGCTCAACGATTCCAGCCTTCTGTTAGGTATGAAATTTATGTCACATAATGCGAAGTGTATAAAAAAGGACAATTGTTTAGTTTCTCTCACGGAATGTGAAATTTATGGTTGCTTAATCATGTGTATTTTTAATTGTTTCATGTGTAATTTGATTGATAAAAAAACTGCCCCAAAATTAGTTTTTATTTCTTTGGTCTAGGTCGCCTTAAAACCTGATTCTGCCCTCTTCCCACCGTACGTAAACTTCTTTTACCTAGTGCTTTATTTGCCGAGTGCTACCAGAAAAAGAAAAACACTTGGCAACTACGTAATTGCCAAGTGATGAACACTCGATAAACACCTAGGTTCCAAGAAAAAAGTTACCGAGTGGTAGCTGCAGATTATGACACTTTGCAAACCTCTATCGATGACTATTGGTTGTGGCACTCGGCAAACCTTTTGCCTAGTGTTTTCAGCCCTTGCCGCTGAATTGGGTACTGCCATGTGTTGAGGATGGCAGGGGCCGAAGCAAGGGATCACCTCCATCAAGCATCACGTCTTTTAACTTCCATGAAGTTGGACTTGGCTGAATTTGCGACGCGGTTACACAACCGGTGCATCAGGGTTTGCACAAGATTTCGCGGCGCTTGCATCATAAACTTAACAACCCTCTGATTAGTTGAGATGGTCACTCCACTTGCCCATCCATTGTATCAGGTTGATCATGCGAGCGTGCGTCCCATACATGAAATTGACGCCCACAGGACAAAATACAGGGTCCTGCATGTTGCTTTTCTCCTTTCCGCTTAGCTTTCTCGTGCCAAACTCCCAAATGCAGATCATTGCGTGTCCTGGTTCAGCATCCCCACCTGAACTATCATTCAAGTATTTGCTAATTAAGTACCCCAGGGGACAACCGTAAAACGGGATGGCAATTTCAGACATGTGATAAGACCAGTTCGAGATCTCCTTGACTAGGTCATTCTGATACCAGCTGCCAAACCTTCTATGCGTAGTATACTACCATACCTATTGGCCACGGTACAAGACTGACGCCCGAGTCCTTTGGCCGTTTCCCTTGACACCGGGTACAGCCCCTCACCGGCCGATTCGACTGGTGGGTAGCTTCTCTGGAGAGAAAGCAACACGCAGCCAGCCGCGCCCCGCACCGATGCACAACTCTCAATTTGTTTGATTAACCAGTGCTACCAACGCGGTTAATTAACCAGTGCGTGACCGCATGAAGCTTCAACTCGCAGCCCTCCCTGGTGGGACAGCTCATCCTCCTCCTCCTCCACCTCCTCCTCGAGTCTACATCCATCTCCTCCTCCTCCTCCTCCTCCTCGTTGTCGTCCGATGGCGGAGGAGTTGGCTCCGGTGGCAGGAAGCGTTCACTCGCGGCATGGGTGAGTGTGGTCCATGAGTTGGTAGGCAGCGAGGCATTTTGTTGGCAGTGAGGTGGCGAGCATAACTATAGTTGGCGGCTTGGCGGATCATTTTAAAGCTGGAGCTCTAGACAGTAAACTGAGGCTGGAAGCGGTGGCGCGAGCGGGAAGGGCGGCGCATGTGTGGGGAGGCAACGCGCGTTCATCTCCTTGGACCGACATGACTGTCTAGAAAGACGAGAAGGTCGGGCCGCCATCAAACCACGTCTGGACGTGTTCCGGCGCCGCCAAGCACACCTGACAACTGGGGGAGTACAAGGGTGTTAGAAGTGTTTGAAAAATAAATCAGACCCGCCTATTTAAATCCGCATGACAAACGCATTCAGACATTCTTTTGGCGCCCCGAACAGACCTCAAAAGTTGAGGGCGAACACGGGTGCCGGACAGTTTATTCAGCATCGGAACCGTCGGGACATTTTTTTCAGTCCAAACCCCATTAAATCTATCGGGGTTTTGAGTGGAGATGTAAGAGCGTGGAGCCCGTACGCAACTTCGCTTCTAGCTACACAGCAAGACGGCTGAGCAATCCCCATCTAATATGTTAGGCGTAATCCATAAAACATGAACTAAAGCTAGTATCAGATATTTTTCTCTTTTTATTTCTCGAAAGATTCAGCAATCGCTGGCTTTTCAATATATTAGCAGAGGGAAACCGTACACAGGTGTCGCCTCGGGCGAAATTACGTGACTCTTTCGCTGGCTTTTCAATATATTAGCAGAAAAAAGAAAAGAAAAGAAAAAAGGCGACGAGCCAGCCACCCTCGTGACTCTTTCGACACCCAGCGATGCAGGACCACGGCCCTGCCACATAGAGACCTGGTCGCAAAGCCTCCCGAGGCCGCCGCCTCGGCGTACGTCCACCGTCCGGGGCCGCTGCCCCGGCATCCACCGCCTAGACCTCAGGGTCACCCCGCACGACCGCCGCACACCCGACGCACGACGAGAGATAAGACGCTCCAAGGCGGCGCCTCCAAGAAGCTAGCGACGTGTGCGCCGCCGCCGCCCGCTCCAGAGGAGCTTGGGTTTTCACCCAGAGAGACTTATGACACTCGCGTCGGTAGATGATCGGAGCTTCCGAACGACGCGATCAAGAAGGAGAACGACGCCCTAGGGCGCCGCTTTCACCTGAAGCTCGATCTCGACCGCCAAGCCCTAGGACTTGGGCTGGGAGCAGCAATGCCGGCGGCGTGACTCTGACGCCAACCACCGGTTCAATCGACATGGCGCAGGGGAAGATACTGCTACTACTATTATACTCGGTCTTCATGCATCACTGTCGTCAGTCTTGTAGTCCATTGACTGGGACGGAACTAAATGATGAATCAGCAGTGACCAGGGAATGGAAACCAAAAAAAGAAGGGATCGACGAATCCAGAGTCCGGAAACCAACACAGTCATACGCTGCTAGCGATCAAAAGTGAAGCTGCACCTGCCGTGAGGCGCTGTCCCCATGTTTCCAGTCTTTGATTCTGCTCTGGTATCCTCTGGTACGACGAATTCCAGTTGTCACGGGAAAATTTGAGCCAAGTATCTTCTCCAAGCAGAGATAAACCATTCTATTGCTTTGAAGCTGTTTCGTCACGGCGACTAAAAATCTGTAAGACTGTGACTGTTGGAACATTTTTTTCAGGGCATCTACAAGGGAAAAACAAATTGAGTGATTTTCCTTTGCTATCCTTTTCTACTAGGTGGACAGGTAACTTCAGAAAATATTATAAGAGTATAGTAAGAACACAGATGATTGACGGATAGAAACTATTTTCCCATTGAGAAGGCGAGGGTGAACACATCGAGGCACAACTATATGGGTAGATCCATCTACATTTTTTCTAAGCATGGAGAAAAAATATTTTTGTCTGGAACAAGGACCCGAAGGGTCGTGAAGCTGTATTAAATTCTAGTGGTGGTAAGAAGTGAGGCTACCTCACTTGGTTTGGAAAGTTGATGTACAATCGAGCCATCCAATTCAAGTCCTCACTGACGCAAATTTAGCTTCTTATTAATTAAAAAAATCGCATTAGGCTTTCCCTGCCACATTCCTTTAAAAAATTCTAGTGGTGGTGCTACAGTTTATCAAGAGGAACTCTGAAAAAATTACATCATAGTGCTCACATTTAGGACACAAGACCCCAAATTGAAAACAAAGATTACAATTGGTTCATTCACCACCGTCGATGTGATGAAGGTTCAAAGCATGGTCATCCACTTGGGCGGAGTTGCCGCGCTTTGGCTACCAAGGTCAAAGGCGGGACGACAACAGAGGCGATCGGATCTCATCGTCTCCCGTCGGCGCTGTCGCTGGTCTGCCTCACCTCTGTGGTCTTCAGACCATGGAGGCGCGGTGGATCTCGGTTCTCGTCGGCGGGAGGGCTCCGTTTTTCTGATTTTCGTGTCCAGGTTTGCCGGGGCGGCGCTCTGTTGGTGGCGGCACCGCTTCTTGCAATAATGTCTCCCCGGTTTCAGCCCCAACTCGGCGGTGATGTCGAGAAACTCGTGGGAGTGGTGTGGTTCTCGAGTACTTCTTATGGCGACGGCGATCACCAGATCATCATGGAGCTTCATCGGCAGTTCATCCTTCTTCTTCAGCTCTGGGACGGATGTGGTCTTTTTGACCCGTTCGGCGACTTCCCATCCGCAATCAACAACGTCAGGCTGGCTCTGAGAGGAGCGGCAGCGGCGGCGCGCCGTCGACATGGTCTGGAGGTTGAAGCCGAAGGACATCTCAAATATCTCATCGTAATTTTTGTTTTCGTTGAGGTGTTTTGTACTGTTCGATGTTTCTTTTAATGCCAGTGTCCTTTTCGCAAAAAAGGCGGGACGACAAGTGGGTGTGAAGGAACTGCCTAGGACGATCTCTAGTTGAAAATCACATGAGACACGACTTGTGATCCTACCCACCCCCCTTCCCACCACCACCACCACTACCACCTCGATGGCAAGGAAAAAACAAGAATCGCCAAATCTGCAAATGTGAATCTCCCTCGGGCTTATTGAAGAAATCATCGCCAAATCCAATGCCCTCCCGTGGCCTCCACCGTGGAAGATGATCGAAGAAGGTCACCTGCGACTCCATGCCACGACTCGCATGCAACATCTAGAGATTTCAAAGAATAGGCATACATAAAAAGACCATAAGGTTAAACAACCTACTCCTACAGGGATATACAAGAGGTCGGCGAGGTAGCGAAGAATAGGAGAAGTGGAGGCGGGGCCATGCCTAGCCCCACGGCCCCAAATTTAGACCGGGCCTTGACAAGCCAGCAGGGCGCTGGGAACAGGAGGAAGGCATGTTCGGGGCGCCTTACCTTGGCCGAACAGACTTTATCCGGCGTAGCATTCCATCGATAAAAGAGATGTGTGGAGATGGATTCGAACCTGGTGGGTGTTGTTGAAGTCCTGACTTCCTACCGAGATAGATGCTCTTGACTCATTTCGTGTTTAAGCGATGATTAACATGTTTACATTTTCCTTTATTATAGGAGTTACAACAATTCTTTTTTAATTACCCGAACAACTATTGAATTGACGAATCAACAGTTGGACCGATGAACTGAAAACCTCATTGTTTGGTCACCGGTCTATTTTTCAAATTATGCTTCTTACCAATGTAGCAGTCGTCATGTGAGTTCCACGGTCCGCCTAATCGTGAAGCAAGTTCGCAATTCTGTCAAAAATCCAATAGATTGACGATAGGCGTTCCTCTAATTTTGTTATATTTAGATTATATATCTAGTGCTTCAATAATCAAGATTTGAGTCATTTATCATGTCTTTTAGAAATAATGAATCTGGTGGCCAAAAGCGTAAGAGAAAAGAAAGAGAGCAGGCTTTAACAAAAGAGTTACGAAGAAGTTTATTACATCATAATCACAGGTATCTCTAATAATCACTTAGCTGATCCGTCAATGCTCGCAGTTGATAATAATGCTCACAATGATCTCATACATGGTCACGGCACGAATTTCTTATCATTCAATGAGCATCTTCTATTTCATAAAAATTGGGAGTTAAATAGTCCTTACGTAAGGGCCAGCCTGTCCAACTTCAAGTCATTAGGATATGTTTAAGTTGTGGATGATATCATAAGAGATTTCCACCATACCATAATATCCGCGTTCTTGAAATCGGCACTTCTCCAAATTCAGAAGACAGGCGGGATTCTAGGATTATCCTTTTGGACAAAGACATAAAAAATTATTTGATCTATCACCTTTGAAAAAGCTATTCCTCCACCGTCGACCCAAGTGGCCAAGTACATCGTCTATCTAGAATAAATGACGTGATTGTTCGGAAATTTCCTGCAGACCAGCAGGGGCGGCTTGCGACGGTAATAAAGGACGGAAGGGGACACTGCCAACTTGTCGACCTCCCCCCGCCACAATAATCGCTGTCTGCTTATTAGTTATTAATCACTCTCGTCACTGATTGATTTTCTTGCTTACCTACAAGAACCCACCCACCATGCCATGATGATGACACACGCCATGACCGCTGGCGCGCAATTGGGAGAGGCGGCTATAAAGTCTTTGTCTCCCTCTTGCACGCTCACTCGATCGACTTGCTTTCCTTCACCGATCAACCTCTCTCTCCTGAATCCTGATCCCTCGAGATTTTCTAGCACACGCGCGCGGGAGATGGTGGCCCGATCGCGGTGGCGTCGGCGGGGCTGGGGATGCTGGCCGGCGTGGCGATGGCCAACAGGTCCTTGCAGGAGGGGCGCACGGCCGCGGCGGTGCGGTGGCCACAGCCACGGTGCGCGACGTGCAGCGGCACGGGGAGGGTCGAGTGCCTGTGCTCGCGGTGGTCCGACGGGGACTGCGCCGGGTGCCGGACCTGCGCGGGTACGAAGAGTATGCCGTGCCGGAGCTGCGGCGGGTCCGGAACAGGTCGCCGGGCGCCCGTGCGGATCGGCACCGCCTCCGCCACGCCGCTCCAGCCACGGTCAAGCAGGCGGTGATCAGCTCTGCTCGCGACCCGCGGCCGTCGGGCGGCTCGATTTTGGTGCTGGGGGTAGGAAGATTTGTAATATAGAACAGATTAGGGAATTGATAGAATATACTAGCAGGTAGCAGCAACTTAACTTATAGTATACTCGTAATTTCTGCCGGTCACCAGCTGCTGATGAACCATGAATCGAGCCTTGTCTCGATCTATCTCTATGCCTGAATATCTCTTGTGGCTTTGTGGGTGCCAGATTCGTTCAGAATCTGACATGCGAGGGAGTGCCAGATTTGTCGGAGCGGAGGCGCCGGATTTCGCCTTGCCTTAAGTTTGCCTCCACCATGTTAGTGTCGGCCATGGTTGTAAGGCGACATGGTATAATCATTTAACTCTTTTTGTATCAATCAAAGAAATTGGAATAATTCCAAGAATCAATTGTACGGAAACTGGACAAAGGTAAGGGCAGATTCCAGGCCAAGCAAGAGCTACTCTTCCTTCCTCTTTTTCCATACCAAGAAAGGGGAAATCCTTATGTTGCACCCCATCAAATCGAGGACTAGCCCTTCCTTCTCGCTAGCTAGGTAGTTACTACAAATCAAGCATACGAGTCTGCATCGGGTGAATGCCATGTTGCCGAGGTTCGAAAAAAGAATCTGACCGTGAGGGAGCATCTATTCTGAATCATGTTCAGAGCGGCGATAGTGCTAAAAGTTGCAGAGGATGTAGAGTAAGATGCGCACGAACAAATCTTACTTCTCCTACTAATCTTCCCACGCTAATGGCGTCCACTACAACAATTCCTCCAATCCTCCTTCCGCCGTTTGCGTTTCAAACGCTTGAAATTGCTCCATAGTTATACGTCTGGTGGTCTTTTGATGCAATATCTTTCGTTGCATTTTGGACTGAAGATCTTTTTTCAATAACACACGCGTGTTGAAACTAACAGGATCAACTAGAGTTTGAGCCACAACTTGAGGATGGATAGAAAAATTACCTTGATCCTGAGATGCTGCCATGCCTTCTCTTGATGTTCACACCACCTGGGATGGATTATTTTGTGCTTTGGTTCTTCCTAGTGCTACCAGCGCCTTTGCCTGATCGGTGACCTTGCTAGTGAGTGTTGGAGAGAGTGAGAGAGAGTGCACCGAGAGCTTCTACCACCTTCTCACCTCTTCTAGCTTTATCTCACTGCTTTTATTTTGTTTAGCACTGTGCACTAGGGGAACCAGCACCGTTGGATCAAAACTTGATGTCTCCGATCAAGACAACACATTAGTGCAGGCGGCTACTGTAGCATTTTACTGTAGTACCGCCCTACTGTAGCAGCCGAAAATTTTGACCTAGGAGAGCAGCCTAGATCATCTAAATATCCAACATTCTCCCCTTGGTCGTAAGGCTAAACTTAATAAGCTCACTTTTCAACAAAATAATGCACTAAGACGAAAAATTATAATGGTCTATTAGGTACCATTTAATCTAGTGACTATAGTACATCACTTCATATCAAAATGAACCTCTTTAACTTATGAGCTCCATAAACTTTATTCACATTATACATTAGCTTTATTTACATAATTCTTTACATAAATATCATAAACATTGCAGACACATCTTTTGATAAAATGGTACACCAACACAATAGATTACAACAGTCAATTAAGTACTGCTAAACCAAGTGACTATGGTTCCCATTCGATCTCAAAATGAACCTTTTTGGGGAGATAGTGCCATAATGGTTCCAACTTCTCCAGGATCAAAAGCTTTCAACCATACCCATGCCGGCAACATTCTCTCTGAATACGCTGGGTGGTAAGTGTCGTGGTTTTGTCACGGCAGGTGTTACCGGGTGGTAACTTGAGATTGGAGGCAAGGCGATCATAGCGTTCGGGAGATTGTTTAGCTCACTAGGGAAAAAGGATGTATCCTGGTTCAGCCTCTCCATAGGAGATAAAGACCTACTTCCAGCCTGGTGTTTCTCTATTCTCATATCGATCTCGATCACCCGGCGGATAACAACACCGGCGGGTTCCGAGTCTAGGTTACAAGGGTTCTCGCTATAAGCTTGTCTGTATGTCTCTCTCTCTCTCTAAAGTTCGTCCTGTTCTATGTCCCAGGAGCCGGTTTATATAGACACACGGGTCTCCTGGTCGATTACAAGGTAAGGCCGGGTCACGCCCGAACTAGGAGTCCTAACCAAAGTCTAACTCATCTATCTTGGCCTCCAAGTCTCGCATACCGCCTCCGGGTCTTCTAGAACCTTCCTTGTTTACACCGGGTTACCGACAAACTCCTCGGTCCATCAATGTAGCCCGGCCCAAGATGATCTGGTGGGCCTCGCCAGTCTTTCCTCCTGGCGGGTCGTAGCTTCACCGTCCTTGGGCCTACCGGGTTATCTTTCCCCCAACAGTAGCCCCTAGGATGATTTGAACTCCAAGTTGGCGCGCTTCTTCAACCTATGACCATAGCTTTTGGAGAAGAGCCGCCATCCTTGTAGTTCAGATTATCCTCCTGAAATAAAGCTAGTTAACAAAATAATATACCGGGTTACATTGATTCTTTCTGCGCTGAGTAACTTTTGCCCATAGTTTCTTTCATAACCCGGCTCCACAATTTCCGGAACATTGGTCAAACTTGTCAGAGAATATTCTCCCCTGAATCTCGGTCGGTCAACATCTCTCTTCTTTTTACCATTTTATCCCTAGGTCAACTCTGACCGCGGTTATAAATAGTGGGACCCAGGGTAAATGCAGTCACTTTTCCCCTCCAGCCGCCACTTCGTCTTCAACCTCGAGACAGAGAGCTCAAGAACCCTAGACGCGAGTTCTTGAACACCCGAAGTCCAATCCAGCCGCATCTCTCAAACTAGGTACAATCGCTCTTCCTTTTGGTGAAATCTCATTTGTTTGTACTCCGCACCACTTTTCTGCGCATCTCCATGTCTTTCTTGACCTAGATCTATTCTCATTGAATCCTGGTCTTTTCAGCTTCCTCGAGCTCTCAACAATGGGGAAAAAGACTACGGCGAGGGATTGAAGAAATCTGCCGGCGGCGCATCTAGCTCCGCCGCGCCCACAACTCCGGCACCGGTGAACTGGACAAAGTCCACGGTGACAGAAGCCACTCTCCAAAAATATGTAGACTACGGCGAGCTCCCGCCCAAGGACGAGATCCAATGGCGCACGGCAGGCGAGGAGATCCGTCCCAAGCCGAAGGAAAATGAAATTGTGGTACTCCTTGATCATGTAACCCGGGGGCTTCGTCCGCCGGGTTCTCTATTTTTCCGCCGGGTCATGTCATATTATGGCCTCACTCCTTTAGACATAGCGCCCAATTCTGTTCTGAACATCAGCAACTTTGTAGTCTTTTGTGAAGACTACCTCCAAGTTCCTCCCAGTTTAGCTTTATTCCTTGAAATCTTTTACTGCAACCCCCAGAACCGCAAAAACCAAGCCTAGGGCCATACGGGGGGTTTCTATCCAACGTAGGAAAGATGCCAGCACTTACTTCCCGGCTCTTCTCTTAGCCAGCCACCCAAAAGGATGGCAAAACACATATTTCTACTGCAAGGACACCTCTCCTGCAAAGGATGAGGCTCGTTACCCGGCCTTCCGGAACTCTCCATTAAAATACAACGCCAAGATGAATAGCCGGGCTACTGATGCTCCTGCCCGGCTCGAAGTTGAGGGCCTGATTCGCCGGGCTAAAGCTGTGCTTGCCCACGGCTTGGCCGGAACTGACCTCGTCAAGTGTTGGGTTGGTTGGTTTATCCAGCCACTCTCAATCAGGACCCGGCTTTTCCATGAATATACTGGCGAGCCAACCGATGATATGCGATACTCTGAGATACTCTCACTGATGAGCAACTGGTGAAGAACGCCAAGCAACTTCTTGGCGAGACCAAGAAAAGATCGCAATGACCGGGCTTGCCCCTTTTAGTGCTAAGAACCTGCCACCTTCAGTAATTTTTTAACCTTGCTCCTTTATTTCAAAGCAACTAACCATTTGCCTATAATTCTTTAACTCTCTATTCCTTGATTAGGACCAAGCATGGTGGTCTGTAGATTTTACCTCTATTTCTCTTCTGACGATGAGGAAACAGAGACGACAAGATAAGATGATGATGGTGAGCTTGACTCTATTGGCCGGCTCTTTATTGAACTGATTGACAATGACCCGGTTCAAACGAACCCTTCTACTGATAACTCGCCAACTTCTCTCTCAGGACAAGATGACCCGGATGCTGTTGAAATGCCGGGTCAGCAAGCTGCTCAACCTCCTCCTGCTCAAGCTCCAAGTTCTAAAAGAACTCGTGCCGCAATTGCAAAGGTGCCACACTCTCGCTTCTATAATTATGTGATGAACAAATCTCAACCTGAAGAGCAACCACAGGAACAAGAGGAAGAGGCCAACAAGAAGAGGAAGACCCGGTCTACCTCAACCTGTGATTCCCTTAGTGGAGGTATCCCCTACAACACTTCACTTCGTAAAGCTGTCTCCACGATTGGTGCCTCCAAATCCTCGTCTAGTTTTGCTGGCAAAATCCGGGTCTCTAAGTCCCAATCTTTGTCAGCTTCTTCAGATGAGAGCGTGGCACACCTGCCTGATGACATCCAGATCAACATTGGGTATGCTTTTTCCTTTTCTTGTGCAATACTTCTTACTACTTTTTCTTGAATCACTTTTCTCATAAATTTGCATTATACAGTGCCAGGGCGACGCTATTGGAGCCGCCTCCCTCTTCTGACCCGGCCTTGAGCGAGCCTGTTGTTCAAGAGGCTACGGCTCAAGGTCCAACTGTATCTGAGCCGGCAGCAATGGAAGTGGAGCCTCCAGCACCAACTCCTCCAAGCCCTGCTATCGGAACCAATAACCCGGCATCGCCGGCCAAGTCTGCTACCAACTCCCCCAACACTGTCACCAAAGATACTGAGGAAGTGCAAGTGTTGGGATCACGAAAGGTTATCCAAGATGGACCCTCCACTACCATTGCCAAGGTTATGGAGCCAGAAGTGAAGACTGAAGCTGGAAGCCGTGGCAAAGACCCGGTTATTTATTCTGGATACCGGCTTTGGATAGCCTGGAACTTCCTGCTCTGCTTTCTGAGTACTTTTCCCGGGTTTCACAACACCGGGGTGTTGAAGACAGCTTCATCTCCACCATCCAAAACGCCATGAGGTAATTTCCCTTGCTTCTTTTGAATATACTTATGCAGTAGCCCCCAAGCTCCAAGTTTATCACTTGTTGATGAGCTTGGTGCTTATTCTAAAATAACATAACCACAAAAAATACTTAACAACACCTTGTATATAACTTCAAACTGTACTGTTTTAAACTTCAAACTGTAGCCCTCAAGTGCCGGGTTGCAAGCCTGCAGCAACCTGGGACTAAATTTTCACTTTGTATTTGTAGACTGTAAAATTTCCACTGAGTAGCCCCTAAGTGCCGGGTTGTATGCCTGCAGCAACCTGGGACTAAAAATATCACCTTGTGCTTTAAATTTTCACTTAGCAAAAATCTTCAACTGAGTAGCCCCTAAGTGCCGGGTTGTATGCCTGCAGCAACTCGGGACTAAAATTCTCTCCAATATTACCTCTTTACTATTTGCAGCCCCCAAGTTCTAAATTGCATCTATATCAGTAACTTGAGGTGCTAATAACTTTATTATTCTATCTGTAACAGCAAAACGCCTCCCATGCTGCTGAAGAGATTAGCCGGCTCACTGAGCAACTTGCCAGTGAGACCCGGCTAAAGTCTGAAATGGAGAAAAGGCTCAAAGAACTGGAAGCCTCCCTATCCAACTCAACAGAAGAAAATTTATCTCTGAAGAAGGAAGTGGAGAAGCTTGAAGAAACTTGGAAGACCCGGCTGGAGTCAGCCGAGAAAAAATTAGCTGAGGCAGAGAAAGCCCTCAAATCTTTCACTGACCTACTGGGTGATCTTGTCAAGGCAATCTGGGGTATGAATCTTTTATCTTTTCTCTTGCCTGAATCTGTATACTTTTTTATCATACTCATGAATACCTTGTTAAATATTTTTGCAGGAACCCGGAACCATCTGAACTTGGAAAACACTGAAACACAGATACGGAGTGTGATGGCCTTGGTACAGCAGCTGTATTATGGAGCCGGGCGAGCAATTGCTGCAGCCCGTGGAACAGATGAGCCGCCCAAATCATTGAGGAATTTTCTGAGCCATCTCTCCACCATTCCTGAATGGTTTTCTCGCTGGAAGATTTCCTGCTGTCGCAAGGGTGCCATGCGCACTCTTGCGTTGGCCAAATCTCACTACCCTGATATTGACCCGGCCAAACTTGCTAAAGGATTCCAGAGTTCAACTTAGATGGCTCGAAATTCGACGACAAGTCTTTTGCCCAAATTGATAAGATGATCCGGTACCCTGCCACAACAATTGCTGAAGGCCTCAGGTTAGACATTTTTCAACCCGGCTTTGACAAGAAAGCCCGGCAGGTCGCATCCCCAGAGCCGAGCCAGCCATTGTGGTTCCTCCAAAGGCATCTGAGCAAGTGGCTGCTTCTGCTGTTACCGGGTCAGGGACACCAGCTATGCCCCCTCCCAGCCGTCCAAGCGTAGATGATAATAACATTGTTGGGTATAAGCTGAACGCAATTTGCTGGAAGTCCAAGCCAAGTATTGCAAGCACTGGGGAAGGTTCGAGCAAGGCCAAGTCAAAGGAAGCCCCCAAGACTCAGGAATCTACTCAAGTGGTGGCTGACCCGGCAGAGGCTTCCAAGGGAAACCCGGCGAGCCAAGCAGAAGAACCACAAGTTCTGTTCCTGAGCCAGAGCCGGCCGCTACTCCTTCCACAGAACCAACAACTGATGACCCGGCAAGGGCTCCTGCTACTACCACTGAACAATGAACTTTGCTCCTGCAGATTGATTTCTGCGAAAAAACAATGTCTTATTTGGCCCTTTGTGGCGTTTGCTGTAATAACTTTATGCCTGATACAATATTCTTTTGATGGTGTGCCTGTACACCTTGTGAATTTGCATGAGATGTAACAAAAATTCTTATGTGTTAGCTCTGCAAAATTCAATGGTTTAGATGACCCTTTTGTTTATCTTTAACTGTAAGCCGGCTTTCGCATGGATTCTCACTGTTGCATCTCACTCTGTAAAAACAGTGTCAGTTAAGTCCCCATGGGCATCATAACTGATTGAAATTACAGGAGAACAAACAGGCCATATAATCGTGAGTCACATCAAGCTTAAGTAAGATAGACAAGAAAATAATGGCTTAAAAATTAGCCGGGTTATGGGATTGCAGCTGTACCTTAAAGATAATCAGCCCCCATGACCAAAGTGGCATCATGGCCGGGTCATTAGGTTTGAAGCTGTGCTTTCATGAAGCAAGCAGCCCCTAAGACCAAAATATGCAATGGCGGGTCTCTTTTCTTTAGAGTTTCCAGCTCATTGTTCTCAATAAGATAATACAATGGCGGGTCTCCTCTTTCAGGAGTTTCCGGCTCATTGTTATGAATATAATGAATCTTGAACAGAAATAAGGAAAAACTGTAAAGTAAATGCATAAAAGAGGTGATTCTTTGGGCACATATATCTTTATTCATATATTAGATCAGCAAGCGCCCTCATTAAAAACGTTCCAGTCCCCTTAGGTACCCTGGTAAGGAAAAGAGTGCGTCTGAAACCTGCTGTCTTTTTACATCATGTTTTCCACTTGATAATCTGGGTCTGATACTATGTGGAGTGGAGGTGAGTATGGTCAATGCACATACGCCACTCTCCATTCTTTTTCTGCCCCAGAACTGATCTCATTAATCTTTTGGGATGATAGACCTGTATGAAATCCACCATCTTTGTATCTTGAGCGGGTTTGAACTTTTCTTTCTCTTCAACCGTGGTTCTCTGTAACACGGTTCTATCAGCCGGGTCTACTTGAGATGTGTAGTACCGCAGCTCTCCTTTGCACATGCTCGTTCTGCCAAAGCTGCATCGCCATTGTCACACTCAGCCGCCATATCCCGGCTTCCATGAATAGTGATAACTCCATTTGAGCTTGGGATTTTCAATGTAGATACACGTAACAGGGCCTGGCCATGAATTTGGCAAAGGCTGGTCTTCCGAAGAGAGCATGATACGGGTTCCAACTTCACAACTTCGAAAGTAATTTCTCCATACGAAACTTGTGCTTGGACTCACCAAACGCAACATCAAGTGTTATTTTTCCCTCCGGGCTATGTGACTTCCCCGGTACTATCCCATGAAATATGGTGTTGGTCGGCTGCAACTGTGACTTTTTGAGATTCATACGCAGGAACGTCTCGTAGTACAAGATGTTGATAGCACTGCCTCCATCCATCAAAACTTTGTTCAGAACATAACCGCCACCTGAGGTGCGACCACCAAGGCAAGGAGACCCGGTGATTCAATATTGGGCGGGTGATCCTCTCTACTCCATGTTACTGGAACTTCTGAGTACTTCAAATATTTGGTACCGCTGATGAAACCATATTAACTGAACGCTGAATCAATTTTTCTCTCTCTTTGATGTATGGAGCGTGTGAACATGATACCCGCCAAGACGCTTCGGGTTTTCCTGATAACCCCCTTGATTTTCTCTGTTCTGGTTGTTGTCAGGGTTGCCGGCTTCTGGATTAGCGTTGGGCGCGGGACCATTGGCCGGGTTACCTCCACGGCCGGGTCCTCCACCGTTTCCTGCACGCGCATTACCCTTTGGATTTCCATGTTCTTCCATCTCTGCAGATCCACAGACTGCTCCAAGGAGTGATTGGCGGGTCTGCCATCTCGACTGTGACGCGGGCACGGCATCTTCATCGGATCAAAGTGACCCGGGGGACGCGGTGGCCCACGGTTGTTGTTACCTCCATTGTAGTTGTTCCCTCTGAAATTTCCATCTGTTCTGGGTCTCGCTGACCCGGTATTTGTGTTTGCGACTAGATCTGAATTGTCCTCTGCGTGTGGCCTCTTATGATAGTTGTTGTTGCTGTTGTTGTTGTTGTTGTTGTTTCTTCCTCCGTTGTTCACATTACCCTTTCCTTTATCTTCCTCAGTTTCATCCTTAGTTTTATCTGTGTAAGCATGCTTGTTGGCTGCGTCCAACACTTCTCCCATGGTTATATCATTTGCTCCTGGGCTTTCCTCATGCGACTCATTTTCTGAACAACCGGGTCATATCTGCAATTTTTCTCCAACGTCGACATCGCACTAGTTGGCAAAATGTTAGTGGAAGAGTGGAGGATCTCTGTAATCCGACGCATCCAATTGCGTGCTGACTCGCCCTTCCTGTGTACGCACCGATCCAGGTCCTCAATTGTGTATAACCTCTTGCACGTCCCATGGAAGTTCTTGATAAAAGCCGCCCTGAGCTGACTCCAGGAACTGATAGATTTCTCTGGTATAGTGTTGAACCATAGCTTCGCCGCACCTTCACTCATCATAAGATACATGAACTTAGCACAAATATTTTCAGATGCATTACGAATACTCATAGCCATCTCATAACTATTTATCCATGTCTCAGGATCTATGCTAGGATCATAATTTGAAATTTTACTAGGTTCTTTGAACTTATCTGGATATGGCTCTGATCTGATGGAATCGATGAGGCACTTGGGACCCGCCATCGTTGATGCTACTTCAACGTGTCCTGCCCTTGCTACTTGCTGATTAGATACTGAACCCGCCCGTGGGATTTCTCCGGCTCCTCCGGCAGGTACCACGGCGGGTTGTACATTTGCTGCGCGCCTCGCCCTGGAGCTGTCAACTATGGCCTGAGCTCTTGATGCTGCTGGAGCCACCTGTCTCGGTTGTTGCTGTGGTACTTGATTCTGCTGGCCCGCCAGATCCTGCTGCCCTGCGGCTGCTAACCCGGCTGGCCTTGGTGACTCGCCATGACGACTCCTGGTACGACGGCTGTGAAAGTTGTTGAATGCAACGCGCTTTTCCGATGCGTGTAATTTGCTTGCTGGGCTACGGCCGTTCGTAGCATATCAATGACGCGTCTTGCTTCTATTTCTGCAGGTGAATCGCCTAATGGAATACGATCTAGTGCAACTGTGGCTGCATATACATTGTCAGCCGGGTTACTGTAATGACCCGCTGGCGTGTGAAATCTGGGTTGTGGTGGTGGCATGGCTTCAATATCTCTGCCGGTTCCTCCGGGTGGTACAACTGGTGACCCGGCTTGCGCTGGAGCCGGCGGGTTAGCCACCATCTGTCCTGTAGCTTGAACTACAGGTGTTCCTCCAATCAACTGATCCTGCGGCGTCTGGAATAGATTAGCCGGGTTAATGTGGCCACCACGGCCAATCAAGCTTTGTTGTCTCTGTTGCTGTTCTCTGGATCTATTTTCTAATGCTGTCGCCGCTTGCTGTAAGAACTCTTCCTGCTGATCCAACTGCCGCTGCAGCGCCGCTTGCTGATCAAAACGCCGTTGTAACGATGCCATCTGCTGCTCGTAATTGACGCGAGCCGGGTCTGTTGCCCTGACTTGCGCTGCTGCCGCTGCTGGGGTTACAAGATTTGCTATTGCCGCTGGAGCACTTGGCAGGTCACTAAGGAATCGCGGTGGGGGCGGGTTAGGCAGAGCTGATGTTCCTTGACCCGTCGCCCTATTCGCCAAGAATCCAAACATGTTTCTGTGTGCAGCCGTATTTTCTGACTCGGCACTAACCGATGCACGTTCTCCATCTACCCCAACCTGCTGTTGCTCCTGGATAACTGGTTCTCTGATCGCCAAACCCGGCGCCGCTTGACCCGGCTGGGTTACTACCGCCAAAGCTGTTGTTGGGACTGGTTCTGTGTTGATTGCTGGATCGGTGTAGACCGCAGCCCGGCGCACCGGACCCGGTTCTGACTCGTACTCTTCTTCTTCTACCTCGTATCCATAGCGATACTCAAACAATTCCAAGATTGATTCTGTATCATCATTGATCTGGCCACGTGGAGCCCAAGCCTGCTTTTCTGACCCAGCTCCCTGCGTGGCGTTCCCTGACTCGATCTCTGTCGTCCCAACTGATTCTTCTTCATCCGAGTGAACGGTGGTTCCTGCCTCAGATACAGAGTCAGAAAATTGCAGGGCGGGTTTCGATGTACCTATCATCCCCACGAAGACGTTGATCCGCCCGATCGGAACGACTGAGCCAGTCTCCAATGAATCTGACTCCAGGCTCCACCCGGAATCATCCACGACGTGCTCTCCTTGTAGATTGATGATGACCCGGCCGATGGCCAGGTTCTGCATGCCTCGCAGAGCTTCTCCCGTGATGATAACGCTTTTTGACGCTTGCCCCACGGTGGGCGCCAACTGTCGTGGTTTTGTCACGGCAGGTGTTACCGGGTGGTAACTTGAGATTGGAGGCAAGGCGATCATAGCGTTCGGGGTGATTGTTTAGCTCAGTAGGGAAAAAGGATGTATCCTGGTTCAGCCTCTCCATAGGAGATAAAGACCTACTTCCAGCCTGGTGTTTCTCTATTCTCATATCGATCTCGATCACCCGGCGGATAACAACACCGGCGGGTTCCGAGTCTAGGTTACAAGGGTTCTCGCTATAAGCTTGTCTGTATGTTCTCTCTCTCTCTCTCTAAAGTTCATCCTGTTCTATGTCCCAGGAGCCGGTTTATATAGACACCCGGGTCTCCTGGTCGATTACAAGGTAAGGCCGGGTCACGCCCGAACTCGGAGTCCTAACCAAAGTCTAACTCATCTATCTTGGCCTCCAAGTCTCGCATACCGCCTCCGGGTCTTCTAGAACCTTCCTTGTTTACACCGGGTTACCGACAAACTCCTCGGTCCATCAATGTAGCCCGGCCCAAGATGATCTGGTGGGCCTCGCCAGTCTTTCCTCCTGGCGGGTCGTAGCTTCACCGTCCTTGGGCCTACCGGGTTATCTTCCCCCCAACAGTAAGCCTTTTATGAGCGGATCCGCTAACATCAACTTAGTACTAATGTACTTGACATTTATTGTCTGATCCTGGATTCTATCTTTCACAACATGAAACTTGATGTCAATGTGTTTGGCAGCACCACTTGACTTGTTGTTACTCGAATAGATCACTGCGGGTTGATTATCGCAGTACAGAGTGAGAGGCCTGGAAATACTGTCAATCACTCTCAGTCCCGGGATAAAATTCTTCAGCCATACCGCCTGCCCGGTAGCCTCATAACATGCTACAAATTCTGCCTGCATTGTCGACGATGCAGTGACAGTTTGCTTGAGCTTTTCCATGATATAGCTCCTTTTGCGAGGGTGAAAATATAACCTGATGTGGATTTCTTAGTGTCAACACACCCCGCAAAATCAGCATCCGAATAACCCACCACTTCGAGGTTATCAGATTTCTCATAAGTAAGCATGAGGCCTTTAGTACCTTGCAAATAACGCAAGACCTTTTTAGCAGCCTTCCAGTGATCCTGGCCTGGATTAGACTGATATCTGCCAAGCATCCCGGTCACGAATGCTAAATCAGGGCGAGTGCACACTTGTGCATACATAATGCTCCCAACAATTGAGGCATAAGGAATTGACTTCATCTGCGCAGATTCATAATTATTTCTTGGACACTGAAAAGTCCCAAATTTATCGCCCTTAACAATAGGAGCAGGCGAGGCTGAGCACTTATGCATGTTGTACTTTTTCAGTACCTTTCAATATATGCTCTCTGAGATAGCCCCAAGATCCCTCTGGATCTATCCCGGTGAATTTCAATTCCTAAAACATAAGCTGCTTCACCGAGATCTTTCATATCGAACTTAGATGACAGAACCTCTTGGTCTCCATTAGCATATTTATATCACTGCTGGCCAAGAGTATGTCATCAACATATAATATCAGGAAGATAAAATTACTCCCCCTGAACTTAACATAAACACAATTGTCCATTTTATTTTCCTTAAAACCAAATTTCTTTATGACTTGATCAAATTTGAATACCACTCTCTTGATGCTTGCTTCAAGCCATAGATGGATTTCTTCAGATGACATCCCAAATGTTCATTTCCTTCCACAACAAAACCTTCCGGTTGTGCCATGTATACATCTTCATGTAAGTCACCATTTAGAAATGCCGTTTTAACATCCATCTGGTGCAGCTCTAAATCATAATGAGCCACAAGTGCCATAATTATTCTGAATGAATCCTTGGAAGAGACGGGTGAAAATGTTTCATTATAATCAATCCCTTCTCTTTGAGTGAAACCTTTTGCCACAAGCCTGGCTTTGAACCTTTCGATATCACCCTTGGAGTCACGTTTGGTCTTATAGACCCATTTACTTCCAACTATTTTAGCTCCTTTGGGAATTTCTACTAAGTCCCATACATCATTAGTGCTCATGGACTTCATTTCATCTTTCATGGCATTAAGCCATTCAGACGAATATTCACTTTGCATAGCTTCTTTAAATGAGGTGGGATCATTATCAACATTGACTCATTCATATCCTCACTCATATAAGTGAAATAATCATCAGGAATAGCAGACTTTCTAGCCCGCTGTGACCTTCTGAGAGGTTCATTATTTGGCACATCATCAACAATTTGAGGCTGCTGAGTATCTTCAATAGAAGTATCATCAGGTGTGACATCTGAAATAGTCACAGGAGTCTCAGCAGGTGTATCATTAACAGGAGGTGCAATATAGCAGACACCGGGAAAATAGGTTCTTGAATTATTGGAGCTGGGACATATACCCGTTTTTCCTCCAAAATTATTTCCCGAGGTGTTATGCTCCCCCTCATCACATCATTTTCCAAGAACACAGCGTGTCTTGTTTCAACAAACTTAGTTGCCTGATTTGGACAATAAAATCGATATGCTTTAGATTTGTCAGGATAACCAATAAAATGGCAACTGACTGTCTTGGGGTCTAATTTTCCCATAACCGGATTAAAAATCCTTGCTTCAGCAGGACAGCCCCATACATGAAAATAATTCAGGGTTGGCTTTTTCCCAGTCCATAATTCATACGGTGTTTTGGGCACCGATTTACTAGGAACCCTGTTAAGAATATGTGCTGCTGTTTTAAGGGCTTCCATCCATAAATTTACCGGCAGAGTGGAGTGGCTTAACATACTCCGCACCATATCCATAAGTGTGCGGTTTCGCCTTTCAGCCACCCCATTTTGCTGGGTTCGCCCGGTGCTGAGTACTGGGCTACAATGCCATTTTCCTGTAAGAATTTTGCAAACGGTCCAGGAATTTGGCCATAAGTAGTATGTCTGCCGTAGTATTCACCACCACGATCAGATCTTACAACTTTAATTCTTTTATTACATTGATTTTCAACCTCAGCTTTGAAAATCTTGAACTTGTCTAATGCCTCTGATCTTTCTTTAATTTGATAAATATATCCATAACGGGAGAAATCATCGGTGAACGTTATGAATGAATTAAAACCATCCACCGATCTCACATTAAACGGACCACATATATCCGTATGAATTAATTCCAAAACTCCCGTGCTTCGATTTGCACCTTTCTTAATTTTCTTGGCATATTTTCCTTTGATGCAATCAATACAATGATCAACATCCGCATCCGTAAAATCAAGAGAAGGAAGAACTTGATCTTTAATGAGACGCTCAATTCTCCCCCTCGAAATATGGCCTAAACGATAGTGCCATAATTTCGAAGAAGTCTCATTATCATTACGTTTGCGTTTGGTACCGACATTTATATTTGAGGTAGAACCCACATTATTTATATCATCACATAGGGATATTACATAAAGTTGTCTTGTCGACAGCAAGACCAACATTATTATTGTCATACATAATTATACATTGCTTATTCCCAAAGTGACACTCATAACCATCATCATCTAAACATGAAACGGAAACTAAATTCCGTTTCATCGAGGGTACATAGAGAACATTATTTAGTTGAAGCTTAAAACCACCATGAAGTATGAGAGTGAAATCTCCAAGCGCCTCGGCATAAGCTTCAACACCATTAGCAACTCTAATTGTTCTTTCCCCTCTTTTTAGGGTCCTCCTCATATTGAATCCCTGCAACGAATTTGCAATATGAATTGTTGCACCTGAATCAATCCACCAAGTATTGGTGGCATAATTAACATAAAGGGATTCTTCAACAAAAGTAATAACATCGGTACCTTTTTCTTTGAGCCATCTCTTGAAGCCAAAACAATCCTTTCGCCTATGCCCACCTTTTCCACAAAAGTGGCAAGCATCAGAATTTTTCCTTCCGCATTAGGCGCTCTTTCTGGCTTCTTTGCTGTGAACCTTTTGAAGATTGGCCTTTTTCCTTAAACTTATTAGGCTTGGGCTTCATATAATCATTCACAAATTTTTTATACCTCTTCTTTTGTGAATGAGCAAACTGATTAATATGCTCAATTCTGTCAGCCTTAAGCCTTTCTTCTTCTTGCACACATCGCGCCATCATCTCATCAATCTCCCATTTAACATCCATCGCATTATAGTTGATCATAAATGGATCAAATTGAGGAGGCAAAGATGACATGATAAAATGGACGAGGAAACCACTAGAAATTTCCATCTCCAAGATTGAGGAGCCATGTTGCACTTCTTCATAATATGCTCTCGAAGGCTTCCAGTGGATCATATTTTTCATCAATTAGTCTTCGATAAGACTTGTTGCATAAACTTTAGAAGACCCTTTAAACTGATGCTCAATTTTTGCAAAGTACCCTTTAGCTGTCTCACAGTCAGGAAGGGCTCCCCTCATACTCTGTGTAATGGAGCCCTTTATCATCATAAGGCACTTGCGATTAGAGTCATCCCACTTAGCCTTGTAACATCATATTCCTTCTTGAGGGCTTCATAATTTTCATTATCTTCTTTAGGTGCCTCAGGAGGATCATTAAGGAGAGCATAATCAATATTGAGTAAGGCCATCGTGATCTCAAGCTTCTCCTTCCACATAACATAATTGCTACCATTTAGCTGTTCGATGCCATTAAGCATTCCAGTAATATTAGAGACATTAGTTGCTGCAAAAGAAAATTTCAAAATGCTTTAGTAAGCATCATCATAATCATCATTAAATTCTATTGATCAAATTCAAAACAGCTTTGGCCAGAGATGAAAATGAACAACAAAATTTTGTGGACAAATATTCATCAATTAGCTTTGGCCAAATTGATAAATAAAAGCCACACATTAATAATCCTCATTCATTAATTTCCTTCTACTAACCCGTTTCACATCAGCTTTGGCCAGAAGTGAAACGAATCAATAAAAGAATTTTGCGGTTAAAATGCCCGTCAAACAACTTTGGTCAAAATGACAAAGCATAAAACCACACTTTATTTGAGGATCCATTAAACTTTATTTTGCAGCGGAAACATTATAACATAATGATCATAGTGATAAAAATCGCCATAATTCATAGATCATAAACAAAACTCAATAATAAACATAACTAATAACTAAGCATGGCAAATAAAAGCATGACTAATAATAAACATAACAAGCATAACAATTTATGCAGGAAAAATTAGCCCTGAACATTATTTATTTCAGCCCCATTTTTTTTCCAGCATAATCTGCCGAACTGGGCCGAATTTGGCCCAGCCCAGCCACACTCCCCCTGATCCCCTCCTGGGCCTTGGCCTATTCAGCGGCAGAAGCGCCGTGGACCGTTAGATGCCGATCCGACGGCCAGAGGCGGTCGCGTCTGGAAACAAAACACCACACTCCGCCGCCCCAGTGGAAAACCCTAATCCCCTTTCCCTTCCTCCTCTGCTCCCGAACGTCGACGAGACGGAGAGCAGCGGCGGCGGCAAGCACCGCGCAACCAGGGAGGAGGACGTCGGCGTCGTTCAGATCCTCTCGCCAGGACTGCGTGCAGCTTTGGCCAGCGCGCAGCTCTGTCGAGCGGTTCCGGGCGGCGCCCTTTGCGAGGCGACGGTGCGCGAGCGGGCGTCCCCGCGTCGGCATCGACGACCAGCGCAAGATCTGACACAGCGGCGGGCCTCAACGGCAACAAGTGCGCAAGGAAGCATCGCCAAGGTCCGGTGCGGCCCGTAAGGTAAAATCCGCCACCATAATCATTAGATTAGGGTTAGGGTTCCTCCAAATTGGGGAATTTCATAATTTAGGGTTTCGGAAATTTGGGGATTTCGTTATAAATTGCATCAAGTGAATAAATTCCCACTAAAACATGCTTAATTCGAAAACCCTAGCTTAATAACAGAGGGAAACTTAAGGGATTTGTACTTCAGTCTTTCAGGAAAAATTGGGGAAAACTTTAGAATTTGCATAAACACTTTAATCCCCTCCTGATAATTACTTAAACTGAAGCTTTGATCCATATTTAACACTTTTAGGGCTAAAAACTTAACAGAGATAGGGCTAAAGCATAACTTGATCTTAACCAGGAAGAACATCTTAATAAACAGCATGACATGCTTGATGGCAGCAACAAAAAACTTGCTGTTCTTGATCTTTAGCACTTAAAACTTAATAGATCAAGCAAGATCTCGAGCTATGGCTCAAGCTTGAGAGCTAGTTTGCTCTGATACCATTGTTGAAACTAACAGGATCAACTAGCTCAAGTTTGAGCCACAACTTGAGGATGGATAGAAAAATTACCTTGATCCTGAGATGTTGCATGCCTTCTCTTGATGTTCACACCACCTGGGATGGATTATTTTGTGCTTTGGTTCTTCCTAGTTCTGCCAGCGCCTTTGCCTGATCAGTGACCTTGCTAGTGAGTGTTGGAGAGAGTGAGAGAGAGTGCACCGAGAGCTTCTACCTCCTTCTCACCTCTTCTAGCTTTATCTCACTGCTTTTATTTTGTTTAGCACTGTGCACTAGGGGAACCAGCACCGTTGGATCAAAATTTGATGTCTCCGATCAAGACAACACATTAGTGCAGGTGGCTACTGTAGCACCGCCTACTGTTGAATTTTACTGTAGTACCGCCCAACTGCAGCTGCCGAAATTTTTGACCTAGGAGAGCAGCCTAGATCATCTAAATATCCAACAACGCGATCATTGCGTGTCTTTGTATTAAGATAGATAAGACAATTTACAGAGAGTTTTGTTCGAGCCCCAACCACAGACGGCTTGGCTCCACTACCCGAGGCGCTACTCATCTCCCCTATGCCCACCTAAACATGCCGATCTCCATAGAGCGAACTCCTTCCTGATGCGAAATACGCACCACCGCAAGCAGCGATGCGACATTGTCAAAAGCCTTACTGTTGCGCTCTAACCATATTGACCTCGCCGTGAGGACGATGAGCTCATTGATCTTTTCCCTATCCCTTCTTTGCCACTGCCGAAGCTACAGCATGCCACCACTCTGTCGGAGTTGAATTATGCGTTGGCCTGAACCTGTGCAGCCCTTTTGACTGAAGATCTTATTAGCTTTCAGTAAATGGCTGTACGGTTCCAATTTTCTGACCTTTTGACTGAAGATCTTATTAGCTTTCAGTAAATGGCTGTACGGTTCCAATTTTCTGACAGAAAACTGGATCGTAGTTATGTAATCGCATACTATCCAATGACCATAACGTACATGTATCTATTGGGCACCAATACACAGCATCACATTTGATCTAAAAAAAATACACAGCATCACATACCCAACCAAGCTTGAATTAGCCAGTGAATTAGGTGCAATCATAATAAGTAAAATGACACGTCCTTGAACAGCTGCACTACTGAAACCAACCTGCAACCGCGTGCTCACATGTCTATTGCATCCAACGCTCCTCTAGCCGAACTTCTAAAAGGTGCAATCATAAAATCTCTCTCCGATGACTAGCTTGGACATTATGTGATCGTTGTTGCATTATTTTTATGGCCGAAATCATGGTGGATAGCTATGCAGAAGAGAATCGTAGGAAGATTATTGGGCAAACATTTGGTGTGCTCAAACTCGTTCGGCTATTGTTCCGCACTCTGCTAAAACATGGGATGTCGATAAAATGTGAGTGGTGATAACTGGTTGAATGATCATGCACACCATGATTATGGAAGATGACCATGGTGATGGAATTTATGATCTATCGGGGTCAAACTTTCAGGCCCTTTGATTGAATATTTTTATTATTTCATAATTGATTTGAGCGTAAAATTTAACATACTTGTCCGTCAAAAGGATAAATAGGCCAAAATGAACAAAAACGGGGCAAACTGAACATGTTCTTAATTGTTTGGCGGACATCCTTGGGCGCAGCAGGCAAATAATGTGCGGATACTGTCCCCCTTCTCTAAATGGACAAAAGATAGACATATTCTAGATACAATCTGAGGGACACCGTTGGAATTGTCCTTAGTCTTCTTAAAATACGAAATTAGTTTCCTAACACCAAGTGCCCAAAGTTTAAGTCGCGACTAACTAACTGCAAATCCTATGCAATTAATTAGCGTCATATCTAGTTATTTAGGAAGCGAATCTTGCAAACTAACCACATATCATTTGTTTTTAGGCAGTCTCGCGCCTGAGATAAAGGTATCAGGTATGGTATATTTAGAGAGATAAGATAAAGTTAGGATGTGCAGTTCGATGCGTGGTGCTCACCTTTTCATTTTCCTCAATCATGAATTAGTTTTTTAGCGGTCTTGACAATGAATTATTTGGTCACTCGAGCCCATCTCTGTGGGCTTCGATGAAAAAAAAGGCTGGCCTTGTCTCGCTGGGGGGCCATGGATGAAATTTTTGCCAAGAAGTTATTAGGATGGAAAGGTAAGCTGTTATCTACTGGTGATCGAGTTACCCTAGTCAATGCTTGTCTCACAAGTCTGCCATGTGCATGCTTTCGTTCCTGGAAGTTCCCACGTCTGTGCTAAGGAAATGGGATATACATAGAAAGAGAATGATGTGACATGAAATAGATAATAAGAAGTATCATTTAGTTAATTGGCAGGTTGTATGCTTTCCCAAAGATTGTGGGGGCTTGGTGTGCTAGATCTCAAAACTACGAACATAAGCTTGATGTGTAAGTAGCTCCGGAAGTTAGAGAATACTGGGGGGCCCAGCAAGAGTTTCTCAGTAGAAAATACTTGCAAAATAACGTTGCTCTCACTTCTGGCAAGGTCTTACGAGGGTCAGCAATACCTTTCATTAGTTTGCTCGGAGAATTCTGAAGAATGGAGAAAAACCTCTTTTCTGATTTGATATCTGGGTAAACGATTCATACATGCAGGAACATTTCCCTAGGCTTTACAGTATCTCCTTTGACAAGAATGTCCCAGTGACTACTGTCAAGCTGAGAGGTTGGAACTGCTTGAGGTTTAGAAGAACACTTTGGGGGAAGTTACTTTTTACAGTTTGATAAGTTAAAGCAGATGCGGTAGATAAAGTGCAGTGAGCTGAGGAACCCGATATAATGAGATGGACAATTGGTAGTAATTAATGGTTAGTTTTGTGTGAAGCATTTGTATGCTCTGTTGATATTCAATGAAAATTTTCCACACAAATCCACGTGAAACTTAAAATTCCATTAAAAGTCCAGGTGTTCATTTGGCTAATGCTGGAAAACAGAATCCCAACTAAGGATAAGTTGGCCAAGAGAAGGTGGACATGAAACAAACAATGCCACTCATGTGGGCCTGATAAGTCTGTGGATCACTTGCTCTTCCAATACTCACTAGCAAAACTGTTTTGGCAGATAGTAGTGTATGCACCGTGTATATATTTCAAGAAAATAGAAAATGAAACAGTAGGGATTTTCCCTACTGTTTTTCGCCTAAAATAGTAGTGTATACACTAGGTCTGGTTAGACCCCTAGAGGGGGCTACTGATCTGGTTGAAGGCTGGCTCAACATGTTCCCAGCATCCCTGCGCAAACGGATGCACAGTGGGGGACCGACATTTTGGTGGACAATTTGGAAGACTAGAAACAATACTTGTTTTAACATAAAATTTCATAATGACCCTGCAACATGGTACATAGACTGTGTGATTTCCTATGAACTTGAAGCCGGTGTGCCGATGATCTGGTGTTGTGATAGGTGCTCTCCCGATTGCATGGATTGGCATTTACTTCACCGAGATTGACAAACTGAATAGTTTTTTGCTAGTTTTGCCGGTTTTTTGTTTTGTCTAGGCTCATGTTAAAAAGCCTCTGTAATAATCACTTAAATGGTGCTCCCCCCCCTTCTCCCAAGAAATTTTTAGTAAAATCCCAGTGCCTTTCGGCCTATTTCTGTCCAACAGTAGTGGTAACTAGCCCATTTGACCCTAGCAGTGGCCCAACAACACTCTGCAGCCCATTTGCACCCCCCCCCCCCCCCCCCCCCCGACCGCCACTGGTATGGAGTGCAACAAGTGGTTTGCAACTACCCTTTACCTAACGTGGACATGTAATTTTCTTTCGGTTTCTTTTCCAATTAGTTATAACTAGTCGTCAACCCGTGCATCTGCACGGGCTAGCTGTTTGGGTTTGTCAACCTGCATAAAATGCTAATGTATTATACAAAAGCGATTGTACTATCTTAAAATGTTACATCGGACACTTGAGCATCATTTACTCCAGAGATGTCAAAACTAAAAAGATTTGAAAAGTCTTTTGTATATTTATCTTTTTTATAAATATAAGTCTGCTTGAGCTATCAGAGACAATCACATCCATGGTGTGCGAAAAATTGTCTATACTCAATTGGTAGGAAGAGCAAATACCAAGCCATTATACAAACAAAGTCACATTTTTCTTGAAAAAAAATAATGTTCCAAACTTTACATAATTTGTAGCACGGCACACAGAATTACCAAGAAGCATAGACATAGCACAAATGCTCTTTTTTACATCTAACATCCAGCGAACATAATCTCCCGCCTATTTTCAATTATTATGTTCGTGTTATTCTCAAAAAATGAGCATTTAAAATGTACTTCGACGAAGTCCTAGCATTTGCAGAAGTTTTGGCTTTCACTTTCAAGGAGTCGTGTAGGGAAGGAAATACCCTTTCGTTTTAATACAATGAACAACAGAAAATAAAACTTATGATACAAACTAATAGAGGATGCTCAGCTCGACACAACATAGGTTGTCTATGGTTGGTCCGTGACCCCTGGATGCTGTTTGGTTAAAGGCACATTCATAATCAGAATGAATATATATATATAATAAAAACAGAATTAGACAATTCGAGACAAATAATTTCAAAATTCTGGTAATTTGGCAGATATGAAAAGAGGAACTTTCCTTATAGTTCGAAGAAAGTCATCATCAATATTTCCTTTGATTATACAAACCGTCTTAAAATGTGGCTGACGTGAAGGTGCAATCCAAAGTGGCACAAATAGTCAAGGACACATTACGTCTAGGTGGCAGCAAAGTTCATCTCTTATAACATCATGATAGTCATGGGACCTAAAACAGTTCAGATGTTCCGAATTACGATAATTTTTTAATCCCATTTGAGAAAAAATTAAAATGATAATATGATGCTAATAAACTGTTTGAAAAATGAGTTGATAGTGTCATGGAGTATTTTTCTTTCTATCTAGCATATCTGCGCCTTCCTTGCATTGGCCCTCTGAAAATTTGGAACTTATTCCATTAGGTAGCATAACACGGTTCCCAAGAAACTAATAAAGCAAGAGCACATCATGAACCATGGAGTTTTTCTGTTTGAAGTTCGGTGTCATGTTAAAATTCAGAGCGGCATTGATGTAGCTGCCACTATGTAGTGAATTCACAACCTTCAGTTTATATTTGAGCTCACATGCTCCTTGCAGGACTGCAGGATAAGGCTAGCCTTATATATTACCTCAAATTAATAAATTGGAGATAATTACTATATTTATAAGCATCGCTTGCAGCCAGAACTGTGACCACGAACCGACTACATTGCTGTCCCAGCACATCACTTCTTACTCAAACGTCATGGAAACCTTTGGGCCTTCAGAACCTGCAGATTTGTGAAGCTATACAACATGGCTTTGTTAGTATTTTTAATCCCATCAGGTTCAATCCTATATACTGGAGTTGTGGCTGAAAATCATATACTGTTACAGAAAAACAACAGAATGAACATGCATGATCTTAGTTAGAACTGCAAGGACATCTTATATGAATGTGATATATTGAAAAATATTCTGGCTTTGAGCCTTTTGCCACAGAACAAAGCAACCATGTAACATAGAAATCCTAATAATATTTATACTACAGGATTTTATGTATATAGAACAGTTTCGAACTCTGGCTAGGGATCTTCAAAGGAAAGATTAAATCTATTAGACATTGAGAAGTCTGGAAAGGTTGTATAATTTAATGTGAAATGTATAGGATAAATAGTTGAAATCTAGGCACTATAGCTCTGCTTTACGCTGGAAGAGTACTCAAAGATTAGAAACACCTTGCAGATAATAAGAGATCTAGTTTATATTCGCTAGAAGCAGCAGAAAACATCCAACTTCCTATATCCATACAAAATATCAACTAACTCTGTTGGCTAACACAGTGTGCGTAACATAGAAAAACATCTGAAAGACTCCTGTAAACCACAAACAAAATTGTCCAAATTTTGGACAATTTTGTTTTCTTTGAAGGTTCGGTGCTTCATTGTCTTTGTATGTAGCAGCCCGGTAGTACACGGGTGTCGCTCTAGGGTGCATAGTCAACCTTCTTGCTGCCTTCCGTCGCTGCAGTGCATAGAGAGATAGGCATCAACAAATACCAACTTTAATATTTCTTTTCATAACTCTGCGAGTAGTCTGATTCACTGAGAATTATATATGTGATTACTTCAAGGAACTGTAGAATAGAGCAAGGATTCAGTCTGATCATGGGTTACTTGCCTGTGTCATGAGGTACTATAAAAACGATGAGCGACGATTCCAACGATGTTGGGGCAGTGAGCCACATCCCCATCAGTTTGTTGTCGTTAATTTGCAGCCTCAGCAGTCACCGCAATGTCAGACGCCCGATTTTATTCGAGTTGATGTCGATGTGCCTCCTTCTCTGCTCCAAATAGCTGATGCAATCGAATCAAATATAGATATGTGTTTGCACGTACCGGCGTATAGATTGATCAGCTCGACCGTGTCTAGAATTAATGCAGTACATAGAGGACATTGGGCATGTGGGTATGCATATTTACTTGACGTTGCCGCGGTGAGGATCGGATCAAGGCTTTTAGCCATTAACATACGTAATCTGCTGACCTGCTAGGGTGATTTACGTGCATGGTCCAGATACATGATTTCATTGACATGCTAATTGAAGGGAGATCCAGCTAAGTGTCCAGGGATTTACGCTGCGAGGGATTGATGAATCTGGCCTGGAACCTTGCTCTCCTGCAGCCGGCGAACCAAACGACGAATGAGGGAAGGCCGTAAATCTTGCAGTCCCCCGTCATGTACTAATCGTAGTTCTTCATGGCCACATGATTGATTCACGTAGAGGCACATCACGCCGGCCGGACGCCTAGCTGGGTACATGTACCGGTGGGCGAGAAGATCGTCGGCCGTGGATTGCATCAGCCTTCATGGGCAGGAAAGGAATAGGGCTGGGAGAGAGGTTTTCAGGTTTGTTTGGAATATCACGAAGACGCGATCGGTGATGCAAAGCGAATAAGCCATATTTCTTTCGGCAATCTCGCCTAATGGTTCGTTGAAGAGATATGGTGAGTGCGCGTGGGACAATAGGCTTGGACTCCGTGAGGGGCACTTGATCCGACGGTTGATAATGATTAATTAGAAGATCCGATGGATAATTTTGCTTAGTCTTCTAGGATTAACGTGGTGGCTCCATTGGTGCCTCCAATTAGTAAATATATATATACTCCCTCCGTCCCAAAATAAGTGTCTCAAATTTATACAAAAGTGAATGTACCTATACATGTATCATGTCTACATACATCCACTTTTTGACAAATCTAAGACAGTTATTATTAGACGGAGGGAGTATAAGATTTGTAAGACTGATGGTTTCTTTATGTGAAATCGGCGAGAGGGTCAAAAAAAAAACTATGGGCTTCCACTATGCTGCGGTCTGCAGCTTGCTCGACACACACAGCCCATGTTATTTCCGGTTCTGTGCATGTCTTCAAGGACCTCGTCAACTTTACAGTTCTCGTGACGTCCTTTGTGTCGCCATCTTTGCCGCTAGCAGTGGTTGATCCGTCACCTCAAACCCTGTGCATTCATGGGACTCGCTCGACTCGAGATTCTTTTCATTCCGTTCCTGATTAATGAAACGAGGCCATTGGTTCAGTTCTCACATCCATCCGGCCGCTAGCTCATGAGCTTTCTTGTCGATCGCAAGGGCTCGACTCCATCGCACATGCGTACATGGGCCCCTGGGCCGGCGTATTGTTTGGTGCAAAGCTCACCTTGCACATGCATGGCGGGCCTGTGGGTGGTCACTGGGCGCGGGGGTCCAGGGTTCTGTCTGTTCATCATCAACCGAATCCCCGGCACCTCGCCACACTAATTGCACGCCGTGTCGCTCTCGTGAGCAGCGTACATTGCAATCTTTTCTATCCGTCTGTTTAGGAGTTGGGACATGGATCATATTAATCACCTCTCTGTCGATCCATCACAGGCTCGGCGAGAAAGCTTACAGCTGATACAGTACGTTGATTATTCTTCCGCTCTGGAAGAACGGCCTACTTTCGATCGGAAACACCCCTTGGTACGGGATGAGAACACAAATCTTCTTTTGTTCTCGTTTATACTGCGATGTGTGGGGAGAGCTAGCTGCTTCTGTGCTTCACTATGCATGCATGATGCATCATGGGCGGATGTATCTGTTCATGTCAATCTTAGTTCAGTCTCTCTCAGCTTCTTCTTTGTCTCTTTCCTTTGTCTTTTCGGGGGATTGCTGCTGCATGGTAGTGAGTGATCATCTGTTGCCTTCTGTATGGAGAATTCCTGGTTTTGGATCACATGTGTTGTCATGGTTCCCTTGAATAGATATACCTTCTTGTTCATGATCACTGATTCTGGACTTATACGCGGATCAGCCTGACACAGAGAATCTCACTGTTTCGTCCTGTATATCTTGGCTATGACCAATTGCATTCCTCTTCTTACGAGTTGATGCAGAGTTTCAGGATTCGGCTTATAGTGATCATACCAAAACTGCCGTGAGATTTTTCATTTCAACATGGACTAAATGATGGCACGTTGGTGAATATATATCCATGTGGTGAGAACTTGAGACTTCCTTGGTTAAAAAACAAACCAAAATATATAGAAAATTTCCATAAACATATGAGAAAAATGCATTTCGTAATTTAATCAAAATCCATCTTGATTGGAACATCAGACGCAACATCCACTTTAAGCTCAAATTCACGTTTGCCTTTCTCCTTTTATTTCATCATTTTGCTGCATTTTCACAGTTGTAGCAGGGAAAAGATAGCTGTTGGCTGTTCATACAGTACATATATATCTGCCTCGAGGAGCTGGAAAGGACAACTCTTATATAGAATAGAAATAATGTCTCATTGATTTATTGCCAAGATCCTCTTGGAATAGGAATGAAACAACATTAGCTCCTATATAAACTGCTGGGGAAATCATAGCGAAGAAGTGAAGACCTAATAAAATAAGTAAACCATAAATGTCGCAAAGACTAGGACAGAAAATAAAATGTATCGACCCTTTGTGATCCATGAGCTGTAATAGGCTACTTTTGACGTTTAATAAATTAATAAAGAGGCCATATGCATCACTTTAATGTAGAGGCCGGGCTGCCCTTTTCTAAAAAAAAGGAAATAAAATGGAATGTACTCGGTTTTAGCATGTACATCCATACCCACATCAACCCAACACAACTTCGTTTTTTTACTTGAACATGGCGTCTTGATAATAGAATCACTGGATGCACTGCCGCTTCTTTTTATCTTTGTTGTTTAGATGTTGATATATGTATCGACCCTTTGTGACCCATGAGGTGTAACTTACTTTAATAATATAATAATATGGCAATATGAATTTGATTGATGCAGAGGTTGGGCATTCCCTTTTTCGAAAAAATGGGGAGAAAGCCATCCTAGAGAAAGAACTATCATGCCATCTTTGACTGGAGCCCTGAACTATGGAACCGTTCGTACAACATCTTGAATGTTTTCAAACCATTTTATTTCGACCCTAGCCTTGTTTTGAATGGCGCTTTGATATTTATCTCATAAAAAATGTAAAAAAAAACATGTATCTATGAATCATATGATATTATAACTTGCATAAGTGCGTCTAAAATCATGACCATTTGTGTCATGTGCAAAAATTGACAAGAGATAAATAGATTATGCATGTCATTATTGGGCATATAATTTTGAATTTTGGCAATGCAGTTATGCAGGTTTGTCTCCTCCGTTTTGCATGATTTTGAAGCTTTGGCGGTGCAAAACAACCTTATAAGTAGGCTGGTTAATTTTATCTTTCTTTGTTTTAAGGGATCAAAAGCAACCCACAAAATTTGGATAATTTACTGAAGTAAGAACCAGCAAAATAATCATGAACAAATATATTATTTATGTTCCATACAAAAATACAAAAGATAAATTTGTCTTGTTATTTTTCCACCAAACAAAGATCATCGTAGTTTTGATGATTTTCTTGTGGATTATCATTTCACAGTATGATCTCTATATCACTGAATTTTTCACTTTTTTTTTGAAATGCTCGAAATTATTATGTTTTCAATATAATCGGGCTGGGGTTCAATGTTAAAAAAGAGTTTAGGGATCAATAAAGATGACTTACTAGTTCCATGTTGAAGTCTGACAAAGCCCGATATAGTTTAAGGGGTTTGACATGGTATTTATTCCCATGAAAAGAGCAACTCTTGAAAAAAAAAACTGTACAAGGGCAGACTCAGTAAGGAGCGTAGGTTGTCCGGTTCCCCAATGTAGCGAGCTTGGTGGACAAACTTGCATTGCATCAATGATAAGGGCAATAATGTTGTCAGGCCTAGCTGGGGGCATGATTCAGCAATCTTTTGTAGAGAAAAGATGACCGGGATGAAAAAGTGAAAAGAGAAATATAACATGGATGTGATTTTACAGTAGCATCATGATGTTATCTTGACGTTACGCTGCGGTACCTTCTGAAAAAAGTTTGTATCCCTGGCTTGTAGGGAGAGCTTATACAATGAACACCGGTAACTTTTGTCTGGGGCTCTCTTTTGTGGCAATGCCTTAGAGCTTGTTGGTCCAGGGAGAAGAAGGATTCCTGGAGAATGACCCCGGGATGTCAGCTGACTAGCTGAGAGTCTGAGAGATTGAAGTACGAACGTAGCCAGCTACCTAGCTAGTTCAATGACTCTCTGAATTTCTGCTCTCAAGGGCAAACTAGTTCTACATGCAGGAGAAATACCAATATTGACAGAATCTTGCAATTCGTCATGCATTTGTTTCAGCTGTCCTGTAAGCCAAGAGAGTTGTTAGCGTAAAACCACCACTTTACAAACTCAATTGCGAAAAACCACCACTTTTGCTCGAAATCGCAGAAAACCACCACATTTTGGTGCAGCCGTTGCGAAATGCACTGATTCTTCGCTGAACGCGAATTGACACCGAATCAGACAGGTGGGACCCAGCTATCAGGGCTGACATGGCAAGAATTACTGAGCTGGACTGGGACCCACATGACAGCAGAATAAAAAAATCCATACATCGAATTTTATATTAAAAAAAGTAAAAAATGTTGGCCGTGCAGTCTTCCTCTCCTTCACCCGCTGTCCCGACGCGGGGCTCGGACGGCGCCATGCCCGCCCGGCACCGGCGCGAGGCTCGAGGGGAACGGAGCTCCTCTTGGCGGCGGCGCGGCGAGCAGTGGCCTCGGCGGCGAGCAGGGGCGGCGGCGGGCGGCGGCATGGCCACCAGCGCGGTGAGCAGGGGCGGTGGCCGAGCTTGCCGTCGGCGTCCAGGCTGCACGCGACCGTGGTGGCGCACGAGGACGGCGCCATCCGGCAGGCCGCGGCGGACTGAGAGGCCGCGCCCAGGTGCTTCCCGCTGGGCAACCCGAACGGCGTAGCGGCCGGGACGGGCGGCGGCGCGGCGAGCAGGGGCTGCGGCGGGCGAGCGGCGGCGCGGCGAGCAGGGGCAGTCGTGGGCGAGGGCGCGGCGAGCGGCGGCGCGGCGGCCGGGGCGGGCGGCAGCAGCGGCGAGCAGCCGGCAGGTTGGAGTCGTTCCCGTGGAAGAAGAGGATGACCCTTGTCTTTGACTTTTTTTTAGGAATTTTGATATACAGTTTTTATTGGGCTGCCAAGTGGGTCCCAGTCCAGCTCAACCCATATCCTGCCACCTCAGCCCTGACTGGTGGGGACACCTTGTCATTTTTCTTGTCAATTCGAGTTCAACCAAGAATCAATGCATTTCGCAACGGCTGCACCAAAATGTGGTGGTTTTCTGAGATTGAAACCAAAAGTGGTGGTTTTTCGCAATTAAATTTGTAGAGTGGTGGTTTTATGCTAGCAACTCAAGCCAAGATGGTCACTGGGTAGCTTTCAATCATCCATGAAACATCGATCGGGACGGTTGCATCGCATCACTGGCGGCAAGCAGATTCATTTACCAAGGTGAGTGAGCAGACCACTGAAAACCGCAAAGGTAGTGAGATGATCAAAGATCAAAGCACATATTCCTGATTCCAACAGGAATATGATTCGTTTGGTACCACTGCCTGCACACCCATCTGCATTCCTTCAGAAATTTACGGCACTTTTATTTCTATCAGAGATCAATCATTTGGTACCACTGCCTGCACACCCATCTGCATTCCTTCAGAAATTTACGCACTTTTATTTCTATCAGAGATCATGGGCTCATCCGTCGTGGTCACCGTATTTCTTGGATCGATGACGATGACTGAACGTCGTCTCCCTGCAACTCCCATCCTTTATCTGGCACTGTTTTGGCAGGCTACCTGGTCGCCCTGCTGCACTGCAAATTTGTATATACACATGTACAGACATGAGACATGTATATTCATGCCGAAACCCAGTACGTCCGTCTATCAGCTTGAGTTTTACTGACGTGAACAGAGATAAGTGCAACACGTATGACATCATTCTGTTCTTCACTTCTTCTCCCAACTGTTCGTCCATTATGAGTAGCCATGTATGCAGTGAACAATTTAAGATTCCTGGGATAGATTAGCAAACTTAGCATGCTGAGTAGGATGAAATCTGGCATCTTGCCTGATCTTCCTCATATATTCGTCTTGGAAAACTAGTCCACTGCTGGTTACAAAAGATGAGATCATCAAACTTCATCGACCGATATTAATTTTGTCAGACGTACTGGAGTCACTGCACTAACTCAACAGTATAGGGGATCGTACCTTTTGTCTAGCAAAGAGAGAAAACACTTTTACAAGAGCATTTGCGTACATACGCCTTGATTAACCAACTAGAGTATATAAAATAAGTTTGGTTTCTGAACAGATCAGTTGTTTATTCCCTTGTTCCTTTAAGACAGACTGCAAATTAAGCATGCGTCCTCATTCATAATACAAAATTAAGCATGTACACCCGAAAGACTAAAGAGAGAAATATGCGTTCCCTTGATGCATGCATCAACCAGATGATTATCGTCTCAAACTGAACTTGACAATGGCAGTCTGTTGACACACACATGACAGAAGATTCAAGGAGAGAGAGAGTTACAGCTAGCAATGGCGACTTGCAGATCGCCGTCCATGTCGGTGTATTCCGGCGACCTAGTTAAGGATGGAAGCGCTGCATGCAGGCGTGGCAGGTGATCTCGAGCGCGGCAGCCGACGCGGCGGAGCCGAGCCGCCTGGCGGCGATCTGCTTCATCCGCTCCACGCGCTCCACCTCCTCCCGCGCACGCTCCCAGATCATCCTGGCTCGCGCGAACTCCCTCTCGGCGAGTTCCAGCTCCCGCTTCGCCAGCTCGCGGACGCGCCCCGCATAGGCGCGCTCGGCCGACGCCATCCGCGCCTGCTCCGCCGTCTGCTGCTTCACCCCGCGCACGTCCACCGCAACTTGCTGTTGTTGCTGCTGCTGCTGCCTCGCGGTGCTGACGGCCGCCGCGACCGCCGCTCGCCTGCTCTCGTTCGCTGGAGGCGTCGGCGGCGCCGGCCGTGGCATCTGCTGCCGCGGCCCAATGCTCATCGACAGGTCCAGGTCGAGCTGCTGGTGGTGGTCTCCAGCAGCGCTGGCCGGCGCATCACCGAGGACTCGAGCAGCCGCTGCGGGGAGCAGCAACTGGAGCCCCCTCTCCGCCCCTTGCTCATCCATGGAAGATCGAGACCAAGTAGAGAGAGGTGTATACGTCGTCTCTCCCTAGCTATCTTGTTTGCTCGCGTGCTTTGGCTTAGCCTAGCTTAGTTAGGTGTTGCTGCGTGTAGTATACTATATATGGATGCCTGCTTGCTTACATCCGATCGAGTGAGTGAGCATCTAGGTAGAGTGCGGTTTTACCGGAACGCCCCTCGTATTATCTGCAGCACTAGCTAGTGTGCCTTTGTACTCTGCCGCATGGGGGGGACATATGTTTGTCCGTGCCACGGGGACGCCTCCTTGGTTTCAGGCTGCCTGCAGCTCAGCTCAGCTCAGCTCAGCAGCTGGTTTTGTGTGTGGACCAGAAGGAAAATGCTAGCTTCACCTCATCTTGGACGTGTTTGGTTTCCTGCACCTTTTTTAGCCATTTTTGCTCCGTGGCTCCGCAGGGTTTGGCCCTGAAAAAACGAGGCCTCGGCCACGTTGTGTAGGTCATTTGGTTGCCCACAAAGAGGCAGCCAGGCCCGTTTCGTGTGATGCAAGTTTTTCATCCCCGTTATTTGGTTTACATATGTGTTTCGTGCACTCTAACCTCCTATCTACATGGTGATCTTACCTCTCACCACCGCACTTGAATACGATAAACGGGTAGCAGGACAACGTCGCGGCGGCTGTCCGGACTAAGGTCGATGTAGGAGCTTAGTCAAAGGTTGCGGTGCTGTCTATTAGCCGCTCGGACAGTTGAGTTTATGACGACGAACGGTAGCGATAGAGGTTGAAGAACACACTGTAAACTAGTGCAGTGTAAACACATACAAAGTTCAGTACAAAATCTACTCGTATATGTCTACCGAAATAGAAAAGTTATACATGTGGGAAACGTCGAGATGAACGTGCTCGTGAAAGGATTTTTCAAAACTTCAACCGAGTGCGATAAATTTGAGAAAATTTGTCTAAAACTATTCTGAACGTCGGTTCGAAATTGGAAAGGTATGGTCGATGAAACTTAAAACCGAGTACGGGAATGAAACCTACTCATCGACCCACATATTTCGTGTAAACAATTTTTTAAATCGAAGTGTATTTGTGTAGATCAGAGAGCAAGTGAAAGGGGAAAAGGCATACTGGGTGGGTGTTCTGGTGCTAGTCGGTGCGGATGAGGACGAAGCCTCGGAGCGCTTGGGAGCGCTCGCTTGGCGCTGTGTCCATGGAGGAGGGCCGGAGTTGGGAGAGGAATCAGATGAGGACAAACCCTGGGATCCTCGGGCTGCACCTAGCGAGACGTTGGCCAGCGATCGCATCACCAACAGTCACGGACGGCGTTGGCGTACGCCGGAGCGCCGCCTGGAGCTGGGTCGTGGCACTAGCAGTCCTCCTCGCAGCTGCCTCAGCTGTACGCCGCCGTGAAGGAGAATAAGGAAGGTGAGCGGACCAAAATCTCTCGTATCCACTCAGCCAAAAATAGGTCAAACAGTGCGCAAAATACACTGTGGTAGGGTGGCTCTGGAAAAACGGCTGAATCGGCCGTTACTCCAGGGCCTGACTCAAGTATGTTTTGAGGTTCGTACTATACAAGAACTTGAAACCGAGCAGCCTACCAAAGGCTCGTTTTTGCACCGACGGGACCTGGGCGGAGTGCACGCAGGAAACCAAACACGCCCCTCGTGGATGAAGCTAGCTGTGTCGTCCCAGCAAAGTTGCATGCATGGCTAACGTAGCATCTGTACATACTTTCTCTTGCTCGTATATACACCGTGGGCTCTGTGGCTCGAGGGATCAATGGATGCTGCGCGCCGGCCAAATCTGGGATGGGGCATAGGGAGCTCAGGACGTTCTTTCATGGCTGCTTTTGTTCCACATGCTGCTGCGTGCCTCGCGCTTTACGGGTTGGCAAACGCCCCAATAATTCCCGACGTGCATGCACATGTTTTGGGGCAAGTTTTTTTTTCCGTACGGGCGTTTGAGTCTGCCTCTGTGAGGGCTTTATGGTAGGGCTAGCTTTGTCCGCCCTGTAAAAACGAAAAGAACAAAGGGATCGATCGAAAAAGAGAAAAACTATTCGGCTACAGGCGATCCGGATTCTTCCTTGGACTTTCGCTTAATCCTCCTTTTTTTCCCTTTTGCAGTTCTAATTGCTGCCCTGTACGTGTATTGGGATCGTTAATCAAATGCCGGTATGCATGGTTATTCACTCCATGGTCATCTTAAACAAAAAGAAAAATATCTAGGAGCTCGAAACAACTGATTATCGCAGTCGATACCTAGCCATCACAAGCCTAATAATCTACAATCGTATTAAATAAATATATCATTAACAAGCGTGGTGTCAATTCCAACCAAATAAACCACGAAGTATGAATTGAACTTGGCTTTGGGTGGGATCACATGCTTATCGGAGAAATGTGTGGTGAGAAGGAAGGGAAGCACGTCACGGGGGAGCCCCGCGACAGACCAACATCATGACGGCGTTGTGCCAGGCGATAGTGGTGAAAGGTACGATAACAACAATGTTGTTCAATGAGTTCATAAACCCTTAGAATTATTTGTGTTTTGTTGGGTAGAATTTCAACACCACTATGGTAGGCCTTCTCATCGGAAGGCGCCCTCGAACTCCGCAGTGATGGAGTGACATGGTCAAGATCAGGCGACGAGAGATGTCTCTCTGGCCATTTCAGCAGTGGCTGTTTCAGTAGGAAGTTCTCATGGATGGTGCAATCAACAGATTGTCCTTACATTAGTAGGTACCGGTAGAATTCATTTGGTTGGTATCTCCGGAGACGGTGGGAGCTCATCCGTTTGGCACGCAATAGTGTTCTCCACGCCATGGATCTGTGATGGATTACCTGATGGAGGATATTCATCAGTCGATATAGTGGGGCTTGAATCAACCATCAAAGCAGGAGTTCTGTTGTTTTCCCTTTCGTTACTCGCCAGGTCGCAGGTATGCTTGTTGTTTCCTTTTTCGGGTCAAGGTGCTCAGGCGCCCACAACTAAGGGTGTCGAAGACGACGTCAACTTCATCAATTTTTACTCTGGTGAATCAAGATCCATGCCAGTGGTAGTAGTTTTAGCAGCTTCTCCAGAGGAAAGTTTAACCAACCAACATCATTTTCTTAGGGAGATATGGTGTGCTTCAAAGAGGACTCTCTTTGGTTAGTGAAACACACTAGAACGACACATCGGACACCCCTCTATGGAAACAACACGAGTTAGGCGACCGAAGAAAGGACTTTTGCGCGTTCCGGGGAGTGCGCCCGCGCTAGTCGGTCGATGGCCCGCCACAATAGCAATGGTTGTAAAAATATCTCCATTTCCCATATATTGCCAACGGTTAGTACTGTTACCTCCGTTGCTGATATGTCCACAACGCCAACGGAGCTCTGCCAATCTCTGTTTCCCATGTGAAAGACCATTAAGCGGTGCGCCTATAACAGCACCGTCGAATTTCACTCTCACTCCAGGTCGTAACCCTAGCCGCACACTCTCTCCACACCCTTCACTCTCTCGATGGCGAACCCCGCTGATGGAAGTCAGGATAAAGCATCGTCTTCCTCCGCCAACACTCCGCCGCGGCCCTGCTGCTCCCCGACATCGTCCCCAACCCACCAGGCTACCAATCTCGTGAGTTCTTGTGGACCCGTCAGATCCCCCACGCATCCACGGTGGTGGAGGCCCCCGATGCCGGATCTGGTCCTCCTCGGATGAAGAGGATTCAGATCTGGAGGTCGGGCTCCTCCTCTCTCACGCCTCCTTTGAGTGCGAGCGAACCGACGGTGTCATTCAGGCGGCAGCGATGCATAGAGCAGTCCGCATCTCCGCCACCGAGCACGCAATGGAAGCCGCCGAGGATGCGTTGTTCCATACATAGCTCTGGCAGCCATAGACCGGTCTCTTCTCCCTGGCCAGGGCCATGGGCCAGATGCGACGGCGGTTGCTGTGGCGGCGGAGGAGGATGAGGAGGAGCTGGAGCTCGAGGAGGAGGAGGTCTCGGGGTCCTCTGACAGTAACTTCGGTGTCTGGGATGCATCTAGCTGCGGTAAGCGACCCCGCCTCGCCTAAGGTAAACCCTAAAGGGACTAAATAACCTCTCTGTATTTGCTCTATTTATGTTGTAAACTTCTGCTTACCAAAGTTGTTTAATAGTTTAGTTTAGTTAGCTCGACGATGATTAAACTGTGTATTATTTGCTCTGTTTGTTAGCACATTTTATTAGCTCCGTTATTTAGCTCAGAAAAAAGGAGTTTTGCGCGCTCCGGGGAGTGCGCCCGCGCTAGTCGGTCCATGGCCCGCCACAATAGTAACGGTTGTAAAAATATCTCCATTGCCCATATATTGCCAACGGTTAGTATTGTTACCTCCATTGCTGATATGTCCACAACTCCAACGGAGCTCTATACATCTCTGTTTCCCATGTCAAAGCCCATTAAGCGGTGCACCTATAACAACACCGTCGAATCTCACTCCCACCCTCACTGTCACTCCAGGTCGTAACCCTAGCCGCACACTCTCTCCACACCCTTCACTCTCTCGATGGCAAACCCCGCCGATGGAAGTCAGGATAGAGCATCGTCTTCCTCCGCCAACACTCCGCCACGGCCCTACTGCTCCCCGACATCGTCCTCAACCCACCCGGCTACCAATCTCGTGAGTTCTTGCGGACCCGTCAGATCCCCCACGGATCCATGGCGGCGGAGGCCCCGATGCCGGATCCGGTCCTCCTCGGATGAAGAGGATTCAGACTCCTTTGAGCGCGAGCGAACCGACCATGTCATTCGGGCGGCAGCGATGTATGGATTAGTCTGCATCTCCGCCGCCGAGCACGCAATGGAAGCCGCCGAGGATGCGTTGTTCCATACACAGCTCTGGGCAGCCATAGACCGGTCTCTTCTCCCTGGCCAGGGTCCTGGGCCAGATGCGGCGGCAACGGCTGTGGCGGAGGAGGAGGAGGAGGAGCTGGAGGAGGAGGAATTCTCGGGGTCCTTTGACAGTAGCTCCGGCGCCTGGGATGCATCTAGCGGCGATAAGTGACCCCGCCTCGCCTAAGGTAAACCCTAAAGGGACTAAACAACCTCTATGTATTTGCTCTGTTTATGTTGTAAACTGCTGCTTACCAAAGTTGTTTAATATTTTAGTTTAGTTAGCTCGACGATGATTAAACTGTGTATTATTTGCTCTGTTTGTTAGCTCATCTTATTAGCTCTGTTATTTAGCTCTGAGTGTTGTGTATTTGCTCTATTTATGTTGTAAATTGCTACTTAGCAAAGCTGTTTGATAGTTTAATTTAGTTTACTTTGCTCTATTTATTAGCTCTGTTTATGTTGTAAACTGCTGCTTAGTAAAGCTGTTTGATAGTTTAGTTTAGTTTAGTTTGCTATGTTTATTAGCTATGCTTATTAGCTCTGTTTATGTTGTAAACTGCTGCTTAGCAAAGTTGTTTGATAGTTTAGTTTAGTTTGCTTTGTTTATTAGCTCTGCTTATTAGCTCTGTTTATGTTGTAAACTGCTTCTTAGCAACGATGTTTGATAGTTTAGTTTAGTTTAGTTATGTTGAAAACTGCAGCTTAGCAAAGTTATTTGATAGTTTAGTTTAGTTTGCTCTGTTTATTAGCTCTATTTATGTTGTAAACTGCTGCTTAGCAAAGCTATTTGATAGTTTAGTTTAGTTTAGTTCAGTCTGCTCGGTTTGCTCTTTTTATTAGCTCCATTTGCTCTTTTTAACAATGAATATTTGTTGTGTGAAGGGCTTGGTGGATGCCTGGTGACGATGATGCTACCGTGACGACCTAGGAGCGGGGCTCCGTACACGGTGGCGTCACCAGGAGCAGTACATTTTGTGCAGCACAAGCTAATGTGAAGACAGGGAGTCAATGATCATCCGGCGGCCGTGAAGACATAGTAGCAGGGCTCCATCCACGCGCACCAAAGCTAGATAAACTTTTGTACAGCATGGCAAGCGGGAATACGGTGACTAACGGGAGTTCGTCTAGTCGCATGGAGTGGGGCTCCATCGACGGCGCAGCCCCGTCATCGTGCTTTTTTTGTTTTCTAGAGCCCTTATTAGGAACGGTGTTTAGTAAAACTCTGTGTCTAATGTTAAACATATCGGTAACGGTCTAATATACCAACTGTTGCCCATGTTAGGGGCAATGGTGGATCATTTCCGTTGCAATTAAGATCTTCACATCAAAAGCGGGGGCGGGGACACGAACCCTTTCTCTGTTTCCGATGTGTCGTTCTGTACTAGTGCTAGGCGCTTCGGTTACTTGGGACGTCAGTCACTTGAGAGGGAGAAAGGCTTGGTGGATGTAGTGGTAGCCTCTAGGAAAATTACAGATTCCAGGGTTTGGTTAAGTTATATATGGACTTGGCAATGGCGTCCATGGAGGTCTAACAATCCTTCCTTGTTACGGAAATGTCCACTGAAAATGTGGGTTGAGGGATTCCCAATACCAGAGCTACGTGCTAGGTGTCATGGTTTTTCACAGCAATAGACAACGGGGGTGGCTAACATAGAGTTGCAAATTTAGGCAACAGAGGAAATCCAGGAGTGGTATTGGTACACATGATGTACCTAGGTTCGGCCCGTCACGGTAGAGGGTATTATGGATCTCTCATGACATGTGTACAAGATCGATTACATGACGTGTATCGTCGACATTGTGCTGAGCTTCCCCATCGGGGGGAGGAGGGAGGGGGGCTACCAGGTTTTATATAGGTTGTCCAGCCAAGGTTTACAAGTGTCTTAGTCGGTTATGTAATAGAGTCCTCAACTTCTATCGCAAGTCGGCTGCTAAGAAAATCGGTTTTTGATTATAAATAGGCATGAGCTTAATCATATGGAAATGGTGCATATAAAACGAGATATTTTACTTAGGCATCTTTTTACATAATTTAAGGAGAATATTACAATTGACCGGAATACAGAGTTACTTTCCTCTATTTATTGTTTTACTACTTAACATACTGATGGGTTATCTATGTTATGTAGCTAGTATCCACTTAATTTAGTACCCTTCAAATCAGATATATAATGGACGGTTAGTGTACTGGGATATAGTTCGACCCAAATAGCAGAGGTTTCTACAATATACATGCATGTAATAATTGTTTCTATTCACATTGATTAATCAATGGATCAAATGGTCATACTGTGGCGATCTCTTGTGCTCCATTTCCATTAAAAATTACTAAGTATGTACGCTAAAAAATGTCTAAATTAGTAGAATGTGCAATTCAATATTAATTTAGAGAAAATTTCAGATATATGTGTACCACTCTGTATTGATTGGTTCACTCAACCGGCATAGTAAAATTCAAATTTGTGAGTCATTTCTCGGTTTGTGTAGTAAGCAAGATGATGTTATAATGCATGGAAATACAAAAATGTCTATGTACAATTCTGTTTTCGTTAACCATTTGCAAATTGCACATGTTTTCTCCCTATTGACTCATTCTTTCTGTATCACCGGCTCACTCGCGTAAACAAAGCTCAACCTCCTCCATACCATCTCCACCTCACCCTGACCATGGTCCTCATCATTACATATTCCTCATCGTGCCTAATGTCTTTCTGGAAAATAGAAGCACATTTCCCAACCTCTACACTTACTACGGATGTACACACAACCACATTAAGTTGAATAGCCCGACGGAGAAATAAAGGGGAAAAAATTCTTCGTGCCAAACTGACGAACATAATAAATTACCAAAGTCTAGTCCTTTGTAACCCCTACACGATAGGTTACATCATCGTGCACATGTGTCCTTCTCACCTGATGCCATAGGAGATCGGCCAATCCCTATATGAGCTACATCATTGGTATCCTTGTGGTGAATCAACCTTACATCGAAGGCAGCTTGCGTCGGGGCAGAATCTTCTCTTTGCCATGAAGGGGCACACATAGAGATGGTTTGTCTCAACAAGGCGAGGTCATGAGGGGGAGGGAGGAGGATAGCTAGGGTGAGAAGTTGAGAGGAGACAAACAGGAATACATGGCATATATATGTGCAAAAAAAATTTTGAAGGGATATATATGTGCAAATTTCGCCTACAAAATTGGCATTGCATGATTTTTATACCAAGAGATGACCTTTTCCAAAGTGTAAGGAAATGGTGTGATATATGTGTAAATTTCCCTAGTCCATAGACTTGGGTGCAATCTTTGTCACTCAGATCTATATGGAATCGAAACATGAAGACCAAATGTGCAATGCGACACTCTTTAATTTGCATTATATATAATTTATTTGTAGAACATCCCTCCGGCTCACAATTATGTACATCCTGGACTAAAAGTTTGTTCCATATTAATTTACATTCTAAGTTTTAGACATTTATTGCATTCTCGATAATCAACACCAACACATAGTAAAACGAAACAGTTTATAAATCTAGCCATAGTGGGAGTATAATAAGGAGTATCATGCATGGCATGTTGGCAAAAAGATGATGTGGCGCACCAATTAATGAAGAGAGATGAGGTAGTGGTGTCATAGGTAGATACCATAATATAACGCATGTCGAGCTAAAATGAGTATATAGCCTAATAAATGCAGTATGTCATGATACCACTTATATGTTACTACTACCCACTATGGAGATAGTAACATAAACTAGTATAATATGCATGATACTAGTATATGTTACTACCCACTATGATTAGTAACACATCTAATTAATACTATTAAACGACTTGCTAATTTGTGTTAAAATGTGTAGAATGTACATTATATCGAAACAGATGGATTATGCTTGAGAGTGCAATTGATGACAATGGCTAGCTATGTCTGCGCAAACTGGTAGGTGGATACTCTTGACTTCTTGAGGTAGTACGTATATGGCTGCCCAAACTGGTAGAGATTACATTACCCCTAGCTGTTAACTCAGTGGCTCACTCACACTCAGAGCTAGTCGGCTGGCTTTGCATCGATCAAAGTGGCAAAAATTGACCGCTCGCAGGGCAGAGGAGCAGAGAGTCAGTGCACAAAAGACGCATGATTTTGATGTTTCCTGGGGATCTCTGCTCGCTGGGTTTGCGTTCTCCTAGAGAAACATACCATAGTGGCGAGAAAAGGATGGGGACTACTACTACTAGGCGAGGTGACCCGGGCCGGTCGAAAGAATCACTAGCCGCTGCTGCTGCTAACGGCCGGACTGCGCATGAGATCATCGCCCGCCCGCGCGTCTGTCTGCAATCAGGTGCATGCATAGGATGGGGCTAAAGGCCTAAAGCTGCATGCCGGCCCGCTTTCGGGGAGGAGATGACATCACCATATGCAGGCCTTTGTCAGTCATCGGATATCTGGGGAGATCCTAATGTTAGGAGCCATGCGCGCACCGCACGTGTTCCTCCCAGAGGATGTGCGGCTCACATGCCATCTTTCGTCGCTGGGTCAACGTTTGCAGGTCTTTTGATGCCTATAAGATTTTCAAAACGCAGAAAAAGGAGTAAGGCCTCCTTTGAATCAAAGGGTAGGAAATATAAAGGAATATGGATTATGTAGGACTAGCTAAATGCCCGTGCGTTGCAACGGGAAAACAAAATAATGTTCCTCGTCTTTATATTTCTCAAATTGTGTGTACCAAATTGTGTGTATGTTTCTTATTTTCGAATAGCAATTTAACCATAGCCCTTTCGGTGTCCACCCTCATCCAAATACCCCACCAGTATTTCCATTGGAGAAGAAGCGTCTCCCCTCATTTCATCGTATATCCATTGTTTCTCTTTTCTTCGACAAGTGATGGATAAAACAGTGAATAAGAAAACCAAGGAGGGCCAGATTTTATTCATGAACAACTTTTCAAATATATCAAGGTTAATACAATGACCAAAAATTTCGTCCTCAATCTGCTCTATCCAACAGGGGCATCTCTAGTTAAGATCAAATATGTCTATTCTATCCAAAAAGAAAAGCAGGGGATAAACTATTGGAAGAGTTGACAATATATTCTGGTGCTGCTCAGAATCCCATGGCATGCTTTTGTATGTAGACATATCATGGTTAAACGGAGGAAGATGCAGGTTTGGATTTCTGATTCCTGACTAAATTCCTGACAAAGAGCTCCCTTCATGGTATGGCGACCGAACCTCAGAAGAATCACACAAGAAGAAGAAAAGTGAGTTTGTGCACATCACTGTTGTGCTGGACTGTTGGGAGCTACGTTTATGTGTATTCAAAACATATTTTAAGGCATTCGACCATCTTGTTGCATCTCAGTCTACTGCATGTCAGCGGTTGTGGCCTTTGAGCTCAATCTGAATGTTCTTTAATTCGTGTTTCAGATTTCCAACGTCTGTGTGGTTTTGAATGTACCAAGCTAGAGGGTTGTCCACCCCTTCTCTTAGAAAACCTTATACAGTTACGCTACCACTTGGCAGAATAAAATAGTAAGTGCTGATTTTAACAAGTTACATTAGTACAATAACATGCGTTGACGATGCAACTAATTATATAAAGAAACCTATACTTACTGGGCATATAGCTATATTTACACAACTCAATCGACGACAGAAATCACAGAACATAAAATAAAATGGCTATAAGACATGAAGATCGGTGAGGCTGCCACCAAAAGTTATTAACTCTAAATTTTTTTAACTCGACTTTATTCTTTCCACAACAGCTGAACAACACAACAAATAAGTGGAAAATGAATAGATGATGGCAGTATCAATACCTGGAGGACACGGGGTGTCTTGAACAGGATTTCGACCTGCTTCATGGCGCTGTTCTCATGACCTGGAACTCATCGAAGTTTCTGATTGCCGAGTCCGTAACTCACTCCTTATGCAATAGGGGAGTCGATATGGTAAGCGATGGGTCAAATAATTCAGAGATAAAAACAGATATAAGAAAAACACAGATGCGTCCAGAGACCAATTCCATCATCAGCCAATTCACGATCTAGCTCATGGAAACATGTCAAGCATCTGAAATTCACCCACATTGCAAACTATCCAACACGAGCAGATCAGAGCCTACTATGAATCGCCATAGAGAGCCTACACGATTGGTCCAGTCAAGATCATCACAATAACAATTAATAAGCAGACGGGACCAGATCGAAGCGTTGACCAGGGCCTGATTCTTGATTCAGCAAACATACAGGAACAAACTTAGAAACAGACCACATTAGACAAATCCGAGGTCACGAACAGAGCACGGAAAAATGGTAGAAAAAACTCACCAGTTCACGGATCGGCACGCCTCGGTAGGTTATACTCCCCGGAGTAGTACTTGCCAAAGTCTGCTCCCCCGTTTTTGGTCGCTGCCGAACTGCAATACAAACAAGCAGATTCCATGTTAGAGAGAGAGGATAGGGGCACCGAAATGCGAGGCGATGATTGAAGCCTTTTCAAGGTTGCGTTCCTTACCAGTGGAGACGAATCGATGCTCGATGGCGGCGGCAGCGGAGGACGAGTAGCCTGTGGCGGCGCGGTGGCCGCCGAAGAGGTCGGCCGCGAGACCGGAGGGCGACGCCCCGTGCTGGCTCTGGCCGCGGGCGGAACAAGGATGCGCGGGCGAGGGCGGGGATGGGCCGGCCTCCGCGACGAGCTTGGAGATCGCGGCGGCGCAGACGGGAGAAGAGGGGGCTGGCGAGAGCCGGCAGCGCTGGAAGTGATGGTGCGAGGCGGCGGGGCTGGGGGAACTGTCGGCACTTGAGGAGCAGGCGGCCGCCGGAGCAGAAACGGAAGAGGTGAGCAGCGGCGGCGGAGGCCCGGGGTGAGCAGCGGCGGCGGCGTCCGTGGTGAGCAGCGGCGAAGGCGTCTCGGAGGTGAGCAGCTGCGGCGGCTCCCGGTGTTGAGCGGCGGCGGCGCGGGGAATTGGGGATTTGTTTTCCATGGGTGTAGGTAAGTACGTTTTAACTTGGCGGTGGCAGGGGCTGTAAATTCTCCGAAAATACAGGGGTAGAACCGGAACTTTAAAAAACGTACCAACACCTCCTTAAGACATATTATATAGTAGAGATTGATTTGTCCTGTTCACTGAAATCCTACGGGCCCATGATTTTTCCATGAAGTCCAACATCATGTTAGTTTTCCCTTGAAAATACACTATGCAAATCCTCCAGGAATAGATCCTGCTGGTTACAATCCTGTTAATCAAACACCTTCGAAAGGAAACACAATCCACAGGGTCCAAATCCTACAAAATTCTTTAGTAAAAATCTTGTGAATCAAAAGAGCCCTAATCCTGTGATTAATTATGTGCCACGACAAATGTTTCTTCGTGGGTGCTTCCAACCAAGTACTCCCTCCATCACCATTTATGTTGCATCGTTTGTTTTATGTGCATGAACATGCCATTAGGAACTTTTTTTGAATATGAATCCAACATTATAATTTTATATCACATATGACATTTTATTGATTAAATTGATGATCACATTTAATGTACGTAAAACAAGGATGCCACGCGAATGTGGACGAATGGAGTGGGTGGTTTGACATGGGCTTGGTTGTCCCAGATGAGCTGTGACAACTTAAACGGCAACTTTCGCCCATGAGCCACCACACAATCACCTCCGCTACCGCGCCCACCTCTCTCGAGTCCCGCTCTTGAATATTTCGCTCTAGGTGCACATATTGAGGCTTGCTAGTTTAGGTGGCCACCAATTGAAATGATCGCACGCCTAGTTGTTAGCTACTTAGCTGGTTGTTCTGGCTATTGAAGCCGTGCTGCTCTAGGCATGTAGGAAGCTCTCAATAAGAACATACTCCTTCCGTTCCACAATACTCAACATCCTAAAAATATTAAGACAAATTAACAACTTCTTTAATAGCACTTCTCAAGTATGCAAACACTCAATCCACGTCGGATTAGCATTCATGACACCCAATAGAAAAAGAGAGAGGTTGGTTAGTTTTATTTTTGTTGTTGTTTAATATCGAGAACACAATTAATATTCGGAACCCTGGAACAAAAAATACTACTATAGAATGTAGACTATTTTGGAATGGAGGGAGTACATTTTCTCTGTTGCATCATCTAATCACGAGTCAGGGCAGCCAAAAGGGCTACCTTCAGGATCAGGTTAAATTTTAGGCACTCAGGTATATCCCTCTATCTAGTCTATTATAGGTGCATCAAGATCCGTGTTATTCGTTTTTCTCAAATAACTTCTATTTTTTGTATCTCTCAAACCATTTGAAAATCTGCAGTTCACTGAAATATTTGGGATAAAATGAGGGAAAATAATTCGGGATTTTGAACATTATATATATCTCTCTGTGTGTGTGTGTGTGTGTGTGTGTGTGTGTGTGTGTGTGTGTGTGTGTGTGTGTGTGTGTGTGTGTGTGTGTGTGTGTGTGTGTGTGTGTGTGTGTGTGTGTGTGTGTGTGTGTGTGTGTGTGTGTGTGTGTGTGTGTGTGTGTGTGTGTGTGTGTGTGTGTGTGTGTGTGTGTGTGTGTGTGTGTGTGTGTGTGTGTGTGTGTGTGTGTGTGTGTGTGTGTGTGTGTGTGTGTGTGTGTGTGTGTGTGTGTGTGTGTGTGTGTGTGGTGTGTGTGTGTGTGTGTGTGTGTTGTGTGTGTGTGTGTGTGTGTGTGTGTGTGTGTGTGTGTGTGTGATGAAATTGTTTGAATTGTAATTATCTGAAACTTTTAAATTGCACAAAAGAGCTCCAAACTGTTTTTAACACATTCTAATTCTAATACTTCAGTGACCCACAAAGTTTCAAATTCATATGTTGTATTGTTTGACAGATATAAAAAGGAAAACTCGAGAAAGTTGGGGGGGTGGGTGGGTGTAGTTATCATTGAGTTCAATCACAACTTTCCCATTTTACTGTCGGATACGAAGTGGAAAATGGAGTGCTAAATGGAGTATAAAATGATCAATTTTGTTGAAAATAAGGTAGTCTATGTCACTTTCGGACACTTAGACCTAGAGCCTTAGAGGTAGAAATATACTAAAATTTCTTTGAAAATATTTTAACTCAAATTAAGGGGCCCTAATGCTTCGGTATTTATGAGGTGTTAGTCCGTCTATAAGTGCCAGTGCTAGATTATCTCTGCATGTCAACTCACTCCAGTGGATACAGTGGCCTTGATGCAGTGCACGATGGAATGGACGATGCAGTGCACGAATTGATGAACTAGATTCCTTGGCGCGGCTTGCCGCGCGCCACCCGCCATTGACGCTGGTTTTCAGTTTGCAAAGCGCTATATCAAACATTCATAATATGACACGGTAGACAAAATGCTATGTGTAGGCATCATTAATATGACATATTAATATGACATGTCAGTCCACGATTACTATACATAGTGGAACTATGTGTTAGAATGCATGAGTGAAGAACAAATTAATATAATGGTTGAGTACTAAGCAACCATGTAATCAAACAACCCTAATACATTGACTTTCGACAATCAGAGGTACCACTCTGGACAGCAAACTTGACATCCAGCACGCACCACCTGCCTTTCTCATTCACAATCGCTTGATAAATCACTATATTAACGAATCCTCAATTCTCGATGTAGTGAACATAGGGAAATGGAAATACATCTATTGGATGTAAAGTACTGCATGTAGATATAGCTAACTACGTACATAGCAAGCTTTGACAAAGTATATCTGAATTATTTCGGTTTATTTCATTACGGCATGAGCTACCTCCCAGGAGGAATAGTTATGGCAAAAACTGAAACCTTGAGGTACTATAGATTAGTAGAATGCATCAAACGTCAACCAAGAAATATATTCATATTCACCAAGAACTTAAAGTTTGGGATTTAGAGGTTTACCTAGCCAACTGACTGGCTAATAGATAATTATTTTGGTATGTGCATGTACGAATATCCATAGCTGTGAAGGGCGCTATCCCTATGTAACCATTCATGTCTTGCTATACCCCTGAAAAGGTAGAACATCGAGACATTTTGGGACCTCTATAAACTGGAGCATACAAAAGAAAGTAACAATCATGAATACCCGGCAATTAATGTGTGTACCTAAACTGACTTCCATATATCATACTTTCATTCAGAGCAGAAGGTCATACCTGAATATCTTCACATTAAAATATAATCCAATTTGGGAATCGCAGGTGTGTCGTTTAAAATACATCCATATATAGCTACATCTTCAATGATCTGAAAATAAGATGTCATACTTTGTTTAACACTCATTGTTCAGTAGTACATCATATGATCATGTAGAAAAGCGCAAATGTATTTTACAATTAGAAGTAAATAAAGGAGCATGAGCATTGTTGTAGATTGTTATTTACAAAAAATATTACAAAAAAAGATCTCAGTAAGTAAATGGACTTGACATCAGGGTGAGCAATTGAGGTATTGCCCTGAATCTCGGGCTCATGACAACGACAGAATCCAAGTCGTTCATGTGGCAGAATGTGGCTGAATCCACACACCACGCCATGGAAGAGTCAGCAATAGTGCAATACTTTAGTTATTCCCTGCAAGGTAACGATGTAATGAAACAAAATGGATGACTGGGCAATACTTAATAAGATACAAATCAAGAATTAGTTTCAATGAAAAATAAAGCACAAAAGTAGTCATTGTTCTCTACTTATGGAGCACAATATAAGTAGGAAGACGAATACACGATCTTTATGAACTAAAATAATGCCGCAAGCAAAAAATTAGAATGCACCAACAGTGCCTTAATCGACATTCAACTATTTTAACCAATCTAAAAGGCACACTTCATATTAGAAAACCAATCCTGTGAATTTACTTTTTTTAGCCTTCCTGAAATATTTCAGGGAAGCAGGGAAGCTCCAACAGATGAAGGCTAAAATAAGATCTAGAAAGGACATTGGTTAGTACGCACGACGTTCCCATACATGTAGTAGCCGGCAGAAAGATGATAGTTCCAGATAGCAGACCAGCAGTAAATAGACTAAATAACACGCTTTGAGATGGTACTCCTGCAAGAACAATTATAAACAATGAGCATCTAAATGATGAGCAGCCTAGTGATTATGAACTGGAAGGACAATAAAAAATCACAAAACCATAAACATATTTAGATATCTAGAACAATCTGAGGATCCTTCTATCCAGATATGCATGACACAACACACTGCAGAAAAAGGTTTGGACAATTTTGCAACATAATTTCATCTGCCTATTCACGGATCAACCATACTCGACTAATTATCTGTCATGCAAATACCATGTGGATTAATTAAAAGGGGTGGCATGTACTTTTGTTATGAAACAGAAAGTCAAACAATATTGCAAGCGACTAAAAATAATGCAGGGGTAAATATCTAAGATTGTTGCATCATGGCATTTAAGGAAAAATAGCTCAAGTTGTTCACCTAAATCATGTTTACCTCATATTATACACAACAGACCTTTAATATCCCCGTCTTTCCTCTGTGACATGAATCGCACATGCTCCTCACAGCTTCCAGAATATTTGATACTGAATCTATAAAATTCCGGCCCAAGAATTGAAGGACACGTGATTATCCTGAAAGGTTTCAGTCATGAGATTAAAATGAATGGCATCTATCACCCGATCGTCTTGCAATGTCTGAAGGGAGAAATATGAAACAACCGGATTACCCTTGCAAACAGCAAAAAAAACATGGATGTGCATAAAGCAAAACAGCACTAAATCAAACGTGCAGCACGGCAGTGAAAATCAAATTGGTGCAGCTATGCGAAAATCAAAACATCACCAAAAATGATACTGACATGATAAAAAAATTGACACTAAGAACTGCTACGTAGAAATATCTCAAAATGTATGCTCTTGTTAATTTAGAAAGCAACAAAAAACAATAAGGTAGTGTCGTGCTTGCAGATCGCTGCAGCACAAGGCACACAATTATTTGCTCAAGCTTTTCTGTCCTGCATGCCCTAGCTAGAATTCCCGGTAAAAAGAACTGAGAGAACGCCATATCTGAATTCACAATGTAAAAGAACGCTATGGGGGGAAATAAAGCATGAATATGGACCAAATAACTCACTCAACAAATTTACATACATATATATTTCAAAAATTAAATACCTCATGCACCAAATTTCTCTACAAATCCGTCTACACCAAGCATTGTTGTGCCCACATCAACCGGTCTAGATCCACAGTCTAGGCATACACCAAAAATGTAAATCATCTGAACCATGACCCAACCAATTTCTGTAACATAAACAACGTGTACCTCACACTTCCTTCAAGCCTTCAATAACTTCTGGCCATGGATCTGATGGTGCCTTATATTCAGAGGATGGGGAAGGTGGAGGTGGAGAGAGAGAGTAGGAGGAAGAACCTGTAGGTATCCTTCGAAGAGGAGGCAGAGCAGGACATGGGTTTGCGCTGCTGACCGGCGTCCTCTGTGACGGTGGAGAGGGGGAGGAGGCCAGGCAGTCTAGCAAAGCGTATCGGAGAAGGAAAGACGGACAGAGAACCAGCGTCCTCATAGTAGCCATCTGCAACTCTTCCTCTACTCTTCTAATCCATGCTGCCTATTGCAAAATCCAAACAAAAAATCTACATTAAATCGAGGAAAAAAACTAAATCTTGGAGGGAAGATCCAACAGACAAGCTAGCACACCCAATCCAAGCAAACCTGTATGCATAGATAAAAAAAAAGAAATCTGCACACACATACACTGATTATATGTTCTAGGATTAATCTAGGAGGGAAGATCCAACAGACAAGCTAGCACACCCAATTCACTCTGCCATCCCTGGCTAGAACACGAACATGAGGAAGACCATAGATCAGATCAAGAGAATCATTACATAATACGTCAGATCTGATGCAAAATTTTGGAAAAACAAAACTGTAGCCAGATGCACTAAATAGGAGCAGAAAGGTCTCTTCATGGAGACATACCTGTATACCAGCAGAGCCAGATTTCGAACCAGCAGAGGAAGGGGCGGACGAACGCTGAGGAGGATGAAGAGTCAGAGAAAAAGCGGCACAAGCGGTCGCCTCGCCCATCTTTGCGGCCGTGCACAACGCCGGCGACGGCGCTCTCCCGCGTCAGCCACCGTTCCCAAGGCGGTTGCCTCGTCCTTGGCCTTCTCCTCCTCGTCCAACGCCGCTTGCTCTCTCCCACGCGTGCCTAGGTCGAGGACGATGGAGGGGGCAGAGAGCATGAGCGGCTGGCGGCGAGAAATGGGCGGACGAGAGGAGAAGCGCCCCATGCGGGGCGGCTGCTAGGGTTCCAGCTTCGCTGCCATTGGGGGAGGAGCAAGCGAGAGGGGATTGGGGAAAGCAGCGTGTGAGGCGATTGGGAGAGGCGGTTAGGGTTTTCACCGTGGGCGCGACGGGATTCATACGACGCGGTGAAAAGCAATGACGATACTACCCGTCAAACACACACCACGACGGCGCATCAAAAGGTGAAATTCTACCGCAAACGGACGGCTCAGATGACGCGGCAGCTGCTCCATCCGACGGCCCACGTGCGTCGATCGCTGAGGAGCGCCCGTGAGGTCTCCGGGTTTACCTCTGTGGATGCAATGCAAGTATGCAACGGGTGTCCGCTCTTAGGCTGGTGCCAGTGCACCGCCCGGCTATAGCCCCGCCACGTCAGCTTTTACCCCCACTCTCACCCCACTCTCACCTCACGGTGCCAGTGCACGGGCTGTAGTGGCAGGCTGTAGCAACGTCAGCTTCTCTCTCCTCCACGTCAGCATTTTCTTTTCACATTTAGTTATTTCACTCGCTTTTGTTTAGACATTCAAAATAATGCAATAGAATTATTTTATTCAACTAAAAATATTACATATAAATAAAAAAATTACATATAAATAAAAAAATTAAATAATACATAAAAAATGTAAAACCTATACCACTGGACAGATCCTTCCAAGATAGGAATTTACAAATTTGATTCACTCGAATCGGAGCTGTGGTTTGAGAGAAAATGGCGAGCGAAAAATAACTATCCGCCGCTCACCTTTAAAGCTAGCATGTTTGAACGATCAGAACACTGCAGCGTGTTCTTCTTCTTCCTGCACGTACGCGAGCACGCACGGGACGCGGCCCTCTCGCCGCGCTCTCGCCGCCAGTGCGGGCGACAGCGGGGCGGTAGCGCCCGCTACCGCCGGGCGACGGAACCGTCGCCCGCCGCTGCCGTCCCGCCCGCCTCTCGCCTCACTCCCGCCCCTCCCCAGGCGATATCGCCTCCACTCCCGCCCCCACTGGCACCAGCCTTAGCCGGGTCCGGTGAGCCACGTTTGGCATATCGCACAACTCTCCCGGACAGCTACATGAATGAATTGAAATGCGTTTTACACTGACCACCAATGGTCCTAACACAATTAACTAACCAAGGGGGTACCGTGGGCTGGACAAAGTTATGGGGGATAACTGAGAGTAGCATGCAAAATCACACTTTTATGCAGTAGCTTTTTCTGAGACATGGTAGAAAAAAATGGAAATGTTAAAAGAAAGAAAGATGGCACAAGATCCAACAAGTGCATCCAAGTGCTACATGGAGTGTGTGGGTTTGCTTTATGCGCGGGAGAAAAGGATTGGAGACATGGAGCATGTCAGGGCAGAGGCAGAAGCAGAACCCTGCCCACCATGTATGCTTGCATGTAAGCTCTACCTAGGTCAACTTTTTTGGATCCTTGTGCTCTCCACTAACTACCACATAATACCACTCCAAATCCAAATGATAATGCTGCTATCTAATCATCAATGTCTCGAGGAATAGCATATTTGGTGTGAGCTGGGGACAATGTATGCAAAGACTCTCTCCTTTTGGGCAATGATCTGTGTATGATGGTCATCAACCATCTTCTTCCAGCAGCAACCCTAGCTAGGAGAAGAGAAACAGAGACCTTGGCCGCACCATGCACGCATGATCAACCTCTTAAGACAGAAAGGGGGTTTGCCCACTTCCATCTGGGACTGTTTCCTTCCTTTTCTTTTCCTTTCACCTATCCCCTTTGCTTTTGCCCCTTTCATGGAAATCACTGATTCAACACTTCTGCATCAGTGCGCCGCCCTAAACACATCAACGTCTCAGATTGAGCCGAGCCGACCTGGGGGAGTCAGCCGCACGCTCGCTTGCTGGAGACGAGCCGATCTGGACACGCGAAAAAAGGAAGCAAAACTAGAGTTGTTAGGATTCGAACCTAGGTCTCTCCAGTGCAACGCAAGGAGCAGAACCACTATGCTACACATGCCTTAGTGATATAGTCAGCATCTTGTCAAATAATATTAAAGTTTCGTGTCCTTTATAGTTAAGGGAAAAGGGTTGGCGGAAACTTGTTTTTGCACATGGGCACCGGTGATCCCGTTTTCTAAACAAGATTGAAAATCGCATTTGTATGTTTCCAAAAAATCTGGAAAAAATTATGTGTCGTACATATACAAATTATCTATATACGCACCAAATTTCGTTCCGAAATACGTTTTATTTTAGGCTACACAAAAAAGACAAATTCGTGCTGTTTTTACAACTTTATGGATACACAAATTTGTTATTTTTCTGTCGCCAGAAATAAAAAGTCTTTTCAACCGAAACTTTGCACACATAAATATACCATACTAGTTGAATGCCCGTGCGTTGCTACGGATCCCCTTTTTTCATAATGTTTTGTCAATAGAATATATAAAAAAATTCATGTGTAAGAATAAAATATTCACTGGATATTATAAAGACAATAAGATTCCAATTCAATTGAAGTGTATATCGACAAAACGTATAATCTGACATCGTTTGAACATGAAATTAGCGCCCCACTTATATCTACTCATTCTCATTGATGCTAGCTAGATATTGCCGTACAATGTCTGGAATGTTGTCTTGCGCTTCATTTTCTTGGTATTTGAGCACGTGTAACAAAAATTTCTTCCTCAACTTAAAACCATCCTACACAAATAGTAGTTGTCATTAGATTGAATAATTCATGTGTAAATAATAAAAAATTGTAATGATAAAACGCACCGTGCATACTGGATGAACCAATTCTTTACCATTCCATGAGAGCATAATGTAAGAAACAAGAAATCCAGACAAATTACTATAGATGGATGCGTCATCGTTATGTTGAATGGTAAATAGACAAAGTAAAACACCCTGAGTTTATTTCGTAAGATAGTCACCTTGATGAGATTCTTGGAGTACCAACCGGTGGTTTACGTGGCCAGAAAAAGATATCAGAATTCCAACCGGGTTGTGCTATTGCAAGCGCATCGTTAAAGTAGATAGAAATTCTTTGTAATTTCAATTCCATGCTATGAGTTTGCCTCATTTTATCCTCCATCGATGCCGATATAGAAAGGGGATCCAAAATGTATACACGACGTGTGTCCTTGTCGATGCAAAACAAGACGAAGTGGTCGATGGATGCATACGAAAGATAAACCTGCATATGGAAAATCATTAGAAAGAAACTAAACATGAAAACAATGTACAAGTGAATTATCTTTACCATTTTGCGAGTTGAGATTTTATAATCTATCCCAGGCCAGCTATGGAACAACGTTGCCAAAAACTGGACATTTGGCTTTATGCGCCACTTGTCGCCTCGTGTGGAATCAACCATTGTCGTCTAAGAAAAAAACTATTTAGAAACATGGTGATACCAATGATAATACATGACAATAACGACTTACAAAAAACCGTAGATCCATGTAATGCACGTCCGTCTCAACCAGCTGCAACATTGGGTCGCATGCCACTATGCGTATAGCTAAGTTGAAACAATCGTTGTTCATAGGCTGGTCCATCCTGATTATATCCTGAATTTTCTTAAGACTCAAACCTATAGGATAAGGTTTGGAGCTCCGCACCCATTCCATTCTGCAACACAAATGTTAATATTTATTACGAAATCATAACAATGCATATTAAAAGTTTCGAATAGGTAAAATGTTATAAAAAAAGTACTTACTCCAAAGACTTTTCATTTTTAATCGACAATATTTGCTTGCAAAGCCCATTATATAACTCACGTGGGTCCGTGAGCATGTTGTGGACAGACAAATCTAATTGATTCGGACCCTCCACCATCGTAACATCGGAATTAGATCCGTCAGAATTAGATACATATTTTGGATATATTGGTGCTCCTTTTATCATATTCAGAACAGACTCGTGTAGAGTTATAGCTACATGCTCCCTAAAGGGTTTGATACCCTCCTGCAAAGTATTAATTAGAAATAATTCATTGTAACAATATATTTCATATGAAACTACTTTAATAATTCCTTTGAAAATACCTGTGTTACCGCCTGTGCAAGACCTTCACCCGTAAGGTATTCCATGAATTGCAACATGAACAAGCCGCATGATGAGCTGCAATATTAAAAGAAAATCAATTCTCTAAAATAAGTATACACGTTAATATTTATCTTTGTATTTGATCATATAATAAGTATTTAACGCACCCATCCGATTGTATTGGCTCATGAACACACTCAACTATTGGCCATTGACTTACTCGAAGGTCTACCCACTTATCACCTATGTTAAATTCACTCATTTGAGAAGCAATCATAAAGTGATTGTCGAGCCCCTGGAGCTGTTAAATGAAAGCGAGCATGATAATATGTAGAATTAATTATTATCGAAAAAGCAAAGATGAGTACGACTGTAGTAAATACTCACCGTAAAATGCAGGTCTGACCGGCTCATAGCAGAACCAAATGAATCAAATACTTGTATCAGACATTTTTTGGCATCGATACGACATAGATACCAATGGAATTTTGTCACATTAATTGGGATGAAGAGCTGACAAAAATAATGTAAATCATACGAGAATAAATAGTAAAGTAAACCCAAAAAGTTATCTAATTAGTCTTACCATGTCATGTTCTAGATAATTAAGAGCTCTTCGAAAAATATTGGGATGACTTTCTGGACTTATGGGAATTTCACCATCTCGTTTTAGTTTTGCGTATCCACTAAAAATGCATATCCACCCGCTCTTTTAAGTAGATGATCCTGAGTCCGCATGTAGTAGATATATGCGGTTATAACCTATAATTTTAAGTAAATGTTATAACAAATAAATTACAAATTTATTATGCAAATAAGTTTGATTGTATGCAGAAATGTTAACTTACTTCACCATCCAACCATCTACCATCATGTAACAAACATTCCAAGTCTGCACGCGTCAACCAAACGTCCTGGACCCGCACAAATATGGTTTTTGGTGGAAAGGACATTATGTACTCCTTCATTTCTGTAAAATCAACGTCAATATGCACCATATTGTCCATGAGAACCACGGTTGATCCCATCTATAACAATAACAAAAATCATGTGAGCAGGACAATGAAATTATGAAACATCTCTAAAAAAAGACAATTCTTACTACACACCTCGTTTGATTGTGTGAGACTCGTTGCGTTTTCAATCTCTTCCACCAGTAACTCATTGGGTTCTATATCGGCTATTTCTTTAGTTTTTTCAGCATTAATTATTTATATCTGGTCCATGATCTACAGAATTGAAACATACATCAAAATATAATATGGATATATAGAACATCTATATATTATATTTAAATAAAATACAATTGTCACCACTTTTAATTGTGTAGAACTTGTTGAGTTTTCAGTCTCTTCTACCATCATTGCATTGGAGTCTTCGTCGATAGATTCTTCCGGAGCGTTGACATTATCTATTTCGGTCACGGCCACAATCTACAAAAGCGGGAAAACATTAAAAAAATGAACATGGCAATATATAATTTACAAAAAGAACATAAATGTATAACTCTCCATTGCACCTCTTTCGATTGTGTAGAACTCGACAAGTTTTCGTTCCCATCCAGCGCCATCGTGTCAGTGCCTTTTGTCTCCATAACTGCATATAAGTAAAAAACATATATATTAAAATAAAAGTTAATAATGGGATTATTTGTAAGCACGGAAAAATTAAACGTAGACAAATATGTCTGGAATTAGCTTTTTATGAGGGGTGTCTAAATTAGCTAATCTGGGCCTGTGCAGCTCCGAGCGAATGATTTTGTTTGCATGGACAAGTCGATGATCTACTCTATATAAAAAAAAAAAGACAAGCATCACTCTCACTCTCTCGCTCTCCGTTGACCGGTCCTAACCACTGCTCCCCATCCACCTCTCCACCCCCGTCGGCGCTCAATCGGCCAACCGCCAAGACCTCGCCGGCGCCGCCAACCGACGAATGCGGGACACAGCTCTCGCTCCCGGCACTCGCGGACGAGAACTTGGAGGAGATCTTCCTCCTCCTGCCTGGCCCGGTGGCACTCGCCCACGCCTCCTTCCTCCTCCTGCCCGGCCCGGCGGCGCTCGCCCGTGGAAGTCGGTCAGCTCCTCACCGCCGGCTGCTCTCCCACGGCCTGTGGCCCCCATATCCCCACCGCCTGCTCCCCACGCCCCCTACCGCCGCCCCCCTTCTGTAAATCGCCGCCTCGCTCCCACGACCGGACCTCCGGCGCCGCGCCCTCGACCTGTGGCACCTCTCCCTTTTCCTCCGGCCCGCCATCCTTCACCCGATGGCGCATATCGAGCCAGACCTCCGCAACACTGAGCGAAGCCGGCGATGGCGCACATCGAGACAGGACGCCGCCTACTGATGCAGTCACCTCTGTGCCGCGCTACGCCGCAGCGGCAGACGCCGATCCCGGAGCAGTATTGATGGATGGGATCGATGGTGGGAGAGACATTGGTGAAGGATCCAACCTTGTCGCCAATTCTTCGTGGTGCCGGATTGACGCCGCTGGTGAGGATTTGGTGAGCGAGGAAACACACAATAGGTAATCTCTATTTATATTTGTACATGACGATTAGGAATATGATTTCATTTTGGTAGGAGTCGGATCACAGAATATCTCTTGTCCCAATTTTTTGGTATTGTTTTTGTGTGCTGCATGATACGCAATCTAAATCATGAACTGTGTAATCAATGATATAATCATGTAGGGGCACATTCCAAAAACACATTTTGCACTAACATACATTCAAAATATAATTTTCGTGATACTTAATCAGCCCATACGTATCTGGCAAATTCCAAATAGCACAGATTGAAAATAACATGCATTCCAAATATGATTTTCGTGTGATATTCAATCAGGACATTCCAAAAAATTAGGAATTTAATTAATACCGATCTTATATGAAAGCTCTCAATGATTGGACAATCACGTAGGATATACTTATAAAAAATATCTTTTCTCATATAGTAACTGTTTGCACTCTGCTCTCATTCATGCTTCTTTTCATGCAATATGGTTTAGTAGACTGGAAAAAGACTATTCTTCTTGAGTTTCTACTCTGAATTTTAAGCTGTTCTCTATTGTGCCTCTGAATTTTATGGCCTCGAATATGTGTTTTATAGTGCATCCTTGCATGAAATTCATTTGACGAACCAAGACTACTTTTATTTCCATTCTCCTTTTGGTTATTTACTTATATAGTTATATTACCCATAAAGCAAGCAAGCAAGCAGGTTGCTGCATGTCATCTTCAGTTTTTGTGCTAATTCAGACTTCCTCTTCCTGTTAGCTTCGCGATGGATCATCACATCAGGAACCGTGACATCGATGGAACATAACAATGATACGTTTGTGGTGCATTCAGAGCTTGAAAGGGTTAGGCAATTTGAATGGGGATGAATCTTTTCTGCGTGTTGATATAAATATAAACTGGATGCCATCATTCTTTATAAGATGCATGCATTTGCTGGCTGCAAGACTTGTATTTTGACTTTGCTCTGTTCTCCCTGCAGAAAGGCAAAGTAAAACCTGTTCATGTTGTTGATGTTCCTGGTCATGCAAGGCTGAAACCTAAGCTTGATGAATTCCTGCCCCATGCAGCTGGAGTTGTTTTTGTTGTTGATGCTCAGGATTTCTTGTCTAGCATGCAAGCTGCTGCAGAGTAATTTTTCTGACTTCATTTCGGTTTTAAAAAATCTTTACAATTTCTACTTAAGACAAATAGGTCGCATCTGTAGTGTTTGCTTTTACTAAAATGTCTTTTTGCTGACATAGTTAAAAATGAAGACAACCAATAGCTAAACTGAACCGTACTGTCAATTCTGAAGTTTAGCTGCTGCTTTAGAGAGATTAGTGCTATTTTTGCTAGTACCTACAGTGTCTTTTATCTACACTGTTTAACCAGTGCACTTGCTAGCCTGTAGCTTTGCTCTGTTTTTGCCTGCTTACTTGAAACGATTCATGCTCAAAATTATTTGCAATTGGCAAACCTGAAACTGACTCCAAAAACAGGGACGTAAATTCAATGGTGGGCAAAAAAAGCAAAGAAAAAAAGTCTAATGATGCTTAGTTCGACGCCTCTCTGACTTGGTGCGATAAGAACCATCGAGCTGCAACAAATGTTGCACGAGATGACTTCCAGTTCGTCTTCAATTCCTTTTTCCATCAAACTTTTTCATCTTCAACAGTGGGATCGACATGGCCCTCATGTATGTCTCTTCTAAATAGCACCAACCTTTTGACATGCTCCCGTATAGACATGTCATCACATACATCCGCCCTCACTATTATTAAGTCATAAGATAAAAAAGGATGAGTTATATAATAGGAAATACAAATCAGAAAAAGGTATATATTTGAGTATTTACCTTTGAAAATATTAAACCGAGCGGCTGTTGGGCCTCTCACAACATTTAGAATAGTGTCAATCGTGCTATCAAGTGACCCTGAGAAATCATTTGAACAGTCAAGATTTGTATTTCGAAACTAAATATATTTTTTAATTTAAAAGTTGAGATTTAGATACACATAAATACGAATTAAGTCTCACTTGATGCATGATCAACTTCCATGCTGCAGGCCATAAGAATATCATTATTCTTTTCGGCTAACAGTAGTTCATTGCCAAAGTTGTAAGCGCATTCTCCAAAAATACGAAGAAAAATGATATTGTGGCCATTATCTACTATGGCCACTTCTCTCACGCCGCTAGGGGCACTGAAATCAGCATCGAACGGGCCGACATACATTACGACACCGGCCACACATAAAAATAATAGTAAAGATTAATACATTTATATTTGTATGATAATCCGTGGGAAAATGCAAGTTTAATCTCTACTCATTATTTACCTGTTAGGGAGCCGTTTGGGAGGGAAAACGGATCAGGCATCGTACAACAGCGATGTATGTACAGAGACCTTTTATTAAAGAAAATTAAAGTAAAGAAGTACACTATTTTTCCAATGGTGCAAATCTAATGAGCAGAGGGTAGAATTGAGCACATATCAAACCTTTGAAACTATGGCGAAGGGTAGACCAGATCGATCTGGATGAGGTTGGCGTGGAGGAGATAGACGTTTTTGAAAGGGGGCTGAATCGGGTGGCTTGCAATGGGACTCCGTTTTTTTGCTACAAGGCATGGACCGATGGACGCATGGTCTTTTTTATAGATGCTCAAAAGGCACTATGGTGTTATAAACCTGGAGATAAAATGTTTTCCCTTTGAATGGGAGTCGCAAAGTTTCGGACATCTCACCTTGTCCGTGTCATTCCATTGCAGGAGTCGAAGCAGACCTCCCGAGGGTTCCCTGGTGGGAACGAATCAGGAATGGAGTCCGGCGTCGCGGAAAGCAGTTTGCCCAGGCTGAAAGGGAGTATTGCACGAACCAGTCTTTCTGGGAGTATTGCACGAGGGTTCCATGATGGCAACGAATCAGCAATGGAGTCCGGCGTCGCGGAAAGCAGTTTGCCCAGGCTGAATGGGAGTATTGCACGAACCAGTCTTTCTGGGAAGGCGCTGTTTCGGAAAGTACCGATTTTGGAATTGATTGCACGGAGCAGTCTAGGAGCAGTCATTCTGGTAGTTATTTGGCAAGTAATTGATTTGTTGATTCGTTGATTGATGCGTTGACTAGGAAAAGGAAATAGGTCCGCATTGTTTTATTTGGGTCGGCCCACGAATGGTCGATAGCAGTTATTAGCGGAAGGCAGAATTTTCTGCCGGGTTACACCATCACTAACTCCCATTTAATACTAAAGATATACGTATTCACATTCAAAAATATATTTTTTTAAACTAAAAAATACCACTTAAAAAAATCAAAACCGGGATCACTCGTGCCCATGTGCACCAAATCTACTCTCGATGGATTGGACCAGACCGTATATAACACAGTCAACACATGTCATAGCTATATGGAGGAGGTTTCTATCTTTTTGACTCATTAATCGTAGAAATTAAGTACCAATCATTTAAAATAAATTCTTAGAAATTAACAACATGAAATTAAAATATTGATAAACCATTTTTATGAAAAACTTGATGATTATAGCACATCGATAAACATAAAAAATACAAGACATTATGTGCATCTTGTACTCTCTACTTGCGGAGGCATGGGGCGAGGCGTGGACCACCTTTGTTGTTCCAAATGACTAGTAAGTCATATAGATATATATATACCACCTTTATAGCATGTGGAACCAAATGCAACACCCCTAACCTTCTTGACACCAGCGGACATGTGGACCCACATGAAACAATCTCATAGCCATATCTTACCACACTTGGTGCATGTGATTCCAAATGTCTAGTAGGTCATATAACATGTGAACCCACATGTAACACTCTCATAGCCATATCTTACCACATTTGGTACATGTGGACCCACATGCAACACTCCTAGCTATGTTATATGTTGTAGGATCCGCATTATAGTTCTAAATCAAGCTGTCTAGTGTCGGTGCATGTGATTCCAAATGTCTAGTAGGACATATAGGTATGTATCTACCTCCTTTCGGACATATGGACCCACATGCAACACCCCTAACCATCTTTACCCAACACATCTAGGACATGTGGACCCACATGTAATACTCTCATAGCCATATCTTACCACATTTGGTACATGTGGACCCACATGCAACACTCCTAGCTATGTTATATGTTGTAGGACCCACATGACAGTTCTAAATCAAGCTGTCTAGTATTGGTGCATGTGATTCCAAATGTCTAGTATGTCATATAGGTATGTATCTACCTCCTTTGGAACATGTGGACCCACATGCAACACTCTCATAGCCATATCGTACAACTTTTCAGATATGTGGACCGACATGAAACACTTCTACATATGTTGTATGTAGTAGGACCCACATGATAGTTTTAGATCAAGTTGTCTAGTGTTGGTGCATATGGTTACAAATGTTTACTAGGTCATATGTATTTAGAACCTTTAGAACATGTGGATCCACACGCAACATCTCTAGCCACCTTAACCCCAACACATATACGACATGTGGACCCACATGCAACACTCATAGCCATATCTTACCACCTTTGGGACATGTGGAGCCACATGCAACACCCTAACTAATGTTGTATGTTGTAGGACCCACATGATAGTTCTAGTTCAAATTGTCTAGTGCCGGTGCATTTGGTTCCAAATGTCTAGTAGTTCATATAGTTGTATATATCACCTTTGGTACATATGGACCCACATGTAACACCCCTAGCCATCTTGACCCCATCACATATAGGACATGTGCACTGATACGTCTCAAACGTATCTATAATTTTTGATGTTCCATGCTGATATTATATCAATTGCTACATGTTTTGGTTATATTTATATCATTTTTATGCATTTTCTGGGACTAACCTATTAACAAGATGCCACAGCGCCAGTTCCCTGTTTTCTGCTGTTTTTGGTTTCAGAAAATCTATTAAGGAAATATTCTCGGAATTGGATGAAACAAAAGACATCGTCAATAATATCATGAGGAGATCACGGAGTCCAAAGGGGAGTCGGAGCAGACCCACCAGGGGGCCACACCACACTAGGGCGCGGCCCAGGGTGGGCCCGCGCCCCCTATGGCGTGGTGGCCCCCCTCGGCCACCGACGCCGCCTCGCCTATATATTTCCCGCGACGCGAAAACACTATTACGGTCGATCATATTCCACGAAAAGTTCCGTCGCGGCCGTCATCGTCAATCTCAGATCGGAGGAGTTCTGAAGCTCTTCCCGGCACCCTGCCGGAGGGGAGATCATCACCGGAGGGCTCTACATCACCATGACTGCCTCCAGAGTGATGCGTGAGTAGTCCACCCCTGGACTACGGGTCCATAGCAGTAGCTAGATAGTTGTCTCACTACCTTGTGCTTCCATGTTTAGATCTTGTGAGCTGCCTAACATGATCAAGATCATCTTATTGTAATGCTAGATGTTGTGTTTGTTGGGATCCGATGAATATTGATACCATGTTTATTCAAGTTGTTTATCTATGTGCTCTTGATCTTGCATGATCTCCGTTGCTAGTAGATGCTTTGGCCAAGTAGATGCTTGTGACTCCAAGAGGGGGTATTTATGCTCGATAGTGGGTTGATACGTCTCCAACGTATCCATAATTTCTGCTGTTCCATGCTTATATTATACCATTTGCTACATGTTTTATATACACTTCGTATCACTTTTATGCATTTTCTGGGACTAACCTATTAACAAGATGCCACAGTGCCAGTTCCCTGTTTTCTGCTGTTTTTGGTTTCAGAAAGTTACTTCTGGAAATATTCTCGGAATTGCACGAAACAAAAGGCCAGGTCCCTATTTTTCCAGCACGTACACGGAGTCCGAAGGAGAGACGAAGAGCCACGAGGTGGCCAAACCACCAGCGGCGCGGGCCCACCGCCGCGCCTGGTGTGTTTGGGCCCCTCGGGGGTCCGCCGACATCGCCCCTTCGCCTATTTATTCCCCGAGACGCGAAAACCCTAAAACACCGAGCCTTTCATCCAGAACATATTCGCTGCCGCCGCCGTCGTCAACCCTAACTCGGGGGGTTCTGAAGCTCTTCCCGGCACCCTGCCGGAGAGGGGAATCATCACCGGAGGGCTCTACATCGCCATGCCCGCCTCCGGAGTGATGCGTGAGTAGTTCATCCTTGGACTATGGGTCCATAGCAGTAGCTAGATGGTTGTCTTCTCCACTTGTGCCATCATGTTTAGATCTTGTGAGCTGCCTATCATGATCAAGATCATCTTATTGTAATGCTACATGTTGTGTTTGCTGGGATCTGACTTATATTGATACCTATGTGGAGCTGAATATTATATTATCATGTCTATGTCATTTGTGATCTTGCATGCTCTCCGTTACTTGTTGAAGCCTTGGCCAGTGAATACTTGTAACTCCAAGAGGGGGTATTTATGCATGATAGTTGGGTTCAACCTCTATTTAACCTGGGATAGTGACAGCAAGTTCTAAGGTTGTAGATGTGTTGTTGCCACTAGGGGTAAAACAGCAATGCTTTATTCAAGGATGAATGTATTGTTTACATTACGCACATTACTTAATGCAATTGTCTGTTGCTTGCAACTTAATACTGGAAGGGGTACGGATGTTAACCGGAAAGTGGACTATTTAGGCATAGATGCATGCTGGATAGCGGTCTATGTACTTTGTCGTAATGCCCAAATGAATCTCATAGTAGACACCACAGCTCACACATGCATGTTATATGCACTTATCAATTGTCAATTGCCCAGCTGTAATTTGTTTACCCAGCATGTTAGTTATCTTATTGGAGAGACACCACTAGTGAACTGTGGACCCCGGTCCATTCTTTTACATCTGAAATACAATCTACTGCAATCATTGTTCTCTACTGTTTTATGCAAACAAACATCATTTTCCATTCGATACGTTTAACCCTTTGTTTTCAGCAAGCCGGTGAGATTGACAACCTCACTGTTAAGTTGGGGCAAAGTAATTTGATTGTGTTGTGCAGGTTCCACGTTGGCACCGGAATCCCTGGTGTTGCGCCGCACTACACTCCTTCACCAACACCTTCGAAGCAAACCTCTTCCTACTGGTTCGATTAAACCTTGGTTTCATACTGAGGGAAAACTTACTGCTGCACTCATCATACCTTCCTCTTGGGGTTCCCAACTGACGTGTGACGTACAAGCATTGTTTCTGGCACTATTAACCTAGAGCCACCAACACGTTTTCTGGCGCCGTTGCCGGGGAAAACGAATTGCTTCTGCAAGGGGAGTCTCTCACACCCAATCTCTTTACTTTGTTATTTGTCTTGCTTAGTTTATTTTTATTTAGTTTGTTTGCTCTCTTTATCAAAAACACAAAAAAATTAGTTACTTGTTTAATTCAGTTTGATTTTGTTTTTCAAAATGAGTACTCCTGAGAACACTAAGTTGTGTGACTTCACTAGCACAAACAACAATGATTTCATATGCACTCCTATTGCTCCACCTGCTTCTACAGCAGAATTTTATGAAATTAAACCTGCTCTATTAAATCTTGTTATGAAAGAGCAATTTTCTGGTGTTAGTACTGATGATGCTGCTGCCCATCTTAATAACTTTGTTGAACTTTGTGAAATGCAAAAGTATAAGGATATGGATGGGGATATTATAAAACTGAAACTTTTTCCTTTCTCCTTGAGAGGAAGAGCTAAAGAATGGTTGCTTTCTTTGCCTAGAAATAGTATTAATTCTTGGACAAAATGCAAAGATGCTTTCATAGGGAAATATTATCCTCCTGCTAAGATTATATCCTTGAGAAGTAGCATTATGAATTTTAAACAACTTGATAATGAACATGTTGCTCAAGCTTGGGAAAGAATGAAATCTTTGGTGAAGAATTGTCCCACTCATGGACTGACTACTTGGATGATCATCCAAACCTTTTATGCAGGATTAAATTTTTCCTCAAGGAACTTATTGGATTCAGCCTCTGGAGGAACCTTTATGTCCATCACTTTAGGTGCAGCAACAAAGCTACTTGATGATATGATGATCAACTATTCCGAATGGCACACCGAAAGAGCTCCTCAAGGTAAGAAGGTAAATTCTGTTGAAGAAACCTCCTCTTTGAGTGATAAGATTGATGCTATTATGTCTATGCTTGTGAATGGTAGATCTCATGTTGATCCTAATAATGTTCCTTTAGCTTCATTGGTTGCTCAAGAAGAGCATGTTGATGTAAACTTCATTAAAAACAACAACTTCAACAACAATGCTTATAGGAATAATTTTGGTAGCAACAATTATAAGCCTTATCCTTCAAATGGTTATGGCAATTCTTATGGTAATTCCTACAGCAACAATAGAAGTGTGTCCTCTGATCTTGAAGCTATGCTTAAAGAATTTATTAGCACACAAAAAGCTTTCAATAAAACTGTTGAGGAAAAGTTTGAAAAAATTGATGATCTTGTTCTAAAGTTGATAGTCTTGCTCATGATGTTGAAATTCTAAAACTGAAAGTTATGCCTAATGAAGTTAAAGATACTAAGTCATTTGCTACAGCAAATGCCATCCAAGTTCGAATTGATAATAATATTAGGATGTTGGCTGAATTGCATGCTAGGTGGGAAAAAGAGGAAGAACTTGAAAAAGAGAATAGTATAGTTAGAGTTTGTACTATCACCACCACTAGTAATGCTAATGTTTCACATGCTAGTAAACCTCCTACTATTGATGGTAATGTTATTGGTGTTGTAATGTCTCTACTACTTCTGCAAAGCGTTTGAAATTGCCTAAAACTGCTGAAACTTTTTCTGATAAAAGTGCTGAAATTTTTCAAACTATTGGAGACAATGGTTCCACCACCATTGACAATAATGATTTTGATGATTGTAACATCTCTGAAGTTATTATGTTCTTGCAAAAATTAGCTAGAAGTCCCAATGCTAGCACTATTAATTTGGCTTTTACAAAGCATATTACAAATGCTCTTTTGCAAGCTAGGGAGGAGAAGTTGAAACTTAAAGCTTCTATTCCTAGGAAATTAGAAGATGGTTGGGAACCCATCATTAAGGTAAAGGTGAATGATTTTTATTGCAATGCCTTGTGTGATCTTGGTGCAAGTGTTTCAGTTTTGCCCAAGAAGCTTTATGATATTCTTGATTTGCCACCTTTGGAACATTGTTATTTGGATGTTTTTCTCGCTGATAATGCTATGAAGAAACCTTTGGGGCGAGTTAATGATGTTTTTATTACAGTAAAAATAACCTTGTCCCCGTTGATTTTATTGTTATGGATATTGAATGCAATGCATCTTGTCCTATTGTTTTGGGAAGACCTTTTCTTCGAACTGTTGGTGCCATCATTGATATGAAAGAAGGTAATATAAGGTACCAATTTCCTCTCAAGAAAGGTATGGAACACTTCCCTAGGAAGAGAATGAAGTTACCTTTTGACTCTATTGTTAGAGCAAGTTATGATGTTGATGCTTCTTCTCTTGACAACACTTGATTTTCACTTTCTGCGCCTAGCTGAAAGGCGTTAAAGAAAAGCGCTTATGGGAGACAACCCATCGTTTTTATTTGCTGTTATTTTTGTTTTCTTTGAGTCAAGGAGTTTTGTTACTTCTGTAGCAACTCCTTTGTATCTTTATTTTATCGCAATGTTGTGCCAAGTAAAGTTCTATATTGAAAGTTGATGCAAGATTTGGATTTCTGCGCAGTGACAGATTTTTAGCTGTCACGGATTTGAGCTTATCTCCCTGTAGAAAATTCAAAAAATTCTGAGAAAAATCACGCATATTCCTGAGATATGTACGCAACTTTCATTATTTTAGGCCAGATCCATCTGAGCAACTTAAGTGCCTCGAAAAAATTCGTCATTCCAGACTGTTCTGTTTTTGACAGATTCTGCCTTTTGTTTTGCATTCGCTCTTTTACTGTGTTTGTGTGGATTTCTTTGCTCCACAAAGCATTGGTGGCTGTAGCTAATGTCCAGAAGCTTTGGGATTGATTGTATCATTACAGAATATGAGAATTTTTGATTATGCACTAACCCTCTAATGAGAACTGTCTTGAGTTTGGTGTGAAGGAAGTTTTCAAGGATCAAGCGAGAAGGGTGATATTATGTGATCAAGAAGAGTGAAAAGCCTAAGCTTGGGGATGCCCCCGTGGTTCATCCCAACCATATTCAGAGAGACTCAAGCGTCTAAGCTTGGGGATGCCCAAGGCATCCCCTTCTTCATCAACAAACTTATCAGGTCATCTCTAGTGAAACTATATTTTAATTCTTTCACATCTTATGCGCTTTACTTGGAGCGTCTGTGTGTTTTTATTTTTGTTTTTGTTTGAATAAATTCGGATCCTAGCAATCCTTGTGTGGGAGAGAGACACGCTCCGCTTTTTCATGTGAATACTCATGTTCTTCACTTATATTTGTTGAGTATTCTTAACTAGCTACTGCAGTGCTTTTAGCTCCTGTTTTTCATGCATCTCTTCGAGCTGTTAGCACTTGTTTATAAATACTCTCTTGCTGCATTATATTATCATTTGGAGAGTTTATGTTTAATAAATTATTGGTGTTTGTTTGGAAGAAAGAAAATGCTACATGTAGTAGTTGGTATTGGAAAAGACATATGCATTCTTGTAGATCATTGTCTTGTTTTGATTTGATGCTTTGCAATTGTTTTGAGCTCTCAAGTAGATCATGTTTAAGCTCTTGCATCATGTAGTTAAAGCCTAGTAGTGGAGAACTACCGTAGAGCTTGTTGAGACTTGGGATGCATATTTGTTCTCTCTAAGGTCTAGATATTTTCTGGTAAAATGTTTGAGCAACAAGGAAGACAGTGTAGAGTCTTATAATACTTGCAATATGTTTTTATGTGATTCTTGCTGTACCGGTTTATACTTGTGTTTGCTTCAAACAACCTTGCTAGCCTAAACTCTGTACTGAGAGGGAATGCTTCTCGTGCATCCAAAACTTGAGCCAAAACCCATGCCATTTGTGTCCACCATACCTACCTACTATGTGGTATTTCCTGCCATTCCAAGTAAATATTTCATGTGCTACCTTTAAACTATTCAAAACTTTATTACTCCTTATTTGTGTCAATGTTTTATAGCTCATGAGGAAGTATGTGGTGTTTTATCTTTCAATCTTGTCATTTACTTCTGACAGACTTTCACCTGGACTAGTGGCATATACATCCGCTTATCCAATAATTTGCAAAAAGAGCTGGCAACGGGGTGCCCAGCCCCAATTAATTACAACTTTCATTAATAATTCTCTTCACATGTTTTGCCCTGATTTATCAGTAAGCAACTTAATTTTGCAATAGACACTCCTCCATGGTATGTGAATGTTGGAAGGCACCCGAGGATTCGGTTAGCCATGGCTTGTGTAAGCAAAAGGTTGGGAGGAGTGTCATCTATAAAGAAACTAAAATACATGTGTAAACAAAAGAGAAGAGGGATGATCTACCTTGCTGGTAGAATAACGTCCTTCATGGGAGCCGCTCTTTGAAAGTCTGGTTGACAAGGGGGTTAGAGTGCCCACTACCATTCGTTGACAACAACAAACACCTCTCAAATACTTATTTTGTGCTCTCTATATGCTTTCGAAAACTTAAAAAGCTCTAGCACATGATTTAATCCCTGCTTCCCTCTGCGAAGGGCCTATCTTTTACTTTATGTTGAGTCAGTTTACCTACTCCTTTCTATCTTAGAAGCAAACACTTGTGTCAACTTTGTGTGCATTGATTCTTACATATTTACTTATTGCACTTGTTATATTGCTTTATGTTGACAACTATCCATGAGATATACATGTTACAAGTTGAAAGCAAATGCTGAAACTTAATCATCCTTTGTGTTGCTTCAATGCCTTTTACTTTGAATCTATTGCTTTATGAGTTACCTCTTATGCAAAACTTTTTGATGCTTGTCTTGAAAGTACTATTCATGAAAAGTTTTTGCTTATATGATTCATTGTTTACTCTTTATCTATTTGTTAGCAAACTATAGATCATTGCTTTGAGTCACTTCATTCATGACATGAGCCTTGCAATATATTGATCAAGATTGTGTGAAAGCATGTCTCCTCAGAAATTATTTGTTGTTATCGTTTTACCTACTCGAGGACGAGTAGAACTAAGCTTGGGGATGCTTGATACGTCTCCAACGTATCCATAATTTCTGCTGTTCCATGCTTATATTATACCATTTGCTACATGTTTTATATACACTTCGTATCACTTTTATGCATTTTCTGGGACTAACCTATTAACAAGATGCCACAGTGCCAGTTCCCTGTTTTCTGCTGTTTTTGGTTTCAGAAAGTTACTTCTGGAAATATTCTCGGAATTGCACGAAACAAAAGGCCAGTCCCTATTTTTCCAGCACGTACACGGAGTCCGAAGGAGAGACGAAGAGCCACGAGGTGGCCAAACCACCAGCGGCGTGGGCCCACCGCCGCGCCTGGTGGTTTGGGCCCCTCGGGGGTCCGCCGACATCGCCCCTTCGCCTATTTATTCCCCGAGACGCGAAAACCCTAAAACACCGAGCCTTTCATCCAGAACATATTCGCTGCCGCCGCCGTCGTCAACCCTAACTCGGGGGGTTCTGAAGCTCTTCCCGGCACCCTGCCGGAGAGGGGAATCATCACCGGAGGGCTCTACATCGCCATGCCCGCCTCCGGAGTGATGCGTGAGTAGTTCATCCTTGGACTATGGGTCCATAGCAGTAGCTAGATGGTTGTCTTCTCCACTTGTGCCATCATGTTTAGATCTTGTGAGCTGCCTATCATGATCAAGATCATCTTATTGTAATGCTACATGTTGTGTTTGCTGGGATCTGACTTATATTGATACCTATGTGGAGCTGAATATTATATTATCATGTCTATGTCATTTGTGATCTTGCATGCTCTCCGTTACTTGTTGAAGCCTTGGCCACGTGAATACTTGTAACTCCAAGAGGGGGTATTTATGCATGATAGTTGGGTTCAACCTCTATTTAACCTGGGATAGTGACAGCAAGTTCTAAGGTTGTAGATGTGTTGTTGCCACTAGGGGTAAAACAGCAATGCTTTATTCAAGGATGAATGTATTGTTTACATTACGCACATTACTTAATGCAATTGTCTGTTGCTTGCAACTTAATACTGGAAGGGGTACGGATGTTAACCGGAAAGTGGACTATTTAGGCATAGATGCATGCTGGATAGCGGTCTATGTACTTTGTCGTAATGCCCAAATGAATCTCATAGTAGACACCACAGCTCACACATGCATGTTATATGCACTTATCAATTGTCAATTGCCCAGCTGTAATTTGTTTACCCAGCATGTTAGTTATCTTATTGGAGAGACACCACTAGTGAACTGTGGACCCCGGTCCATTCTTTTACATCTGAAATACAATCTACTGCAATCATTGTTCTCTACTGTTTTATGCAAACAAACATCATTTCCATTCGATACGTTTAACCCTTTGTTTTCAGCAAGCCGGTGAGATTGACAACCTCACTGTTAAGTTGGGGCAAAGTAATTTGATTGTGTTGTGCAGGTTCCACGTTGGCACCGGAATCCCTGGTGTTGCGCCGCACTACACTCCTTCACCAACACCTTCGAAGCAAACTCGTCCTCCTACTGGTTCGATTAAACCTTGGTTTCATACTGAGGGAAAACTTACTGCTGCACTCATCATACCTTCCTCTTGGGGTTCCCAACTGACGTGTGACGTACAAGCATTGTTTCTGGCACTATTAACTTAGAGCCACCATGGGTTCAGTCTCTAGATATCTGGATCAGTGACAGAAAGGTCTATGATGGTAGATGTGCTGTTGCTACTAGGGATAAAACATTGGTGCAGTGTCCAAGGGCACTTGTATTGATTACATTACACACTTTACTTCATGCAATAATCTGTTGTTAGCAACTTAATACTGAATAGGATGCGGATGCTGCCTTGAAGGTGGATTATTTAGGCATAGATGCTGTTGGAATAACGGTCTATGTACTTTGTTGTAATGCCCAACTAGATTTCATAGTAGACATCTTGGCATGTATTGCATTGTTATGCCCTCTCTATTTGTCAATTGCCCAGCTGTAATTTTTTTACCCAACATGCTAGTTATCTGTTCTGAGAGAGACACCACTAGTGAACTGTGGACCCTGGTCCAATTCCTCATACTGTTTACACAACCTGCTGCAATCATCTGTTTCCTATTACTTGGTGTTTTTCCTGCTGTTTTCCACACCATACGTTTAACTCTTTGTTTCTGCAAGACCGGAGAGATTGACAACCTCTCTGTTTCGTGTTGGGCAAAGTTCTGGTTTGTGTCTGTGCAGATTCCACGTTGGTGCAAGCTCCCTAGCGCCAAGGGGAGTCAACATCAACAACCTTCTGATAGATCATCAAGTCCTACTGGATTGATAACCTTGGGTAGATTTCTCAAGGGAAAACTTCTGATGTCTACATCATAACCTTCCTCTTGGGGTTCACCAACACGTAGCCATCAAGCTGTTTTCTGGCGCCGTTGCCGGGGACTTGGAGGCTATTGGAAAGGGGAGTCTCTCAGTTCCAATCTCTTTACTTTGTTTTTTGTCTTGTTTTAGTTTTGTTTTGCTTGCTGTTAAAATCAAAAACCCAAAAAAATTAAATTCCTGCATCTAGTTTTTAATTTCGAGTTGCCCTGCTGCTAAAGTTGATAGTCTTGCTCATGATGTTGAAATGCTGAAAATAAAAGCTATTCCTAGTGATATTAGAGAGAGTAAAACACTCAACGCTATCCAAATTAAAATTGATAATAACATTAGGATGCTTGCTGAACTTCATGAAAGATGGGAGAGAGAAGAAAGAGAAGCTGAAATTGCTGAACAAAATAGTGTTGTTAGAGTTTACACTATTTTTACTAATGAAACAAATGTAGCCTCTAGTGCTAATGCGCCCTACTGTTAGTGAAAAGATAATAAGTGTTGGAAATGTCTCTACTACCTCTACAAAAAGTTAAATTGCCTGATAGCACTACTTTTGTTCCTAGTAAAAGTGCTGAAATTTTTAGAGGTGTTGGTGATAATTGCTCCATTGTTTTTTATGACAACAACTTCAATTTCGAAAATTGTAACATAACTGAAGTCATCATGTTCTTGCAAAAGCTAGCTAAGAGTCCTAATGCTAGTAAATAAATATGGCTTTTACTGAACATATTATCAAAGCTCTCATGCATGCTAGGGAAGAGAAATTAAAACTTGAAGCTTCTATCCCTAGGAAGAAGATGAAATACTCACATGATACTAGTGTCAAGACAAATTATGGTTTTGGATTTTCTGGTCTTGACAATACTTGATGCATCTCTTCATGCCTAGCTCAAAGGCATTAAAGAAAAGCACTTCTGGGAGATAACCCATGTTTTTATTTGTTGTTTTATTTTTGTTTTCTTGAGTCAAGGATGCTTGTTTACCTCTGTAGCAACTCCTTTGTATCTTTTATTTGCTGTTTTGTTGTGCCAAGGAGAGTTACTAATGCAAAGTTGGTATTTATTTTCGGGACTGCATTGGAACAGATTGCTGTTCATCACCGTTTAATTCAGTAGAAAATCAGAAAAAATCGAAAAATGCTGAAACTTTTTGTGCATGTTCCTGATGATGTTACGCAACTTTCATTATTTCAAAGGTTTTTCATCTGAGCATCGTAAGTGCCTCGAAAAAATTCGTCATTACAGACTGTTCTGGTTTGACAGATTCTGTCTTTTATTTTGCATTCTCTCTTTTACAAGTTTTTAAGTGGTTTCTTTTCGTGTAAAAGTGCCCACTTGAGCCTAGTAACAGTGGCTAATGTTTAAAATAGTTGGCTTGTGAGTTTTGTCTTTGCTAGAACTTCGAAGTATTATCTTTTAGTGCACTAACCTGCTAATGAGAAAAGCTGTTAAGTTTTGGTGTGAAGGAAGTTTTCAAGTGTTGATAGAGGAGAATGATATTACATGATCAAGAAGAGTGAAGAGCTTAAGCTTGGGAGGCTTACCTCCCCAGCATATTTCAAGAAGACTCAAGCATCTAAGCTTGGGGATGCCCAAGGCATCCCCTTCTTCATCTACAAATTATCAGGTCATCTCTAATGGTGCTATATTTTTATTGCTTCATACTAGTGTACTCTTCCTTGGAGCGTCAGTGTGTTTTTGTTTTCAGTTTGTTTTGTTTTGTTTGCTGTGCTATACTTGTTGGATCCTAGTATTCATGTTTGGGAGAGAGACACGCTCCACTTTTCATTAGAATACTCTTGTGCTTCACTTATACTTGTTGAGTATTCCTGTCTAGTTGCTGTTATTGCTGTTAGCTCTCAGTTTTTCATGTATCTGTTGTTAGAGCTTTCAGTTTCTTTTGAAGAAAGTACTCTCTTGCTTCACTTATATCTGTTTGGAGAGTTGTCAAATAAGTTGATTGGTGTTTGGTTGGACCAGAAAAATGCTATGCATGTGGTAGTGGTATAAAATGCTTACATGAATCTTGTTAGATCGTTGTCTTGATAATTTGATGCTTGCCAATTGTTTTGAGCTGTCAAGTAATTAATGTTTAAGCTTGTGCATCATGTAAGTAATGGCTATTAATGAAGAACTACTATAAGGATTTTCTGCTATAATAATCTGTTGCATAATTGGAAGTCCATAGTAGTCTAGATAATTTTTGGATGAAGGCTATGTGTTAACAAGGAAGACAGTGGGAGTCTATGGTTCGTCAAACCTTGTGTTTTATGTACACTCTTGCTATTCCAGTTGATAATGATGTTTGCTTATAATAACCTTGCTAGCCTAAACTCTGTACTAAGAGGGAATGCTTCTTGTACATCCAAAACCTTGAGCCAAATCCATGCCACCTGTGTCCACCATACCTACCTATTATGTGGTGTTTTCACCATTCCAAGTAAATTTCTTCATGTGCTATCTACTAACTACTCAAAACTGTTACATTTCCTTTTTGTGTCACTACTTGAAAAGCTCATAAGGACGTAGTAGTGAGATTTGTCATCTTCCATGCTAATTAATTTACAAGGATTGGCAGCTTCATCTGCTTCTCCACCTTTTATTTTGCATTAAAGAGCTGGTTAGTCCACCCTATAAATAAATAAATAGACACTCCTCCATGGTGAATGTTGGTGGGCACCCGAGGATTCGGTTAGCCATGGTTTGTGGAAAGTAAATGGTTGGGAGGAGTGTCACCAATAAGTGCTTGTTACAAGTGCAGTCCTAAAAACTCTCGGAACCGCTCTAAAAGTTAGTTAGCCATGGAAGATGACAAGTACCTGCTATTTGATTTGTTGACACCTGTATACACCATTACCTTACAAAACAATATTTTATGCTCCCTATATGCCTTCGGGAACTACAGCTCTAGCACATGATGTTAATCCCTGCTTCCCTCTGCGAAGGGCCTTTCTTTTACTTTTATGTTGAGTCAGTTTTCCCACTTCTTGCTGTCTCCTTAACCAAACATCATTGTCAACTCCAGTATAATAGTTTTTACATAACTTTGTGTTTGGTTGATCATATTCTTTGCATTGACATTATCTATATGATATACATGTTGAAAGTTGAAGCAAAAGATGAAGCTATTATCTTCCTTTGTGTTGATACAAACACTTTCATGTTGAAAGTTATTGCTGCTGTGAACTAACTATTATGTTAGACTATTATATCTCTAAATGTTTTATAGTATTATTCATGAAAGTTTGCACTTGTGTGATCACTTATGTTTACTCTTTATTTACTTGCTTGCAAACTATAGACCATTGGCTTGGATCACTTCATTCAGATCATGTGCATTACATTGTTATTTGATCAAAGATTGTGTTGGTAGCATGTCACTTCAAAAATTATCTGTTTTTATCGTTTACCTACTCGAGGACGAGCAGGAACTAAGCTTGGGGATGCTTGATATGTCTCAAACGTATCTATAATTTTTGATGTTCCATGCTGATATTATATCAATTGCTACATGTTTTGGTTATACTTTATATTATTTTTATGCATTTGCTGGGACTAACCTATTAACAAGATGCCACAGTGCCAGTTCCCTGTTTTCTGCTGTTTTTGGTTTCAGAAAATCTATTAAGGAAATATTCTCGGAATTGGACGAAACAAAAGACATCGTCAATAATATCACGAGGAGATCACGGAGTCCAAAGGGGAGTCGGAGCAGACCCACCAGGGGGCCACGCCACACTAGGGCGCGGCCCAGGGTGGGCCTGCGCCCCCCTATGGCGTGGTGGCCCCCCTCGGCCACCGACGCCGCCTCTTCGCCTATATATTCCCCGCGACGCTAAAACCCTATTACGGTCGATCATATTCCACGAAAAGTTCCGTCGCGGCCATCATCGTCAATCTCAGATCGGAGGAGTTCTGAAGCTCTTCCCGGCACCCTGCCGGAGGGGAGATCATCACCGGAGGGCTCTACATCACCATGCCTGCCTCCGGAGTGATGCGTGAGTAGTCCACCCCTGGACTACGGGTCCATAGCAGTAGCTAGATGGCTGTCTCTCTACCTTGTGCTTCCATGTTTAGATCTTGTGAGCTGCCTAACATGATCAAGATCATCTTATTGTAATGCTAGATGTTGTGTTTGCTGGGATCCGATGAATATTGATACCATGTTTATTCAATTTGTTTATCTATGTGCTCTTGATCTTGCATGCTCTCCGTTGCTAGTAGATGCTTTGGCCAAGTAGGTGCTTGTGACTCCAAGAGGGGGTATTTATGCTCGATAGTGGGTTCAGTCTCTAGATATCTGGATCAGTGACAGAAAGGTCTAAGATGGTAGATGTGCTGTTGCTACTAGGGATAAAACATTGGTGCAGTGTCCAAGGGCACTTGTATTGATTACATTACACACTTTACTTCATGCAATAATCTGTTGTTAGCAACTTAATACTGAATAGGATGCGGATGCTGCCTTGAAGGTGGATTATTTAGGCATAGATGCTGTTGGAATAACGGTCTATGTATTTTGTTGTAATGCCCAACTAGATTTCATAGTAGACATCTTGGCATGTATTGCATTGTTATGCCCTCTCTATTTGTCAATTGCCCAGCTGTAATTTGTTTACCCAACATGCTAGTATCTGTTCCGAGAGAGACACCACTAGTGAACTGTGGACCCTGGTCCAATTTCCTCATACTGTTTACACAACCTGCTGCAATCATCTGTTTCCTGTTACTTGCTGTTTTCCTGCTGTTTTCCACACCATACGTTTAACTCTTTGTTTCTGCAAGACCGGAGAGATTGACAACCTCTCTGTTTCGTGTTGGGCAAAGTTTTGGTTTGTGTCTGTGCAGATTCCACGTTGGTGCAAGCTCCCTAGCGCCAGGGGGAGTCAACATCAACAACCTTCCGATAGATCGTCAAGTCCTACTGGATTGATAACCTTGGGTAGATTTCTCAAGGGAAAACTTCTGCTGTCTACATCATAACCTTCCTCTTGGGGTTCACCAACACGTAGCCATCATGCACCCACATGAAACACTCTCATAGCCATATCTTACCACCTTTGAGACATGTGGACCCAAATACAACACTCCTAACTATGTGTATGTTGTAGGATCCACATGATAGTTCTAGGTCAAGTTGTCTAGTGCGGTGCATGTGGATTCTAAATGTCTAGTAGATCATATAGGTATGTATCTACCTCCTTTCGGACATATGGACCCACATGCAACACCCCTAACCATCTCTACCCCAACACATCTAGGACATGTGGACCCACATGTAACACTCTCATAGCCATATCTTACCACATTTGGTACATGTGGACCCACATGTAACACTCTCATAGTCATATCTTACCACTATCTTGACCCCAACACATCTAGGACATGTGGACCCATATGCAACACTCTCATAGTCATATCTTACAACTTTGAGATATGTGGACCCACATACAACGCTCCTACCTATGTTGTATGCAGTAGGACCCACATGATAGTTCTAGGTCAAGCTATCTAGTGCCGGTGCATGTGGTTATAAATGTTTAGTAGGTCATATATGTATCTAAAACCTTTAGTACATGTGGACCCACATGCAACACTCTAGCCACCTTAACCCATCACATATAGGTCATGTGGATCCACATGCAACACTCATAGTCATATCTAACCACCTTTGGGACATGTGGACCCACATGCAACACTCCTAACGATGTTGTATGTAGTAGGATCCACATGATAGTTCTAGATCAAGCCACATGCAACACCTCCAGCCATACAAGATGCACATAATGTCTTGTATTTTTTATGTTTATTAATGTGCTATAACCATCAATTTTTTTTGATGAAAATGGGTTTATCAATATTTTAATTTCATGTTGTTAATTTCTGCGAATTTATTTTAAATTATTTGGTACTCAATTTCTATGATTAATGAGTCAAAGAACGATCGAAATCTTCTCCATATAGCTAGCTAGGACATGTGTTGCGTGTGTTATTTATATACAGTGTGACCCATCCATCGAAACGGGATTTGGTGCACATGGGCACCAGCGATCCCGGTTTTGAATTTGTTTTAAAAATGGTACTTTTGAGTTTCAAAAAAATCTAATTTTTCTAAACATGAATATGTATATATGGTATATAACTTGTGCAAAGTTTAGGTTGAAAAATTTTTATTTCTGGCTACAAAAAAATAACAAATGTGTGTATCTATAAATTGTAAAAACAGCCCATATTCTATTAGGAAATTGTCTTTTTTGTGTAGCCTTAAATAAAACGTATTTCGGAACGAAATTTGGTGCATATCTAGATAATATGTATATGTACGCGTATACTTTTTTCAGAAGTTTTTGGAACATACAAATGCGATTTTTATTTATTTTTAGAAAATGGGATTACCGGTGCCCATGTGCAAAAATAACTTTCCGCCATCCCTTTGCCTCAACTATGAATGACACAAAAATTCTAATATTATCTAACAAGATGGTTACTACATGACCGAGACGTGACTAGCACAGCGGCTTCGCTCCTTGTGTTGGTCTCGAGAGACCTAGGTTCGAATCCTAGGAGCCCCCAATTTTGCTGCCTTTTTCAACAAGCCAGCCTTCGGCTGGCTCCGGGAGTCTCGAGCTCTGCTCGGCTCCAGCAAGCGGTCGGCTTGGCTCCAGCTAATAGGCTATGCGTGATCGGTACCGTTGATATGTTTAGGGGCGGCGCACTGAAGCAAGCCTCGTGAATCAAAGGCACCGCTTTGGGCACATCCACAGCAAAATCGCTGTATAAGTTCATGTGCAGGGGTGATGTGTTGTCAATGTTTGCAGGGTTCATGTTGAGTTACTTAGGTCGTACAAAAGGATCTAGAGTCTCCGACCTTACATTGTCTCAAGATTTTAGCTAGTGTATTTATCAACCTAGTTAGAACTGGCATATTGGATAAAGCACAGGCTGCACAGCAAACCAAAGCCCTATAATCCAGGCAGGTCGTTGAACGTATGCCTAATTGTAGTGCTGTATAAGCACGTCTCATCCAATTCCATCGCAGCATCGCTAGCAAGCAGTCGGCTTCGGCTGGCTCCGGGAGTCTCGAGCTCTGCTCGGCTCCAGCAAGCGGTCGGCTTGGCTCCAGCTAATAGGCTATGCGTGATCGGTACCGTTGATATGTTTAGGGGCGGCGCACTGAAGCAAGCCTCGTGAATCAAAGGCACCGCTTTGGGCACATCCACAGCAAAATCGCTGTATAAGTTCATGTGCAGGGGTGATGTGTTGTCAATGTTTGCAGGGTTCATGTTGAGTTACTTAGGTCGTACAAAAGGATCTAGAGTCGCCGACCTTACATTGTCTCAAGATTTTAGCTAGTGTATTTATCAACCTAGTTAGAACTGGCATATTGGATAAAGCACAGGCTGCGCAGCAAACCAAAGCCCTATAATCCTGGCAGGGCGTTGAACGTATGCCTAATTGTAGTGCTGTATAAGCACGTCTCATCCAATTCCATCGCAGCATCGCTAGCAAATTAAATCTCCTAAAGATATTTTTGCCTGGTCTCACTAGTCGCTACGGCGGTCGCAAGAAGAAATATAAGTTGTTGAGCTTCTGCTGTTTGCACTTCAGCTCATTGAGGTTTACCAGTATTACTTTTTTTTGTTCGTGTGAACTAGGGGTGTAAACGGATAGGATAATATCCGCCCCGTATTCGATTCCGAAACAGTTTTGAAGAATCCATATCCGGTTTTAAGGAATCCGGCGGATAAGTATATCCGATTCTAAACTTGATACCCGGATATGGTATAGGATATGGTATGGAAAATAGCCTATAATATGGATTATCCGAAAAGTAAATAGGAGTATCCGATGGTTTTAATCGGAATCATCCGATTTTTCACCGAAATGTCTAACCTAATAGAGCATAATTTGCAGTTAGTGAGTTGTCGAATTCGTTCGTTGAAGATCAACTCACTTAAATAGTCATTGTATAGACGATGGAGTACAAGCTTTGTTAGTTACTACTCCCTCCGTTCGGAAAAGGATGTCTTTGCTTTGTCTATATTTGGATGTATGTAGACATGTTTTAGTGCATGCATGTATCCGGATTTGGACAAATCAAAGACATCTATTTCCGAACAGAGGGAGTAGGTTATTGAAAAAAATTAATTACTATGGAGTACAATTTTTAATTGTATGGTTTGACAATTTACTTATGTGCATATCTATCCGGTTAATTTTGTTTCCACTCCAAATCCGCCCCGTTTCCGCTCCGAATCCACCACCACATATATCCGTCTCCGAATCCGCAGCTGGTCATTATTCGCTCCGATCCAAATCCGATGAAAAAATATGGTAAAGGATATGGTAGAGGCAAAATCCGATCCGATCCGATCCGTTCACATCCCTAGTGTGAACTGTCAAGTGTATCCGTGAATTTTGATGCAAAGCCTTCAATCGTATTACTAGAGACATAATCATGCATTTTAGCAGAACTTTCAACACATAATTTTGTGTAAGATGCACATCATGCATTCATGATATTTTTCTACACATGCATTTGCTTTGGTGCATGCACATGCAGGCTTGCACAGTTGCACGTATGGTTCCTGGAGCGTTGTGTAATGTGTATGGCATGGTTAGGCGGAAAGTCACTTTGTCCCAAGCTCCAGCGCTCCCTATATTTTAAAATTCAAAACGTATACTTAAAAGTTTCAAACAAATCTGAAAAAAATCAGATGTAGTCAAAGATGCGGAATTCTATATATTATGGGCTACACAAAAATGACAAAAATTTGTATATTTTAGACATTTGAACGTGTGTACTCTGATCAAACATTTGTCATTTTTGTGTAGCTAAGAATATAAAATATTTCAAACTAAAATTTTGAACATTTGTGGGATACATCATTAAAAACATGGATGATTTTTTCTAGATTTTGAACATTTCTTATGACCCGAATTACAAAAGGACCAAAAATCTGAACGAATTTTCGGTTAAAACCGAATGCCCAGGCCTAGCAGTAGCGTATGTATTTCAACCACCCATATTCCATTATAAACTGATATTAGAACAGAACGGACAATCCAGGTTCAAAAAGCAAAGACAACGTCTCTCTCGAGCACATGTCAACACTACCAAGTGCTTGTTGAATCTAATTGGCCATAAAAATCTTAAGCGCTAGCCCGGTGTTATGAGTAATTAAGAGGATAATGTGAACTAACCATTGCAACTGAAACTGGGCAGAGTGTCACCTTTTGACATGTTAATGGCGCAGCAATGGGCAACAATGAAGTAGTGCTCGGCGATGATCAATGGTAAACTGCGTAAAACCTAACTAAATCTTTTGAATGATCAAAGGAGGAGACAAGCTGATTAGCATTATATTGACACTCAAATTTTCACAAAACATGAGGTAGAAAAAAAATATTTGTCCTGTCCAGCCCTACATGTTTCCCCACACTAGGCCACCACGTTGATGTGGGCTGTGACATGTGAACTACGAGAGAGCCCAATTCGCTGGCCCATCTAGTTCAGCGAAGCAGATAATTGCTAATGAACAAAAGAAAATGTTTTAACGGCTCGTTGGCCTTCCACGAAAAAAAGGAGTAGGAGTACTCCGGCTGCAGACGCAAACCCAAACCAAGCGAAAAATATCCACCGAATCTCTTCTTTTGCTCCTCGCGGCCGCGGCGACCGGAATCCAAGGTGACGATGGCGTGCCGAGCCCTCGCGCTCCGCTCCGTGCTCCTCCCCGAGCCCCTCCACCACCTCAGCCTACGCGCCGCCGCGTCGGCTCCGGCGGCGCGGTCTCCCTGTAGCCGCCGCACCCGCCCCCGCCGCAACCTCCGCTGCTGCTCCACCAGCTCCAGTGAGAGCGGGGCTGGGGACCCGGGACAGCCGCCGCAGGAAGCCGTGCTGGAGGCCATCTCAAGTGAGGAGCTCCCCCAATTCTCTCCTCACACTTCCTTCCTCGGTAGTAGGAGTATCTTTGTTAGTTAATGGAATAATGGCGTTGCTAGTGCTATAATTTTCGGTGCTTGCGTGCTTCTCCTCGACGGAGTTGGAATGCCGGGGATTGCTATTGCTATACGTTAGCTGATTCGGGATGCTTATATACTTGGGACTTAGGGAAATACTTGACGATTGAGTATTGTTCTTGATGGAATTGGATGAATACTTCTTCTTCTCCTTCTAAGCCTTTTGTCTCAAACAAGTTGGGTAGTCTAGATATGAAAACCTTTCACGAGAACCCATGGGACTGGCTAGTTTTTACGTCGGCTCGTCAAGCCTATCACAACCCTTAGATATGAAACCTTTCACGAGAACTTCCCAGTAGGTCACCCATCCTAGTACTACTCTCGACCAAAAGGGTTTCATACCCATGGGATTGGCTAGTTTTTACGTTGGCTCGTCAAACCTATTGTAGAATTATGAGATTGGCGGAATTGGTGGATGTTGTATTGAGCCTCATGGGCGAGTATATATGGGGTACAAGACTTGGAGGGCAAGAAGCCTCTCCTAGAGATAAGGTAGGAGACGGATTACAAATCCTATACTACCAAATATAGCTATACCGAATATATCTCTAACATCCCCCGCAGTCGTAGCGGTAGCGTCGTGAACAACTGGAACGTCGCGGACGGTCAGACTGGAGAGAAACCGAAGTATAATCCAGTGGGCTGACATCCCCCCGCAGTAGGAGCGGTAACGCCGTGGACGGTGTCGCGGCGCCGATGCTTGGACTGTAGAGGAAGCTGATGAGGAGCTCAAGTGAGGTGATAGCCCTTGTTGCCGATGTCGAGGGAGCCGAGAGCGTTGGGCGGTACAGCCTTGGTCGGGGTAGCCGTGCGAGGGGTTGCCGTGGTCGATGTCGTGGTCGGGGTTGCCGGTGTCGAGGTTGACGCAGAAGAAGCCTCTCCTAGAGATAAGGTAGGAGACGGATTACAAATCCTATACTACCAAATATAGCTATACCGAATATATCTCTAACACCTATCACAACCCTCCTCCTTTACCCAGGCTTGGGACCGGCTATGACTAGAAGACATAGGCGGAGTTATGGAATTGGATGAATACAATATTTTATTTTACGGAATGGGCAATATGTGGTTTACTTTAGTGACGTAATGATATGCTAACAATTGTGCGTACCAGTTTTTTCATGGTACTTGCTTGCGGCCAATATACGGGTATAGGCAGGACCGCAAGAGTAGACGGTGGCACGAGAAAGGAGAAGCAGGCAGACAATAGGAGAGGGACGCCGTGTGGGCATGCTTGATCAAGAAAGATGTGTTGGCATCTGATGGAGTCAAGTGGAGAGCAGACCAGGAGAGATTATTTGCTTTAGGGGAGGTCGATTTGAGTGGTTTTCAGCCTGGAAGTTTAAGGGAGGTATCAGTGGGGTAGATGAACTCTGTTATTTTGTTTGGAATTACAATCCACCGATACTTGCTCATACCATGCTGGTGCCATATCGGGTACATATTGTGATTCTAGTACCTTTGGCGGAGTATCGCGTAACGCAGATTCTAATCATCGGCTGCAATGATTAATTATTTGTCATCCATATGCTACCTCCTGGTCTTCGAGATGATAGCTTCATTGTACACAAAAGAAAAACTCCATGACAATTTGATAGAATAATTACGTGATTAGATATAGAGGTTGACTGTGGTTCCCATGTTTATACAAGGGTGGGGCCATGGTCAAGGGTGGGGCCATGCTTGGCACCAATATGAAATTGATGGGTTGAGATGATTTTATCTTCTACTGGTCAAGGCTATGAGTGGCCACATTCTCAGTATACATAATAGACTACCGTGTGTGGCTACATTGCATCCTAAGATAGTTGAGATATACTTTTCCCCTTACTGTTTGCTTCTTAAGAGGTGAATTGCAGTGAGCCCAAAGTTTTTGTCTTGAGTGTGCCATTATTGCATTATTTCCGTCCATTACTAATTTTTCTTTTGTTAAACAGAGGTGGCAATGTCTAAAGGAAGGGTTGCGCTTACCACAAATATGGTCATAGGTGGTACTGTCAAAGATGATTCAGGTGATGAATGGCTTAATCTGGATCAGAAGGTAATCCACTTAATATCCGACATGTCGTATTGGTTGTTATGGTTTCAGTGCAAGATGACCTGCAATAGCTTTACAGGGAACAGCTTTATATGAAATCCGCTGTGTACCAAAGTTTATCCAGAAAATGCCCCATAAATCATTTTGTATGCCAATGTTGGATCTCTACGTCTGCTCCTGGTTTAATGAAATTGTACATTTGAGAAGCCATATCAAGTATTCAAGTTATTACTCGGTATATCATTTGAAATTGCATACAATGAAAATAGCCATGCAGACGGCATTTTCTACATGTGTATATCATTTTATGAGTACTCCATGGCTACACTAATTATGTAGGTGCATACAAATCCATTGCTTTGATCTCTCAGTTTTTCAACTAATTTTTCTAGGGAACCATGGAAGGCCCAAAGTTTTGATTCTTACTTTAGGCATCCTTAATACTCTACTGTTCAATTTCACAGGTGAATTCATATCCCACAGACAGAGGATTTACAGCAATTGGTATTGGAGGTGAAGATTTTGTTCACGCAATGGTTGATGCTGTTGAATCAGTTCTTCAAGAGCCAATTCCCAAGGTTGGTGTTTGCATTTCTTGAAGAAATTCGTTAACTACAAGTAATGATTATTAACACACAAAAAATTGATTAATGAAAATATTATGCACTGACCTAGATTCAGACGTTTGAGTAATATTTATAGCATACTTAAGGGGCTGGGAAACTTCATTGCTTATATTGCATCAATGCTTAAGTTCATCGGATATATCTTTGGCTAATCTTTTCCTTGTATGGATTTCAACTCGGTTTGTACAGGGCCAAGTTACTCAGAAAATATCTTCGAGGGGGAAATATGTTTCTGTGAAAATCGGACCAATTCGTGTGGTTTCTAGTGAGCAGGTAGCAGCCTGTTTCCTTGTTATCAAATATATTCTACTAAGCAACCGAGATGTCCAATTCTGGATATTTATTTTTGTTTTGCGTGTACATGATATAATTGTTTTTGTTTTGTTCAGGTCCAGGCTGTCTATCGCGCCATGAGAAGAGATAACAGGATGAAATACTTCTTATGAATTGCAGTTAGTCAATTACACAATCCTTAACACTTTTATGTCTTCCATCTTGTAACACCAGCATCCTGTTATTCATAATGTACTTATAACTTGCAAGTACCATGTCAAATGCGAAGATAGTGCTGTTTTTCAGTTCTTTGGCCCTGTGTGACATGAAGTTTCTCCACTGTAGGCTGGAGCTACTGTGAACTGAAAAAATGGCAACAACTTTTTCGCAACACTTTGGCCCAAAGAGAAATTGCTCCATTGCAGACTGCAGACTCTCCATGCCCTACGACGTAGCTTAATGGTTTCCATTACAGTGTAGTGATCATGTTTACTTCTTTTGTATGTTTAAAGTTGCATGTTATAGTTTTGGAATTTTTTGAAATGTGTACAAAATCTGTATCCATGGCAGTTTAATGCTCCAAAATTCTCAATACAAGTCTTTCACGTCATGTTGCCAGAGCAAATACAGGCTTTTTTTTGCAATACGATGATATCATTTCTGAACTACCCCAGCTCGAAGTTGGTTTATTTTATTGAAAGTAACACCAGTTATTCAGTGTTGTTGAAGCGAAAACAGGGTATGTTTACAGAGCATAGCTACGTTCACAACTTTGCTAAAATTGTCTGCTTCAAGATAAAATGTGATTGCTCTACATCACTGCCCGGCGGTAGTAACTCTATGCCCGGCGGTAGTTTACTGATCGTTTGATGGACACCTGGATCTCATTTCCATCTGCAGCATGAGATTCAAGCAGGAACATTCCTTTTTACGGATTACCTGTGAAATGCCGACATAAAAGTAACATTATAATATAAGTCAAAGATAGCATATTTCCATGTTCATGTGGTGCTTGCCATTTGGGAGTTAAGCATGGTCTGCATTGATCAGAGTAATGGTAGAAATCATCATGGCTCACCACTTGGCAACGATGGCTGGGCTTGCGGGACGCTATACTGTTTGTCTTCCTCGTAATAGCGGTTGAACCCTAGAGTATCCTTGATCTCCTGAAAAGATGGCAAGCTGCTAGGTGGGGGTACGCCCCACCTTTTATTGCGACTAGAGCATCCTGCATATCAGAGATTCATGTATTAAACAGAAAGTAGTGCTTCACACTCCAAACTGAACAGGTACCTATGGCAACTACTACACTCGTACACAATGTGACGAGAATATCACATGCATTGAAAAAAATGTTATGTGCATCCCTCATGCTTGTCCCATCATTGTGCTATAGAAGATCTGCATGCAGCTATTCTATAAAGACGTCACAGAATACGTTCTTACACTTGTGTGCTGTGTAGATTTTCAAGGAACGCTGTACACAACATTTTAAATCTCATAAAGCTGGAATAGTTGTCAAAACATTGAAAAATCTTCACCGCAAGATTAGAGGGCATTACAAATTATGGTATCATATACTTAAATTTGGCTAAAATGCAAAAAAAAAAAACAAAGGATACTGTGTATAAACATTAACCAAGGGTTTGTGCAAGTTGAATGGGAGACATTCGAGAAGGCTGTGAACAGGAAAGAGCACATAACCTAAAATAAAATAAAAATTGGTTCTATCTCACAAGTGAAGGTTAGCAGTTCCTTCTTAAACATTAATATAACAGACTCATCACCTGCCATGAATAAGCACGATTGTGTCAGGTTGGCAAGTTTGAGTTAGAAGTAGTAGAGGAAGAGAGGTCAGATATTTGTCTCCTCACACTAGATCCCATATCTTTTCTTGGAACCAGAGTCCAGTATTAACAGAAATATGAATTGTACACAATACAGACATAGGACAAGTACGCATCAAGTTCAAATTATAACAGATAGCCTGGCAGACAGTGCACACATTACGCATAACGAGGTAGAGTATTATTTATCATGCTTCTATGGATTCACATTACTCGAGACAATAATTGGGGATTGCTAGAGAATATTGAAGAATATGACCGTGAAAACAACAATTACTGGACCCAACGATTTACTAATAGTCTGTTGACGATGAAATGTAGGAGGCATCTAGCCGACAGTGTGCATTGACCAACAAAGGAGGATATGGGGGGAGCGGGGGGGTTCTCCAAAGATTGGGGTGTCATAAGCATTGAACAACTTAATCATGTTGTACATAAGGGAATCAAAACTGCCAGGTGGTTTTCTTCTAAGCCATGCATAAGATCAGTAACAATAAAACACTGAACGCACTACACATTTATAAATAACATACCTCCATTGCACGCATTGATACCCCAATTAGGGACAACGGGTAGACTACAAGACTGAAACCAATCTTCTCAAGTTCAGCAGGGGTCAATATGGGAGTTTTACCACCACCTTCTAACATGTTAGCCTGCAGAACAAAGCACAAGGTATAAAATGTAATGTCTAAATCTTTCTGCTAGAGAAAATAAAAAAATTACATGTAAATAGAAAAGGGAACATTCGAAGCAGCCCTCATTTGTGCAGAAATATTAGCAAGAAAAGTAAACAGAAGCATACATGTAGCCAAGCTACACATGACATATCCCTTCCACGCCTCTATTTCTAATTGTAAGCATATACCTACTTGGTAAATATGAAAAAATAGAGATGATGGAACGAGCCATTTCACTAGACACAACGTCAAAACTTATTCAAGCTAGCTTGTCGAAATCTAGATTATTCACGGTTTCTGTTCATGCAATGTTGGCTTCAAATTAATAAATAAAGAATTGCTTCCCAAGGGTGCAGTCTTCCTTTTTATGTGTATCCTAATCAAATTCATTGGCATAACAGAATATATTTAAAGGTTAGGACAAGATGGAATACAAGCATGAAGAGAAAAAAATGTTATCCTAAAACACAGGTAGAACATCTAACCATCTTTGGTACAATAATAACTCTTGAAGATTCTTTCAAGTATCTCGAAAAAAACACAGGTCAAACATCTAACCATCTTTGGTACTCCAGGTGCGATGCACAGAAGGCCTTCATCTCTTCTATTGAAGCTAGGGCATCAATAAATAGAACATCTGCTCCAGCATCAGCAAAAGCTTGTACTCTCCATAATGCTTCATCAAGAGAAACTGCTTGACGAGAATCTGTCCTTGCCACAATAACAATGTCAGAGGAACTTTCTTTCCTGGCGTCTATAGCAGCTTTTATGTGCATGACTGCTTCCTCCCTTGAGATGACTTTCCTTCCTTCAGTGTGCCCACATGCTTTTGGTGCCACCTTCAAAATTTAATATATCATATGCATGAAAAGGTCAAAACGGAAAGTTCAATCACTCAAGTCTTCTGTTCATCTTGTTATAGACCAACGTAGGCAAATTAAAATAAAATGGAACGGGTACCTGCATAAATGTATGATTTGATTTCAAACACACAAAAGCACTAAGACCATAGCATTTTGCATTCTATAGTGCTTAATAGACTGAACATCAGAGCATGCCAGGCACCTACTTAGGTTGTTATGTTAAAATGATAGCTGAGACAATTTGGTGGAAATTGTCATATGAATATAGCTGAAATAGGTGACTGGGAGTGGAACAAGAATATTTATCACTGGATATATGATTCATCTGGAGTTCTACAGAAAATCAGAACTATCTTACAAAAGGACACCAGGACTATTCCAACATTACTTTCTTGCCCTTGCACCCTCCATAATGGCGTATAATACTGAAATGTATCTCAGCTTGCAGTACCCAAATGTGCCAAAAAAAAAAAGACTTTCACTATCCAAATGGACCAAATCATAACCAATGAATTAGATTAGGTGTTTTCACTTTAATATTTTAAGGATGGTGTTGTGGACATGGACATGGGTCTACCGTATCAAGGCAGGAGTAGCAGCGTGGGAGGAGTCCATGAAACAGAAGTATATTAGGAGTCTATTAGGAAAGTGTAGGATTAGGAAAGAGTCCAATTGTATAAGGAAAGGTCTAGGTCTAATCGTATTAGGACAGGTCAAGGCCAGAACGTCCATTATATAAGGATGCCATGTATCCACGTTGGGGAGAAGCAAGAACAATCAATCTAATCTCTGCCTAGTTATTCTCTCTTCTCAAACTATGTCTACGGAATCCCTCGCAGCCATGCCATCTGGCTATCTTTTGCACGGTAGTTATCCCGTTGTGGACTTTGGTATCAGAGCCGACCGCCATGGCTTCCGAAGCCAGCTCTTTCATGGAGAAATTCAAGGCCTGTGTTCAACCAATCTTTGACGAATTCAAGGTGCGCATGCTTGAGATCGTTGCAGAAAAGGAAAAGAGGCTGACAATGGCTTCAGCCGCCAACACGGCGGGTACGGCCACAACAATGTCAGTGCAGCCAGAAGTCGGCGCAGCAACGGAGACGTATCATCAAGAGGCAGCAGTGGAGGAGCAGCAAGAAGCAGAGACAGTGAAGCCAAACACGATGGTTGTCAGGCTCTTCACAGCGGTGGAGCTCATTGGAGCGATGGACATAAACAGGCCACATGTGGATCAGATCTGTAAGGAGGCATGCAAGGAGAGGGAGCTGCTGGGCAGGGAGAGAAAGCCACGACCACAAGAATTGGAGCCAGATTCGTGTGCAGCAGATTGCATGAAACAATCCAATGTTCATGCTCATCAATTCGAGATCAATCCAGGAGAAAGCGTTGGAGATAAGAGAAGATTTCTTCTGTTCAAGCATCCAGCAAATCAGGAAGATCAAGAGATAGACAAGTTCTACATGAGAGAATTGGGCAAGAAAACTAGCAAATCGTCAAACTGGAACAACAAACCCACATCAAAGTGGGGATATGAAGGCCTTCAACCCTGGCCGCCACCTTGCAGCTTGAGGACAAGACATGGGTCTACCGTATCAAGGCAGGAGTAGCAGCGTGGGAGGAATCCATGAAACAGAAGTATATTAGGAGTCTATTAGGAAATTGTAGGATTAGGAAAGAGTCCAATTGTATAAGGAAAGATCTAGGTCTAATCGTATTAGGACAGGTCAAGGCCAGAACGTCCATTATATAAGGATGCCATGTATCCATGTTGGGGAGAAGCAAGAACAATCAATCTAATCCCTGCCTAGTTATTCTCTCTTCTCAACCTATGTCTACGCAATCCCTCGCAGCCATGCCGTCTGGCTATCTTCTGCACGGTAGTTATCCCGTTGTGGATCTAAGTCCACAACAGATGGATTCTACAAATACATTCCTCGAATGCAGCTCCATGTAGTGGAAATTCGAATCCTAACCACTCACTACCTTCAGCAATAAGAACGTCTCTGAATAATATGTAATAAACTTATATGTACATATATATGTTTAGTTTATACACCCTACAGACCCACATTGAATATCTTCTTCAAACAAAGAAATAATCAAAGAATTGATAAATTGCTGGAACTCTGAGGGATAACCAAATATTTTCGAACATCTAGCAGCTTTTAGTTGCAAGATATAAGATCAAGGTTATTTCAATATCGGGATAAATCAGTTACTTCCTATTCTGAGAGATTCATACGGCTACTCACCACAATGTCCAAAAAAAACTGGATATGTCAAAAATAAGAACAGTGACTTTGACAAGTGAAGCAACAGATGTATGGAAAAAATTAGTACCTGATCTTCAAGCATAATTCCAGCCAACCCAGCATTCATATATCCTTTTACAGTTCTCTTGATGTTCATAGAATTTCCGTAACCATTGTCTCCATCACCAATCACTGGGACTGATACTGCTTCAGTGATTAGACGCCCTTGATCAACCATTTCCCCATATGAGATTAGACCAACATCTGGCAATCCAAGTCGCGCGGCAGAAACACAGAAACCTGAATGGAGAACATATATTAAGATTAGTGCACAAAGTACCTTCAGCAACCACCAAAAGTTACTCTCTCATGGAAGTGTGGAACCCTGGAAACGTTCAATAAGAAAAATACCATTCCCAACTGGTAATTTACATACTGTTCTTTTTTATCAACCAATTCAACACAACAGATTTAACTGGCTTATAAGTTTTAAGTTCTAGTTAAAACACCAAATATTATTGCAGCATTGAGCCAGAACAATGCCCTTATGCCCATAATAACATTTGCATTATGACACTCTGACCTAGAAAGGTCGCTGTAAGGTTACTCTTCAAGTTAGCTCTGCATCCAGTTTAAATTGGACATATAGTTATATAATATTTTGAAGTTTGTCAAGTGTCATGACGAAAAAACGCTAGTTTGCTTATTGCTAGCGAAATGCACACTATAGTCAGATAAACTTTAGCTCATACTATATTTTCCGTACTGGTAATCGAGGGGGGGAGATATGGACTATCCCTCCCTCCAGTGCGCAGATTTTTTGACTAATTAAAAGGATAATTCTTATCTTCCGAACAGGAAATGTCAGACTGTGAGTTGACTGGAACAGTTGAACTGAAACAATGCCGTGTTAATTAGACTGCTCAAAGTGCAATTGGATCTACTACTACTACTCAGTTAGTCACCGACTGATCTTCTCAACTAAACTTAAACCTCGCAAGGGTTTTAAGGCCACGACTGCGCACGAACATAATAACCAGGGAAACAAAGACAGTGCGATAAGCGTGCGAGGGAGAAAGGCGATCACGCACCGCCCATGAAGCAGATCGGGAACCCCGCGCGCTCGACGAGGCGGGCGCCGAGCGCGTCGAAGCAGCAGGGCGCCTGGTGAGCACCCGGAGACGCCAGGATCCGCCGGAGCGCCGCTGCCGGCGACTCCCCTGGGCGGATGCCGCGGGCGCCTTCTTCCGAGGCGAAGTAAGGGGCGCGGCCTGCCATCGCTGCGCGGCGGCGGAGGAGAGGATGCTGGCGGTGGGATCGGGTCGAGGAGGCGGAGGACTGGACTGGAGCGCGGCGAGGGGAAGAAGTGGGTGGTTGGTGTGGCTCGTCTGAGTCAGCATTAGTCAGCAAGTGGCGCATCGACGGATCCCCGTGACATTTTCTGTTTTTGAGTACTCCCTCCGATCCATTTCTCAACATTGTCTAGATACGGATGCATCTAGTCTAAACACTTAACTAGATACGGTAGACTAGATACATCATAAAGTTGAGGCCATTAATATGGATCGGAAGTTGTATTGTTTTTGATAACCCGTTACTTTTTTTTTTCATTGTATACTTTTGAGATACTCTTCCGCATGTGCCGACAAAACACCCGTTGGTTTCAAGATTTAACTTCAACTAGTACAATTACACGTGCAACGCACGTACCAAAACTTAGCCCGAATTTTCAAAAATATTCATGTGCACAAATAATATGTAAGCAAATTTAAAATTATTTCAAAACGTTTTGACATAGAAGGGATGATGGTGATTCCGTCACCTGTTCCTATAGTGTACCTTGTTAAAAAGCACTCTCTCTCTATTTTGATCATTATTGTCATTTGTTCCTACTGTGTACCACATCTCCTATTTTTTTATTCTACTTCACCGAGATGTGTACATCAAAAAACAAATTTATTTTAAACCTAATCATCAAGAACGTGATAAGTCATTCTCTATGAAAAGTAATTGCTGTCCGTCCCCGAATTGCATAGCTTAGCGAGTTGATCAGTGATAAATTTGTATAGCACCCCTCTTCAACTTTCGGAGAGAAAATTTTGCAATAATGACATTCGCATGCATTCCACAAGTAGATGGAATTCCACAATTTGACTGCAAAACATTGTCTCATTTTCATTAACTGAACAACTGTCATTTTTTTAGTACTGTAGTTCAGCTTTTGTGCTTCGTCAATTTGAGCTTATGCGGAAAGAACTAAAGCAACATGACAGAAGAAATAATTTTCTATCCCATGACAACAAAATTTAATCTTAGTCAAATTGCAACAGCAAACACCACAGGATAAGGAGTCTACTCCTCAAAAGTACCAAGCAAGTTAGACATTTACGGGTCATTGATGCCCTAGATTAATCCCCTCCAATCTTTTAAGACATGCACATATATTACTCCATCCACCCTCCAATCTTTTAAAATCGAAAGTGAAGCAACAGTCAATTGTCACACTAACCTAAGGCATTGACGAATTAACTCTAATATTCTAGAAACAGATTGCAGCAAAATAAAGTACTGTAGAAACAAAGTTATGGTAGATTGAGAGATCTGTTAGTGGACGGGAGGAGTGGAAGTAATATGGACGGATGGTCGGAGCCCAGCGAGACCCTGGAGCAGAGTGTACTTCTCAAACTTTTGAAATATTGCCGCGGATTCTGTTTTCGATGGAGCAACACAACAACATAGATGGTGGATGGAGCGGCACAAAAGATGCATAATCATATATGTGAGATGTGCATACCTGAACCATTTGATCGTAATGTGAACCTTTTCATCTCTATGGTATTGCTTGCGAGCAGAGAGCTTGTCCAACTCATTCGTCAGATGATCCGTAACACCAGTGTCAATATAACAGCTGGGGTCGACAGGATAGGATGACGTGGCGCCATGAGAGGATCCAATAGGGCGGTTTGTGGCCATGGCAGCTTGACGATCATAGAAAGTGCCTCACGATCATCTCGACGGAGCCAAACTAAATGACCGAAAAATCGTAACACTGAAACTCTGGGAAATAAAAGACCATTCGATGGTTCAAATCATACAACGATTTGGTGCCACCTTCCTCTGGCCGGCCGTGGCGGCGAGGGGTGGAAGCTGGGGTGATGTTCTTCTTCGAGCTTGGCGGAGTGGATGTGTTCTGTCAGTCGCAGGGTTTCGTCCGTGCTCCTCTGGCCGGCTGAGGTGGCGAGGGGAGGAGCCGGTGAAGCTCGGCGTGCTGTTTTTGGTGCAGGTGAGTCCTGGTGGTGTTCTTCTTCGGTTTCTCTGCCTTGGCCGGCCGTGGTGGCGAGGGAGGCGGTGTATGCCGGAGTTTGGGTGCTGTGGAGGGTGGGCCTCGTCGGAGCTGCGTCGGCTGGAAGTTTGGCGGTGCTGGGGAGAGGACTCTGTGGTCGTGGTCGTTCAGCGGATTCAGATTCCGTAGCGCGGCGGCGGATGGATGTTGCGGCCGTCTTCTTCATGAGGTGGAGTCTCTTCTCCGGTGGTTCGAGGTACGGCGATGGCGACTCCGGCTAGGTTTCTCGGGAGCGTCGGTGGTGGACCTGATTGCGTTCTTTCCTGGAGGCTCGGGGTGCTCGGTGCTTTTTGCAGGGACTCCGTTGTAATTTCGTTTTCTTTGGTGGATCGCCTTGTAATCTGTACTCTGCTTCCTTCTTTATAAATCAGGTCTTTTCAAAAAAAAAAAAACAACTTGATTCAGCCTTGGACATGCAACAGTCATTTCTCACTAATCAGTCTAATCACAGCACAATATTCTACGTACAAACGGTGCTGAACTCCTAATAACCAGAAGCTTATGGTCTCCTGTTCGATTCAAAATAATACTGTACGATCAAAAGAACAACCAGATGCAATGCATGAGCTCCTGACAACCAAAAACAAATCAGAGAGGACAAAAAAAGCACAAACCTATAGGCACCATTCGCACCTTGAAACAGCAACCAACTATGGCAGAAAAACGGGAATATAAATTTATCTTCACATATTAAGTCCAGACGGTGCATCAGCCAAAAAAAAAAGACACATAGATCCGTGGCAGGGGGACTGGAGAGGAGCAGAAACGGGAGAGCAGATTCGACAGAGCCGTGTTTTCAGTCGGAAGAGGGCCGGGAGCAGAAGAAGGCGCAGGCGCCTCTGCAGTTGCACGATGCGGAGCCGGCGGGATGCGCCATGGAGGAGGCGGTGGTCGCCGACGACGGCGCAGCGGCTGCCGGTCGTAGCAGGACGCGGGATCTCGCCTGGGACGGGGGCGGCCAGGGCTGCGGGCCTCCATATCCATGGATCCGCCGCAGACGGGCTCCGGTGCCGCCGCATCCGGCCTCCGGTGCCGTGACGAAGAGAAGGGCGTTCAGGGCGAGCTCGATGCGGAGGCCTCCAACCGCAGGCTCGCATCTAGGCGCCGCGCAGGGAGGTACGGGAGGCCTTCGTGCTGGCCGCCGGCGCCGCAGCAGCCGTGACCGTCACGCACAACCTGAAGCCCCTCCACAGCCCCGTCGTCGGCGAGACAATCTCCTCCGCTCGTTTGATTTTTGCGCTAGAGACAGACAAGGGAAAGAGAAATTGCGTACCGGTTCGCTTTTCTGGTGTGTTGAGGTGCTCAACACCGTTAGGACGATCCCAATGGTCGATTGGCAATTGAACGCGTGTGATTTAATGTATCCGTACATGTTTCCTCTTTTAATAGTAGTATAGATGACTGTCAAGTACTCCATGCTTTCAAAAAAAATTGTCAAGTACTCCTATATGATGATTATTTGATAGAAAAATGGTATCATCATTTACTGTTTTTCAACACGATAGCAATTTTGTGCAACATAATCGAGGAGGTATAGTTGCTCAAACTTTTGGTCAAAGGTAAACCTTAAAAAATACGCGCACCTTATTCATAGAAACAGAAGAAGTAAGAAAAGGTAATAAAAAGGTCTAGATTCTTTGAAAAATTCATACAATTTGCATGGGTTTCATGTGCACACTCTTTTGTTATATTTGGATCAGTGTATTGGTTTAATTACTACATTTTGAACTACACTGTGTCTAAGTGTATTGCTCTCTACATGACCAATAAGCCAAAAAAGAATAAAAAATAAATTAAAGACGACAACTAAAAGGAAACTCAGAATCCTAAAAAACACGATAGAAACACTAAAAAGAACATAGCTGTCCTTCCGAAAGACTGTTGTGTGAGAAGCGCAACATACCCGGAAAAACGCATCCAAAAGGCTACATTCAACATGTAACCTACAACCTCCTAGGAAGTAATTATTCACCCTCGACTCATGTTGATAATAAGTTAACACACCCATGCATGATGTACCAATATTTTTTACTGTGTAAGTAATCTAGTTTTTCTAAAGTGGCATGAAAAATGGGCATATATATGAAATTGCAATGTTCTAGCTTGAGGGTATTGTTATGCAACCAAATTTTGTGTAAAGTATGATGAAGCCTAGGATACATGAACATGGGATTAACCAATGTCCTACTAGTAACTACTCCTATTATATTTAGTTTTCTTATCTTCACACATAGTGTAGGTGGGTTTTCAGTTTAGTTGAGATGTGATAGGGGCAATGTAGGATGCTTGACTTATGAAGTTGTAAGGTAGTGATCTTATGGATTTGACACAACTCGTGATTTTTGTATTAAATAGTTAGAGATAGAGATAGAGACTAGCAAAGTGCCCGTGCGTTGCAACGGGTTTAAAATAAATCAAACATCTTATGTTTGAACTAAATTTTGATTATGGTTCTATCATCTTTTATAAGTATGTTGGTTTTCTCTCATATTTCAATTATACAACAATCCTCACAAAGTAAAAGAAAATGTCGCCACTTACTTTGTAATCTTTTTTAATACATCATGGGTACCCAAAAGTATGAATTCATCATGCAGAAAATTAATTTATAAGTTACGAAAAAATACTATTCATTTAGGTATCACACATATTCTGATCCCATTATTTTATCTGATCCACAAGCAAATTAATCTCATAGTAAGAAAATATAAGTGCGCAACTTAAAGAAATTTAAACTGAACTTGTGCTTAAATAAAGGAACGAGTCTAATAAAATAGAGGGAAGAGAAACAAGAGGCTAATATATCATATATGCCCTCCAAGTTTAAACCAGATATTTATATATATATATAGGTTAAAATTAGGACATATTCATGCTACTCCCGGGTGTAACTACACCCATGTGTGTTTCACATAATGTATGGAGTATCTATCATACCGGGGAGTATGTAACATGTAGTATGAAGTATATAGAACTATTTTAGTACTATAGATACTTCTTTTTAGGTAGTATGTAATTTTTTCACATACTTCTGTTTTATGTACAAATATGACGGTATTTCGAGTATATGGTGCAAAATATGAGCATACTTGCAATTTTTTCATGCAACTTGTTTTGGGGTATCTTAGATATAGTATATGAACATACTCAAACCGATAAATTATTACAAATACTTCCATATCATGGTATAAGAGACGTGGGTGTAGTTACACCCAGGAGTAGAAACCATTTAACCTAGGTTAAATATATATATATACAAATTCTAAACTTGGGATGTGTTTAATGAAAATATAAAGCATATCTGGCACTGGAGTCTGTTTGCAAGATGCTAGGTATAAACCATGAACACCTTGTCCATCTATGACGATAGCCTATTGTTTGACAGATCGTAGTCCTGATGCATTTGTAATCTCTAAAAATCAGTGAAAGCGTTTTGGCTCCCGAGCACACCTGCTCCTGTCCAATTAAAAAAATTGAAGAAAATATTAAAACATTTTGAAAAATAAATAAATTGTTTTGGTGATGAAAAAACAAATCACTAACAAAAATGAGACTTACAAATATAGTTTTCATAGCATTTATTTATTTACTTTGCACCGAGCATCACGAGTGTCATTTCACCATGAAACTCGGCATGTTTGTAGAAAATTTGTTTATGTTCATCATTAAAAAATCAGAAATTTTCAAAATGTTTAACTATTTTTTTGAATTGTATAATCAGCCAGTAGCATGTGAGATCGGGAGTCAAAGTAAATTTCTGTTAAAATTATACCTAACCCGTGAAGTTGTTGAAACCATGATTTTCATATTCCCACATCCTAAGATATACGAAAAAACTTGCAAACTCTCAATATTTGATGGATATACTCCGTGGACCGTACGCCATGATTAAATTAAATTTGGGAGAGCGAATCAATCCATCGTTTTTTTAGGGCACGGATCAATCCATCTGCACACGGGAGTCTACCTAGCGCTGCCTGTGCGGCCCATGGGCCACGCAACTGGTCGGGAAAATTAACTACCGCTGGGTTGTGTTTAATGAAAATATAAAGCATATCTGGCACTCGAGTCAGTTTGCAAGATGCTAGGTATAAACCATGAACACCCTGTCCATCTATGACGATAGCCTATTGTTTGACAGATCGTAGTCCTGGTGCATTTGTAATCTCTAAAAATCAGTGAAAGCGTTTTGGCTCCCGAGCACACCTGCTCCTGTCCAATTAAAAAAATTGAAGAAAATATTAAAACATTTTGAAAAATAAATAAATTGTTTTGGTGATGAAAAAACAAATCACTAACAAAAATGAGACTTACAAATATAGTTTTCATAGCATTGATTTATTTACTTTGCACCGAGCATCACGAGTGTCATTTCACCACGAAACTCGGCATGTTTGTAGAAAATTTGTTTATGTTCATCATTAAAAAATCAGAAATTTTCAAAATGTTTAACTATTTTTTCCAATTGTATAATCAGTCGGTAGCATGTGAGATCGGGAGTCAAAGTAAATTTCTGTTAAAATTATACCTAACCCGTGAAGTTGTTTAAACCATGATTTTCATATTCCCACATCCTAAGATATACGAAAAAACTTGCAAACTCTCAATATTTGATGGATATACTCCGTTGACCGTACGCCATGATTAAATTAAATTTGGAAGAGCGAATCAATTCTTTTTTTAGGGCACGGATCAATCCATCTGCACACGGAAATCTACCTAGCGCTGAATGTGCGGCCCATGGGCCACGCAACTGGTCGGGAAAATTAACTACCGCTGGGCTTTATTTGGACTCAAACTCGTTTGGCTAGTACGAATCGGTCACGCGCTTTTTTGACGTGCGTGTTAGCGCCTGTTTCCAATCGATCGGATGTAACCGTGCGTGCAATCGACGTACGAAGCAAGACGTACGACCGGCACGGTTACTCGTATTATATAGTAGAGATAAAGACAGAGATACAAATAGACATAGAGAAGATATCAAGATTTAGATGATGTTCAAGACAAATCTAATCTTTCCCGTACTATTATAATATTAGAGATGGTGGTGGCAACAGTGGTGAAGTCACACTCTAGTGTATTAATATTCCACATGATTGCATAAACCCCAATAACATGAGAACAAAAATATGCAACCAATGAGATTATTCATCTATTAAATAGTTCGATTGAAAATACTTGTATCAAAAGCAATCAATTCCTAGTGATCACTTTCCATCACACAATCAATTAACATACCTCTCCGGTCCTATAAATTGTTGCGTACCATTGACCATGCAAGATCGGACCATCTAAAAGAAAAGATCAGACTTGGATTGCAAGGCTAAAGTAGCAGCAACAATGGCGTCCGTCCTCTTGATTCTGCCGCTCCTCTTAACCTTTGCTGGTTAGTAAACTAGACACACACAAAAATAGCATCGAAAGTACATAGTTCTCATATATCTCCAGATCGGAAGTATGATACGCATGTGGAAACTAAGATCCAATTTGTTTTTGAACAGGCACAGTGGAAGGCAGGATATGCGATGTGTACCAGGTCCCGATGTTCGGGAAGGTCCTCTACGGTGAGCACCCGAAAACCCCATCGACGGTGCATGAGCTGGTGCGTCAACCGTGGGTACAAAGTGGGGTTGTGCTACGACAACGCTCCAGGCGAAGATGACTACATCTGTATGTGCGAAAGAGTTTGCCCGTAGTCCATGGAGCCAATGTACCGGCGCGTCAAGAGATGAAGTAACATGACAGTGATCCACCGTGTGAAGGGCTTTGAGTTTTTCTGGATTCCATCCTTTACAAATACTAAGCTTCCTAAAATTTGTTCACTCTCCTTGCTTCATATGTCCACCAATGGGGCAGCGACACTACACCACGGTGGACCCCGGTACACTCTCCTTACTCCATATGTCCACCAATGGAGGCGTGATGGCGTGAATCACATGTTCGATGGCCAAGAGGAAGGTATGATGCAGCTTAGCGGCAAATTTTCCCTTGATACAAACCAAGGATATCGAACCAGTAGGATTTGGAGAAGGCTCCGACAAGGTGTCTCTCTACTCTGGCGCTTGTAGATCAACGCGGACCTGCACACAATCACAAACAAACCGCTTTGCCCCAACGAAACAGAGAGGTTGTCAATCTCTCCGGCTTGCTGAACACAAAGAATTAAATGCACGAGTGTAAAATATTATAAAAGCAAAAATGACCAGCGAGCAAATGACTAGAAAAAGCTATGAAAACGGTGTAAACAATATAGGAAAAATAGGACCAGGGTCCACAGTACACTAGTGTCTCTCCAAAAGATAAACATGTTGGGTAAATAAATTGCAGCTGGTCAGTTGACAAAGCATGAACGTATAACAATACTACCATAACATAGTCTACCGTTTCATTTAATTGGGCATTACGTCAAAATACATAGACTGTCATCCAACTGCTTCTATGACTAATAATCCACCCGGGATCGCTATCCAGCATGTCACCGGAAAGTATTAAGTTGCAAGCAACGGATAATCACGATAAGCATGGTGCATAATATAAGCAATGAGAACAACATAAAAAAGTAAACACCGCTATTTTACCCCTAGTGGCAACAGCACATCTCTAGTCTTAATCGTTTCTGTCTACTCGAACTCAGACAAAGAGAGGCATGAACCTACTATCTATCATAAATATTCACTCTAAAGACACTAGCAATTACTTCGGCCAAAGCATACACAAATATCGGAGAGCATGCAAGATCATAAATAAAACATATCATAGATAAACTGAACAAGAGTGTCATGATTCCACAATCCATCGGATCCCAGCAAACACAACATATAGCATTACATAAAGATGACATTGATCATGTTAGGCAGCTCACAAGATCTAAAAAATGTAGTACAAGGAGAAGAGACAACCATCTACTACTGCCATGGACCTGTAGTCCCGTGGTGGACTACTCACGCATCACTCCGGAGGCAGGCATGGTGGTGTGAAAGGACAAGGATGTCGCCTAGAGGGGGGGGGTGAATAGGCGATTAAAACTTTTCGGTTTAGCTTGATAATTGCGGAATAAAACTAGGTGTTTAAATTAACAAGCCAACAACCTAAATAAACTAGTCTCACTTATGTGCACCAACAACTTATGCTAAGCAAGACAAGCAACAATGTGATAGCAATATAGAATACTTCAAACACGAAGGCTATCACAATGTAAAGTGCATAAGTAAAGAGCTCGGGTATAGAAATAACCGAGGCACGCGGAGACGAGGATGTATTCCCGAGTTCCTCCTTTTTAGGGGAGTACGTCTCGTTGGAGAGGTGTGAACCAACACAATGGTTCAACAACCACAAAGGTTTCACCTTCTTCTCCGATGAACCGCACCACAAAGGTTTGGTTCACCTTCCACTATCGGAATCCTTCGAGGCGGAAATCCGGAGCCTTTCAACAACGATCCGGGGCACAACCCACAACGGATTGGGGGCTCCCGAACAGCTACAAGTGACCACACAAGGGTCTCAACCACCACATGGGCGTCTAGGGTCCAAAGACCCAAGAGTAACAAGTTCACAAGCTTTCAATTTCTACGAATCCTCGTGGAGAGCACAAACCGATGCAACGAAGCAATGGCAAGAGCACAAGGCTCAAATCCTTCACTCTCGAATCCCACCACAAGCAACTAATGCTTATGGGGTGAGAAGAGAGGAAGAACAACGAAGAACACAACAAATGAACTTCAAGATCAAGATCTACTAGGTTCCCCTCACTTAGAGGAGGAAAGGATTGGATGAATATGTAGATCTAGATCTCCTCTCAATTTCCCTCAAAGATATGCAAGAATCATGGAAGGGAATGAGAGGAAGGCAAGTTTTTTCAAGGATCAACAATGGAGGAGAGAGGGGAGAAAAACTTGCTCAAGAACTTAGGGAACCATTGGGGAAGAAACCCCTTAAATAGGTCCCCTGAAAAAGTGACCGTTGGAGGGGTACGGGAGCCCGGCTTGGGGCCGGCCTAGGCTGGCCTGGGGCTGGCCACCAAGCTGAGCCGGCCGGCCTGGGGCTGGCCACCAAGCTGAGCCGGCCTAGGCTGGCCTGGGGGCTGGCCACCCAGCTGAGCCTGCCAGCCTGGGGGCCGGCCTAGGCTGGCCGCCCAGAAACCAAAATTGTAACACCCACAACTTTTTCATCCGGACTCCAATTTCGATGATCTTGGGCTCGTTGGAATCGCAACGAAGAGCCCTTTAAGATTATGCAGAGCAACATCATAGTCCATCATGTGAAGATAAAACCAAATGGAGAAAGGTAAACATTCTCTAAAAAAGAACAACCGGTAAATCCTGAAATGCAATAACTTTTGCAAGGAAGCTCCAAACGAGATGAAACTAACGAGGTTGGAAAGGTAGCGACAAGAGCTTTCCTACAAATATAGAGGAGATATCACACATGGGAGGTGTGGACCTTATCTCGAGGAGAACCGGTAATATTTCCAACACGAAAACACAACAAGTTTTCCAACCGAAATCCGTTTTCGGTGAACTAGAGCTTGGTATGGAGATGAACCCAAGCTCTAAATTCTCACATGAATAAAAGCCAAATAAGAACCAAGAAAGATTATATGCCAAATATGCAAAGGTTTGAGCTCTCCACAAAGGTGCGATCAAGTTACTCACTTGAGAGCCCCTCTTGATAGTACGCCGTCTATCCTATAACCCGGTCTCCCACTAACACCACGAGACCGGTAAAATAGAAAACCTATCAAGATCATACCTTTGCCTTGCGCATTCCACTTGAGCTCGATGATGACGATCTTGACTCTCTCAAGTTGGAACACCTTTCTTGATTGAGCTTGCTAGCACATGCTTGATGAAGACTTCTCCAAATACTCCCCCATACACCATTATGGGAGAGCCTTGCTAAACTCCGTCTTCATGAATCCACTTGCACTTCATCTTCTTATCTTGATATAGATGATGGCTTGGAGATAAACATGAAGTTCACTCAATCTTATTTTCCAAGCCATGCTTGCAATAAGTTCAACTCTTCACATGACCATTCTTCATATAAACCCTTGGATGGAACCTTGGTCATCATGAAATCTTCTATAGTCCAACAAATGAACTCCAATCTTTTCCTATGGACAAGATCTACAAGTATATCTCACTGCAAACATTAGTCCATAAGGATTGTCATTAATTACCAAAACCACGCATGGGGCAACACATGCACTTTCATGGTGTAGATGCCTCCGGTGACGATTTCCCCTCCGGTAGGGTGCCGGGAAGAGTTTCAGAACCCTCCCGATCAAGGGTTGGCGACGGTGGCGGCTTCGAACGTATTTCTCGAAAAGTGATCGGGTACCGAGGATTTTCGGGACGAAGGCAATTTATAGGCGAAAGGGCGACTCGAGAAGGCTCCAGAGGAGTCCAGGTGGGCCCCAGCCGCGGTCCACCCCTGGACCGCGCCTGGGTGGCGTCTGGGGCCCCCCAGCAGGTCCCCTCCTGGTGCAGTCTTCGTTTCTTCGTAAAATTAAATCATGTAAATTTTCAGCCAATTACGAGAAAATTTCTCGACTAGCTTTTCTGAAACAAAAAGACAACAGAAAACAGGAACTGGCACTGGGCATCTTGTTAATATGTTAGTTCCAGAAAATACGCCAAAATGATATAAAAACATTATAAAAATATGTGGCAATGATATATAACTTGCATGGAACAACCAAAAATTATAAATACGTTTGAGACGTATCAAGGCGCTACGCCACACCATGGTGGACTCCACTCAAATACTTTATAGTTCACAGCTCTCAAATATTAAAATTAAGTTTGAAAAAAATCTGTTGGATATATACACATGTTTTGTACGTATTTGCCAAATTTCCGGTGAAAAAAATGGTATTCCCGGCTAAACAAAAATAAAATTGTAGCTGCAAATAAAGAAAAAATAGGTCATGCACGCGTCAATTTTTTTATGTGTAGCCCAAAATATAAATATTTTTTACAAACCTTTTAGAGTATGTACAATACGTACATATAGTTGTATGACTTATTTCAAAAAAAATGAAATCTAAACATGTCTTTTCGGTTTTTCAAAATGAGATGCGGGGAGTTTGGAGCTACTGGAACTTTCCCACAACTCTCACCTTATCATTTCTCTGCCGGAACCGTCCCCCATAGTGCCGCGCAGCCTATGCCACATGATACCATTTCTCTCCCTCCATTTTCCTCGAGCAGTAATCTACCAAAATCAGCCGTTCTGCCGCGAGTTTTGCCTGTCTCTCCACACACACCTCTCGCTCCGTCAAGCCCCTAGGATTACAGGGAAACTCCGTCACCGATGTATCGCCTCAAGTCCATTGTCAATCTGCACGCCACGTGCACTCTCCGCCGGTGCATATTCTGGAGGCCACCCGACGCCAGTGAGTTAAAGGACTTTCTGCACCATTCACAGTAGTTGCACGTGAACACCCATATCGTCTCTCACATCGGTCAACGTTTCTGTTAGTGGTGCTGGCAGTTGCGGTTAAGACTGTGAGCGACCCAAGTCGATGGTGAATGAGGGTGGAAGGATGAGTTCCCTTATTTACTTCTCTATGTTTATGTGAGGATGCTTGAGTGATCTTGTTTCAAAAGAGTGAGCCAGTGGTACTATTTTCTCCCTTACTGCTACTATTTTTTATATATGTTCAGCTAAAAACTGTTTATTCATCTATCATCGGCTATACTAGATCGGACGCGGCAACGCGCGTCTTTTTCTTCTAGTTGACATCTAGTCTGATAAGAATTACCTGGCTAGCATAATCTCCAAGGGATAAGCGATAGGTGTGAATATCATAAAATCTTAGCAACCGATGATATTTCTCACTCGATAATTGAAATAAATTTAGAGCTCTTTATGGTGCACCACCTCCAAGAGTCGAGTATCTTCAAGTTTAGGTAAAATGGGTTTCAAGAGAGATAGATATATTTCACTTTAGAGTACTTTAGAAATTTACAATCCCATCTTTACACAGTTAAACGAAATAAAAATCTAAATCTTTTCAATCATATTAACTCATAAAATTTAATTCCCAAATTCGAGTTTAATGAGAAATGTGACGAACTATGGCGGGGGAAGTGGTGACCGGTGAGTAGCGGGTAGGGAAGTGGCGGCCGGTGAATGGCTGAAGCACCTATGTATCCAACATTAGTTTAGGCACTTCCTCCTCCCACGACAGAAAAATGACGGGACAATAAAGTTTCCACCTCCGGCTATGAAGTCAATGGCGCCAGGGGCACCACATTGACGTGTCTAGCCTTCTATCGGCGAGCCTCCAGTGCTTCATAGGATTTTTATATGTTGTCGGTACCGCTTGACCATCGCCTCGGTCAGGGACATCGCATTGACGTGCGCAGCCTTCTGTCTGCGGAAGCACTACGGCACCCATGAACATATGTTGCCACCAAACCTCAGCGATAATATGTTGTCGCTTCTGCTTGACCACCGCCTCCATTCGTTCTAGTCTTGATAATGTCAAACACATCTAGATGTCCATAAGTATCGTGCACGAGATCCGTGGAACATGACAATAATTGTACTTGTATAAACCTTTTAATAATAATGCAACAAAAGGGTTATAGGCATCAATTGATGCAGAAGCTGGAGTCTTTCCCCTTTACAAAAAAGTAACTGTATTTGTATGAGCTTCTTGATGGACGAAGACGAGGGTGACAACACCACCGAAACCCACATAAGGGCCTTTCTAGCAGACCCATGCCGTTCTCACCGATCAAGCGATGACTTAGAAAAATGGGGATTCCCTTCCAATATGCCGTCCTTTATCCATATGCAACCACGATCCCTTCCAATCTGGAGGCCAGATTAATAGGAAGGAGTCATCGAGCCATCCTTATTGCCCTTCCTTCTCAGATCGGAATATAATTATACCATCAATCACCGATGCTACCATGACGGGCCCCTCTCCACCAATCTTCTTTCCCCATCACACATGTCATCGCCGCAACCATCTCTACCTAGATCCACATCATGATGCGTGGCTTCCCCCTACCAGTCTCTACAGACATGGTACCACCAAAAGATAAGGGGCAATCGCCCCAATTTCTGAGCTTCCCCATCCAGGGTAGCAATACGAGCTCGACCGAAGTACATGTAGAAGAAGGGAATGACAGCCCGTCACCAGAGGAAGCCGACGAACTTTGCCTGTCGACATCCTCTGGGCGCGATGCTAGTGCCGGCTAGCCCCACACCTCCCCTTAGTAATGGTTGCAACAAACACATGTAATGTATCGTTGTTCGTAACAACCTTTGCCGGTTGCACTTTGAGATGTATTGTTGTCAAGCATCATCAATGCGGGCGAGTATTGTTTGAAATAAAATGTTTAGAAGAGCTAATTTGTTATATTTGGATATGTACACTAGTAGGAAAAGGCTTATAGCCACCAGCCTACCGCTGGCGGACGTCATTTCCGTCCGCCAACGTTACTACCGCTGGCGGGCTAGTTTCGGAGCCCGCCACTGGTTTTGCACGTACCGCTGGCGGACGCCCACTATGCCCGCCAGCGGTAGTAGCAGGAATTTGCGAGGAGGTGGGACAAACTACCGCTGGCGGGCAGAATCCGTGCCCGCCAGAGATACTAAACGTACCACTGGCGGACGCTATATAGTGCCCGCCAGCGGTAGTTGCCTCGGCTGAGCCCAAAAACTGGCAAATTACCGCAGGCGGGCGCCTAAATAATCCGCCAGCGGAAAGTGCAATACCGCTGGCGGACACCCCACACCGTCCGCCAGGGGTAACCATCGCTTTGGAAGTTCAGCAGCCACCGTTTTGATTGTGCTTTGGAAGATGATCAGCCCGCCGGCCATTTTAATTGTGCATTGGAAGATGATCAGCCCGCCGCCGTTTTGATTGTGCATTGGAAGTTGATCAGCAGCCACCGTTTTGATTGTTGTGCATATGCTTTGGAAGATGATCAGCCCGCCATTTTAATTGTGAATTGGAAGATGATCAGCCCGCCGCCGTTTTGATTGCTGCCCGGCCGCCGGCCTCCTCTCCACCCTACATAAAAGGCCACTAATCCCATGGCTTAAGCACACACAATCTCTCTCTAATCCTTGCAAAAGCTCTCTCTCTCGAGCCCTCTCTTCTATTCCAATGGAGCCACGACTCGCGCGCGTTCCTCCGTCTCGGTTGTACTACTTGACCAAAGAAGATATGCACTTCAAGGTATGGGTCACCCTCCGTGCATCACGCGTGGAGAGGTGGATCCGCGACGTGAAGAAGTTATTTCTCGACGCCGCACCGATCAAGTGCGTTGGACTCGACTGCGAGTTCACCGACCCTCTCTCGGGTCGACAAAGGGATCTTCCATACGAGAAAAGGCAGCGTGCCGCCGTCCTTCAACTCTCGATGGCGTCCGAGACTCTTGTCTTCCAGATCTGCAAGGCTGATGGGGTGCCGCAGGTCCTCGTTGATTTCTTAGGTGACAAGACCATCAAGTTCTACGGCGTGGCTATCCACAATGACTTGCGGATGTTGTGCTACTACGGAATTGAAATTCCATCCGCGGTCGACCTCCAGAGGGATAGGCGAACCCAACCGGCAATCCTACTCCGAGTCTCGTTGCTCTCTCCAATGCTATCATTGGGACAAAACTAGAGAAGAAGAACAACAACAACAAGAAGGACAAGAAGAAGGGCAAGGACGACGACGAAGAAGAAGAACTCCGGATTTGTGGATGGGAGAACGTTCCATTGAGCTACGATCAAGTCGAGTATGTCGCTCTTGACGCTCGCCTCGGCTTCGAGATTGCGCGGAAGTGGGATAGTCTACGTGGCTATAATACCAATGGCGATCATCTTAATGTCGCTGATGAGTAGACTAGCTATATAGTGATGTGTGTGTGCTCCCGTTGTGTCTTCTCTCATGTATTCGGTCAATTCGGTCCATTCGGTTACCTAAAAGTAATGACCGAAATATTTGGATTCCTATCATTCTTCTGATCGATTCATACATATTATTTTTGCAAAAAACACGATGTGTGTGTGCTCCCGTTGTGTCTTCTCTGTGTGTGTGTGTGCTTTTTGTGAAGAATATTTCTGAAACTTTTGTCAAAAATCAAGTTTTACGAGACATAACTTGGTCATTTGGTTCGAAAATAATTAAGTTGTGCGAGACATATTATTAAACAAACATTGCAACTTACGCAACAACAAGAAAAGTGGTAGTAGCGACAACACAACATAAATTGAAAAAGAAAAGTCATCAGCCATCGACACAGCCTCCCGCATCATGCACTCTTCCTCTTCGACGATGCTTCACCCTTGTCCTTCGACGACGCCGCACCCTTGCCCTTTGACGACGCCGCCACTGCAGCAGCTTTCTTGCTCGCTTCAGTCGGCATGAAGATATCATCTTCATCCTCGCTCTCCTCGACCCATAAAATCGGTTTACGAAGAGCATCCAACATATCTGCTTCACTCCTATATGTTACCTTCTTCTTCTGCCACCTAGCATGCAGCCTCAGAAGTTCTTTTTCTATTTCCTTCCAATTCCTACATGGCCACCCATGCCTAACTAGCTTCGCTGATAGCTCGCGGAGATGAGGTGGATGACTAACAATATCCTCGAATGGGATCTCCTTATTGTCTACCTTGAACTCGGCCGTAAACCTCAAAAGTAGTGCCGACATTCCTCCCGGGAAACTACCATCTGAAGGAAATTCGACATGTTCGAGTGAGTGGACTAGAATGCTTACCAACCTCAGTGCGCAGGGGTTTTTATAGGCCGAGATGAGAAGAATTGACGGGAGAAACAGGCGGGAGATATATAGGCCAGCGGAAAAAAGGGCGGGAGGAAAAGGGCGGGAACAATTGACCGGGAAACAAATTTTACTCGAAAAAAATTTGCCACTTAAAAAAAGAAAACTGATATTTATAAAAATAATTTGTAAAATATTTTGAAATACACACATGTGTTTCAAATGTGTTTGGAAATGAAAAATGTTTTTGAAAAGATAAAGGAAAAAAATAGAAAAACAGAAAAAAAACTTACCACTGGCGGACAAGGCTGCGGTCCGCCAACGGTAAGGTGGCCCCAAAAATTATATGCTCGGGCCCACCCCTTCGCTCTCTTCTCACCGCGTGCGGCCCCCAAATCCCCAAATCAAACCTTCTCCCCGCCGCCCCATTCCCCACGCCGCCACCGCCCTCCTTTCTGCCGCCGACGACCCCCCTCTCGCGCCGGCCGCTCCTCGGACCTCCTCCTTCCGTTGTCTGCCGCCACCATCGAGCGCCAAGCCGCCGCCGCCGTGCACGTCCCCGAGCGCGCCCACATACGCCGCCACCGCCCTCCTTTCCGCCGCCGACGACCCCCTCTCGCGCCGGCCGCTCCCCGGACCTCCTCCTTCCGTTGTCTGCCGCCACCATCGAGCGCCAAGCCGCCGCCGCCGTGCACGTCCCCGAGCGCGCCCACGTATGCCCGTCGTGCACGTCCCCGAGCGCCCCTCGTCGACCCCTGCACCACCGTGACCTCCTACGTCGGCCCCTGCTCCGCCGTTTCCTCCTACATCGCAGCTCAGCTCGCCGCCCCATGGTTCGGCCGCACCCTCCCCTTCTTGTATCTAGCACCCACAAGGTGTTTGTGAAAATGTCTAGCCCAATTTGTGAAGTTCAAAATTAGTTTTTAGGTGATTGTTTAGTTCAAAATGGTGATGGTGGCTGTGAACGCAGTCTTGTGATGGTGATTAATTTGTTGTGCTTGTGGTGGTGGCTGCGATTGCGGCCTTGTGGCTATGTATGAAATGTTTGCAGGTACTAGAGACCCTTGAGATTGCCGGAATCTTGATTAATTTCCATTCCGGCAAATTCGGGTGCTCCATATGCCATAATTTTAGCAAAGGTCATGCCGAATTTTTTCGTGAAATTTGGCATGACTTGCTTAAATTATGACATATGGAGTAACTGAAGTCATTTGAAGTCTCAAATGGTTTCATGGGTATATGCAAACTTTTCATCACCACCCAAGTGATTTTTTCTTATAGTGTTGTTTTACTAACTACGATTTTTTGTGTGTGCGAAGATGGCTAACAATATGGAGGCCGGGACTTCTCGAGTGGAGTCAACAAGGAGCCGGAGGATAATTATTTGATGATGGTTCGGAAGTCAATCGATGCCGAGCTGGATGCCGACGATGACGAGACCACATCTGGTGACGGCGGAGGTGGCCACGAGACCACATCTGGTGACGGCGGAGGTGGCCACGAGACCACATCTGCTGGCGGCGGAGGTGGCCACGAGACCACATGTGCTGGCGAAGAAGGTGGCAACGCGACCACATCTGCTGGCGGATCCAGCGTGAACGTAAGCCAAGGCGCCCAAACAGGCTCCCTAGCGGTCGACTGACATTTACGGAGGTGAACTCAGATGGGATTCCTACGCAGCCAAAAAAATATGCAAAAGGGTACGGCTTAGCCTTGGGATGCATTGTGCGGGACTTCGGCAACATCAACCAGGAGAACATAAGGGATAAAGAGAACTCACATGTGGCCACACTCCTTATTTCCAAGTTGCACGCATCGTACTCTTTCCCGAAAGAGTACGACGACAATGATATCAAGAAGAATATCGTAAACACATACGCCCTCGGCAAGTTCAGCAAAGCCTTTTCAACTTGGAGATCAGAAGTGAGAAAGGCCATTCTTAATGGTGATGATTACGATAAGATCAACGCCAAGTGGCCCTCCATTTCTGAAGAAGAGTACAACATTTTCAAGGATAAACAAGGCCTAGCTTCAACAAAGGCGCTATCCCTGTGGGGAAAACGATGCATGGGAAGAATTTAGGTCCCCACAATCTCGGATGTCATGGATACGAGGGGGCGGAAGATGTTTGGGCAAAGCAGAACAAGAAAGAGGGGAAGACCCCTATGCCAAGATCAAAGACCCGTTGGCGAAACGATATATCAGATCCCATTACAGGGAAGATCCCAAGAATAAAGGGGAACTTCTCTTGAACGCGACAGTCAAGGAACTTGAGAAGGAAATTCTGGAAGAAGAACAACTTGCTCAATCTCAAAGCGACTCATCGTCTGTGACGAAGGCCCGTGGGACACCTCTTTTCACAGGGTGATGAACAAGAGAAAGAATTTGGAGGTGACACTTCCGCCGCATCGTGGCCGGGTGATCGGGGCCGGAGTCGGTCGCAAACGGTCACATTACTACCCCGAGTCCAAGGAGGAGCGTCATGATAGGAAGGCGGTTTCCATGCAGGCCACCATCGACAGCGCAGTGACAAAGGCCATCGCTGCCCTCCTTCCGACCATGCAGGCCACCATGTATGAGTCGTTTGGGAGTTGGCTTGAGGGGGGGAAAAAGGACCTAGGCCCGTTCCACCCGCCAACCCTAATCTAGCTTACCAAACAGCATAATAGCTAGCAACAACTCCATCAATGTTCCACCCGCCAACCCTAATCCTGACAGATACGAACAAACGCCACCCGCCAACCCTAATCCTGACAGATCCGTACATCGCACCGCGGATCGTAGCAGCCCTTCCATCTCTTGCATGCCGGGGGCCGTCCCCGGTCCGTCGCCATTAGACGAGCTCAACGCCCTCACGGTAATTTAATTAACCATGTTATATATTACTTCATTCTTGCATGGCACCCTATCTAACGCCTTACTTGTGAACGGTGAACATGCCGACCATACAAGATGCACTTTGCTCCTAATTGTGGACGGTGAGCTGAAGGAAGTGGCACAAGCAACCGTCGAGACACCACTTAACCGCATCCATCACAACCAGCCTATTTCTGATGAATTTTATAAGGTTTCATTGGCTCGAGTGTTCCAGGGTTGTGGTTTTTTGGATCCTCCAACTCAACCCCTCGAAGCCGAAAGCGAGTTAAGCCTAGAGCAATGCTTGATTTGGCCCCTGCTATGGCCAAAATCACTAATTCGTTTGGACCCTTCCGGGTCGACGCCAAGCCAAGAAAAGGCCACTCCACCAGCTGAGCCCGCGATAGAGGACAATGTTAATGAAGACCCCATTGACTACCTCAATTTTTTGGACAACGTCAGTCCTCTTGATCAACCTGACCGTGATCTGATGGTGAATAGTCATGTGCCTACTCTCCCTGAGAAACATAATTGCACAAAGCGTCTATTCAGTTCTCAACCAACGCCTGAAGCTCCATCTGACGGTCTCAGCCAGGGCACACTCAATGATGTGCTCAAACAGACGATAGCTAAGCAGCCTAGGAAGGCGGTGTCGAAAAAAAGGAAGCAACATGCTCTTGATGAGTCCATGAGCCAGCCAGTGCCGGGATCTAAGTTGAAATCGCTCCGAGTTCAAGACAGGATAACCATCCCCGATTGGCATGCTACTCATGTGATGGCTAAACCGATCCTGCCGCCGAAGTGGTCCTGTTGTTTGTCTGGGGACATGAAGATACTACATGAAAGTGTTCTTTATTCTGAGAACAAACTTCTCAGAGAATCACGTAACGTATACCCGCTTTACATAGCAAAGGTACCAAAGCTTATGGGTTTTTTCCATGAAACTCCCGGAGACATGCTCTTTGTGAGATTTGATGACATATTTGACATGTACCACATGAAAGCACTCAGCCGATCCATGGTCCGCCTGTTTGTGCTAAGTATGGCGCGCCAGCTCATTAATGATAAAAACTCGGACATCATGATAATCGATCCCTACTACATGTCCGACTGCTTCGTGAACACCACTACGGGTAGGACACGCGTGACAAAGTTCATCGAAGATATCTTCGTGGCGAATAGTACCAAGAACATCTTTCTCATGCCTTACTTTCCCAAGTAAGTCATTACCTTGCCGCCATAACATCTATTCGTACATTTTCATCGTTAACTTTGCATAAGTGAGAATGATGGTCTCTTTTCATTGTTTTGTGCAGTAACCAAGACGGCACACTCATCGTTCTGTACCCTAAAGAGTCGTTTGCCATCTATCTCGACGCGGGTAGTGATGAGAAGAAAGACTACAGGCACATCAGTAGTGTTCTCGATGATGCTCTCAACGGTTACTGCTTTCTAAATGAAGGCATCCTAAGAAGAACTAATAATAAGAGAGGCAAGATGGCATTCACCCACAAAGTGGATCTAACCTGCATCAAGAAGGCGCATGGCAGTCCGACGGACGCCTGGTATGTCATCTATCTAATGCAGCAGTTCATACGGAGTCACCGAAGACTAGAATTTCCAGTTGCTATGGATAAATGGTGCAAGGAGCTGGCGAAAACCACTGATGCTGATATCACGCAAGAGTTTGCTCTAATCCAGAAGTCGTTTGCTGCAATAATCGTCAGGGATGTTTGTCGTGACACGCCACCCGGGTTGTTCTACTACCAAGGTGCAACACCATCTAACGTTGATCTACAAAATCGCATAGCACAACAGTGTGACTACAGGCCATTCAACTCTTTGAATGGTTCTGAACCGTTCCGCCGAAGCCAATGTCAAAGCCGACCAAGATGATCAAGAACTGAAGGTGTGTTGACGATTTAGTACTCTTGTTAAATTAAATTGCCTAGCTCTAGTTTACACCATCTTTCTTAAATTGCCTAGCTCTAGTCTTCCAATAATACTTCATTCTTTTACAATGCCGATGATTAAAATGATGTGGCGCACTATATGAATCCTGATAGTTTGTTGAACCTTGTATCATGCACACATACAAGTTGTGTGCCTCCTACTTGGTTCCACAAAGCTATCAGGATTGCTTGTGTGTTTCCAATAATATTCTAAGTATGAGGCATAATATTTTTTTGAATCTTGTTTTCTCTAAGTCTTCCAATAATACTTCATTCTTTTACAATGCCGATGATTAAAATGATGTGGCGCACTATATGAATCCTGATAGTTTGTTGAACCTTGTATCATGCACACATACAAGTTCTGTTCCTACTTGGTTCAACAAAGGTTATCAGGATTCCCTTGTGTGCTTCCAATAATATTCTAAGTATGAGGCATAATATTTTTTTGAATCTTGTTTTCTCTAAGTCTTCCAATAATACTTCATTCTTTTACAATGCCGATGATTAAAATGAGGTGACACTATGTTATTCAGGGTGTTGTGAGTGAGACCTGTAATATGCAAGAAAACATATCTTCTGCATCATACTGGCTCACTCACACCATCCCTGAATTTGTGTGTCCAATCTATTATATGAGGCATTCTTTCGAGTTGGCTTAGTTTATTTCTCTACTTTGTTTATTTCTGCACGACATGTGAACAATTTAGTTGCCTAGCTAACATTTCTATTTGCCTTTTGTGTATACAGATGAAGAAGTGGGAGAGTATCACGAGGAGGCGGAGATAAAGGCTTGAAGCCACTGAAAGAGAGCAACAACAACGGATGATCGAAACCAACTTCATCGCGCCCTCTCTTAAACATTGTGGTTCTCTATCTTTTATGTGATGTATTTGTGTATGACAACTTATTTTCGTACTACTATGGTTTGTAATGCATGTGATAATGAACTAATGTATTTGTGTATCACAATTTGGTCATTTGTATGTGGAATTATTGTTATTTTGGTCGCTGTACCTGAATATACTGTATTTATATTCGATATACTGCTGGAATACGATTTTCTGTAAAAAAATAATAATACCACAAAACAATACCGCTGGCGGACACAGAGGCGTACCGCTGGCGGACATCGCTTACAGAACCCAAACCAGCGACTAGTACCGCTGGCGGCCGTGGTGGCTTACCACTGGCGGCGCTTGCCAGCCAGCGCTGTGGCAGATAACGCTGGCGGGCGAAACTTGTGCCCGCCAGCGGTAACCAGCCTTACCTGGCGGACGTCCCCGCCAGCGGTAATTATTACCAATGGCGTAATGATCGCTGGCGGGCGCCCGCCAGCGGTAGGCCATTTCTGTCCGCCAGCGGTAGGCTTTTCCTACTAGTGGTACCAATTGAGTTTTACCCCCCCCCCCCCCCCCCAAACAATGTCTAGTTTCCTCCAATTTCAAATAACATTTATAAAACATGTCCATGCTTCATATCAAAAACATTTATAGAGTTCCTGGAGGAACACAAATTTGTGGCACCCGAGCACCTCAATTTATTGGCGGAATTCCACTCTTTTACTCTTTCAACGGATTGCCCTCAGAAATGCAACACAAGGATAGCACAACAAAAACTAATAATACCTTGACTTATTATAGTTTCGCAACCCTATTTAGAAGTAACTTACTAGCATTTTCTTGAGTGAATATACACACTAAACCTAAGTAAGTTCCTTAGTGTGTATATTCACCCATATCGTTCGATATATAGTCAATATCCAAAACATTTTATAATTCTGAATAGAAGGAGTAATTTTTTCACAAATATGAAACACAACAAATTACAAGTGATCTGTTTCAATAAAAAACTACAAGTCTTGCAATGAATCATTCAGATCCATACTACCAAGTTTACCTAGTGTGCAACAACGAACCAATCAATAATTAAGGCATCACGATCACAATCAGATCGACGGTAGTTACTACAAAGTACATGCTAGTGTCATGGGAAACGTCGGGATGGTGACACCGCCACTCGGTGTCGGTAGAAGATATATAGTCTTGCTGTTGGGCAGTGGGGAGCAGGGGCAAGACAAGATCTGCATCCACTATTGCTACCAATGGATGAGCCATCGTGCATGAAACCGGAATCTCGACAGGAGGCGTGCCACCGGCCGGAGACGAGCGCTCTAGCTAAGATGCGATGACTCCCGGATTCCCACACTTACATATATATCATGCCACATAGGCGTAGGATCAACCGCGCTAGTGATCCTTTCACAGAGTCACATTGAGCATGATAACATGGTTTCACTGAATTGTGATATTAACTCGAAACTTTGTTGGCTCATCTGAGTGTGTGCATAAGATGAACTCCGGTTCTGACTAATGAATCAATCAAACAAATATGGTCGGCCTTTGGTTGGTTTGGGTTCGAGGCAGAACCAGGGCGGTGAAATTCTGACCCAAAGCGGGTATTGATTTTAATATTATTTCTATTAAATTTTTATACTTATCTTTAGCATGCAACCGTTTTAGCAAGTATAAAGTTTTATTTTTATTTGTCATTTTTAATGACATAAAAATTGCTGATGTTAGTTGTAACATGTTTTTATATAGCTACAACTCATATAGTTGAAAAATACATTTGCATTGTGCTAAAGTTAAACTATATTTTTTAGCATGATTTTCTTCGCCAACTGATTTCAGATAATTGTTTAAACAGTATATTATAGAGATATTTATTTACGGAAGAATATCTAAAGTATGGTCTAAAAATATCTTAAAAGTGGATATTAGTGTAGTATTAGCTAAGCATCTTTATAGAAATTTCCGGAGTGTAAATTGAACGTTGGGATGAGTTTTTACCACAATTTATGTGGTGAAATAGGGCCCAACCGCTATTTAGAGGAAAGAATCCCATTTCCACTAGCCAAAGAGCCATTCATTTCTGCGACTCGATTCCTCATCAGTTTCTCTCATTCCTATATTAATAAAAAGAATTAGTCCCATATTAATAAAGGAATTAGGGATGTGCTAGGGAAAAGAATGCCAAAAGTATTTAATAATTTTACTGGATTCGTTCTGGCTCAGATGAAGTGAATAGGAAAAATGTTTGATTCAAAGGAATTGTATAGGATTTTTGGAGGATTCAATCCTATAGGAAATTTTCCTTTCTTGCTTGTTTGATTTGTAGGATTGGATCATATAGCAACTTTTTCTAAGGAATCTTTTATACTACTTTCCATAGGAATTCTAACATTCACTTCAAGCTCTTTTTACAATTCCTTTGGTGGAATCAAACAAACTTTTATACAAACCAAATCCTATAGGATTGGAGTGTGCATGACATGGCAATCCTACGCTTTTCCTATTCCTACATCTTTCCTATCATACGAATCAAACGGGGCAGAGTGCAAAGGAATCCTTTGCAGGAATTTCAAAGGATTTATAATCCTATGAATCAAACAACCTTTATAGAAAAAAAATCATAAGGATCAAAATCCTACAAATTTTCTTTGAATAAAAGTAGCCCTGTGTTCATAACATTCCTGCGATTCAAACAACCCTTGTCAAAATTTCGTGTGGTTTTCAACCCTATATTTTAAACATGTATTCCTATCAGATTCGTAAGATTTTTCTATTCCTATCCTTTTACAATCATATGAATCAAAGATTCCTAAAAGGTGCCATCTCATCATCCAGCCTCGATGCCTCAGGCTGTAACTGGGAACGGGATGTCCAGGGCGCCCCAAAACCCGTGCCGCTTAATCATGTCCGTGGACACCCAGGTGTAACCGTGTTAATTGGCGGGCCTTAGCGGCAAACCCACAGCCCAGTTAAGCCCAATTATTAATCAGTGTCCTGATGTTCGGAGACTGCCGCATGATGATGGCGGCGTCGGCACCCAGCCCTAGCAGGATCGGCCTCGTGTTGGAGTGCCTTTCCATGAACGGTGGCGGGCCGGAATCCTCGGCGCGGCAGCCGGGTGTAGCTGCGTGACGGATCGGCCTCCAAGATGCCCAGCTCGCCGCCCACTGCCAGCGCGTTCGAAGGCATCGCTGCCGCCATGAGCTTTGCCAGCAGAGGAGGAGCAGACTGTCGCCAATAATGCCGTCGCGGCGAGGCTGATGGTGCGAGCGTGTTCCTGCTCCGCACCTGCTCCTTGATTACAACTCAACGAGTAAGCAGGCTACGCACGAACGGATGGTGCGGGCGATACGGCTTGACTGCGACTCAAGTAGCCTGTCGCTGTTTGGCGGGCTTAAGTGGGGTTGACGGATGCCGTGGACATATGGTGGACTTAAGCGGGCACAATTTTAGGATGACTCCAACGGGCCAACGCATCGAGTCCGCGCGCGTCCGTCCCTGTCCGCTGGAGCCAAAAACAAGGCCCAAGGGGCGACGCAAACGGACCGCGGTCCGTTTTTCTGTCCGCCGCGATGCATTCCTGGCCCAAATTTGGGCCAGGAATGCGTCGGCCACGGACGCGCGGCGGACCGCTTTTCTGTCCTCCTCCAGTCCGCTCTCTCGGCAAAATTCACACCGGTCCCTACTCTCCCAAAACCCCAGTCCACACTCCAGCCCTAGCCATGGCCGACGCTGCCTCCGCCGCCGCCGCCACGGCCGCCGCCGCTGAGTTTGGACCAGACGCCGCCAGCACCGCCGCTGGACCTGCGCCCCAAGCTAAAAAGAAAGTAAAGAAGGAACTCACGCCAGAGCTGAGGGCCGGAGAGACCAAGAAGCGGGGCGCCCGGAGGAAGAGGTTGAAGCAGGACCAGCTCGACGCCGCCAAGAAGGCCGCCGCCGAGCAGCAGGGTGAGGCGAACGAATCTGACCTTGATGGCGTGTAGTTCACACGTTCGTTGGGAGACCCCAAGAGGAAGGTATGATGTAGTGCAGCAGCAGTTTTCTCTGAAATATGACCAAGGTTTATCGAACCAGGAGGACACGGAGTTTATTCAGAAGGTTGTTGATGGGCGCCGCTACTCGATCACCAACGTGGAACCTGCACACAACACAAGCAAACTACTTTGCCCCAACGAAACAGAGAGGTTGTCAATCTCTCTGGCTTGTTGAAAACAAAGGAATAAATACACAGTGTGGAAAACAATAGTGATTGCAGAAAGTAACAAGGAACAGATGATTGCAGTAGGTGGTTTTATCAGTATGAGGGAAAATGGACCGAGGTCCACAGTTCACTAGTGGTGTCTCTCCATAAAAGATAACTAACATGCTGGGTGAACAAATTACAGCTGGGCAATTGATAAATGAGAGTGCATGACAATGCAATATATGACAAGATGTTCATTATGAGATTTAGTTGGGCATTACAACAAAGTACATAGACTTGCTATCCAACTCATCTATGCCTAAATAATCCACCTTCAGGTCAGCATCCGCATCACTTCCAGTATTAAGTTGCAAACAACAGATTATTGCATGAAGTAAAGTGTGTAATGTAAACAATGCAAATGACACGTAGACAATGCATCATTGTTTTATCCCTAGTGGCAACAGCACATCCACAACCTTAGTCGTTTCTGTCAACTCGACCCCAGATTTCTGGAGGCATGAACCCACTATCTAGCATAAATACTCCCTCTTGGAGTTACAAGTATCTACTTGGCCAAATCATCTACTAGCAACGGAGAGCATGCAAGATCATAAACAACATAAACATATAGATTGATAAACAACTTGCTCATAGTATCAATATTCATCGGATCCCAGCAAACACAATATGTAGCATTACAATAAGATGATCTTGATCATGTTAGGCAGCTCACAAGATCTAAACATGGAGGTACAAGGTGGAGAGACAACCATCTAGCTACTTATGGACCCGTAGTCCAAGGATGAACTACTCACGCATCACACCGGAGGCAGGCATGGCGATGTAGACCCTCCGGTGATGATCTCCCCTCCGGCAGGGTGCCGGGAAGAGCTTCAGAACCCTCCCGATCTAGGGTTGGCGACGACGGCGGCAGCGGAACTTTTCGTGGAATATGATCGGTGTTTTTAGGGTACGCGGAACATCGGGAATATATAGGCGAAAGGGCGGTGTGGAAGCTTTGCGAGGCGGCCTCGCCAGGGCCCGGCGCGAGCCCACCCTTGGCCGCGCCCTAGGGTGGCGAGGCGGCCTCGTGGCTCGTCTCCGTCTCCCCTTTGGACTTCGTGATCGTGTCGTGAAAATATGAGCTTCCCTTTTTGTTTCGTCCAATTCCGAGAAATTTTTTTGCGACTAGCTTTTCTGAAAGAGAAAAACAGCAGAAAACAGGAACTGGCACTTCGGCATCTTGTTAATAGGTTAGTCCCAGAAAATGCATAAAAATGCTATGAAGTGTAAGCAAAACATGTAGCAATTGATATAATAACAGCATGGAACATCAAAAATTATAGATACTTTGAGACGTATCAGACCTCGTGTCCAGGACACCACCGTTGCCCTCCTCCTGATTGGGATTACCCCGACCGTGGCCGCGATCGGGGTCGCGACTGCGGCGGCCAGCTCCAACGCCTCGGCGGCCCGACCGCCAAGGTCGAGATCTTCCACGAAGGCACCATCGCCTGCGTACGGGTACCTCCCTGAAACCATGCCGCCGCGGGTTTCCCCTACCTCAGCCGAATCCGCGGTCGAGGTACCTACCCTTGATCTCAACGGGCCCGCTACACCTTTGGCCGCACACTCGCCCGCGGCGCAGACTGCGGCAGCGCGTGCAGCTGCCCCGGCAGTGGTCCGCCCAGGCCGCCCGTAACCTGTTGGCGATTTGCCCAGGCCGTCGCCGGGTGACCCTAGGTACTATGAGGAGGAGGAGGACGGCTACGACAGGGAGGACGTCCTCCAGGACATGGTCAGGGACAACACTCAGTACGCCAACGACGACTACAATGCCGGAGAAGATGAAGTTCCGCCGACCGGCCCCGATGTGATCAACATCGATGTTGAGCCGGTTTTCTAGACGAGCTCGACACCCAATCCCTGGCCATGAAGAGGAAGATCAGCCAAAGGGGCGCCTCATTCACGTCCGAGGAAGACGTGCTCATTTGCGAGTCCTGGATCGAGGTTGGAACCAACCAAATTCTCGGGGCCGAGCAAAGAGGGTCGACATATTGGGGCCGGTTCACCAACGCTACAATGAATGCAGAATCCTTCCGCCCCATAACATTCAAACGCTGCGGACCAAGACATCTATCTCCAAGAGGTGGTTCCACATACAAGGGGAGATGAGCAAGTTTTGCAGCTCCGTTGAAAACGTTGAAGCCCGACCGCAAAGTGGCTATGGAGTGAAGGAATTGGTAATTCCTCTTCCCTTCTTTGCATTTTGGTTGCAATGATTTTGGTTGCTATAACCTTTATGCACAGGTGTTGCAAGCTTTGGAAACCTTCCAGGCTCAATATAAGAAGACCTTCAACTTGACCCATTGCTACCGGGCACTCAAGGACCAGCAGAAGTGGAAGGACCTCTACGCCTCCCTCAAGCAAGGTGGACAGCCAGTTGATAAGGAATAGGCCACAACGGAAAAGGAGGGGAGGCCAAGGGGGAACAACAACTCGAAGGCCGAGTTAAAACGCGATGCAACAACCCTTGCGTTGCAAGAGACATTGAACGGGTTCCTATCCCAAAAGGACAAGACATGTGACAAGAAGGAGGAGAGGAGAGAAAAGGAACGCCTAGAGAGAGAGGCGTCTTCCAAGCTCTTCTTCGAATTGCAAAAGAAGAGGCTCGATATAGAAGATGAAAATGCTCGGACTAGAGCACGGAAGCCGAGGCAAGGGCCAAGGAGGCCGAGGCTAGGGCCAAGGAGGTCAAGGTAAGAGCAAGGGAGGTCGACCTGAAGGCCAAGGCCCTTGATCTCGCCTTACGCGCCGAGGAGGCCAGGATCATGAACATGGATATCTCGGCCTTCACCCCTAGGAAGAAGGTCTACTACCTCAAGAAGCAAAGGTACTACATGGACCAAGATTGATCAAATCTCGGTCCTTCTATTTATTATGTTGCATGCCGGTGTTGAACTATGGCCGATGGCCGGGATTTGTAATATTTTGGATATGTATCCAGACATGGTCTGTGTGAGGCCGGGATTATGTTTTATACTTGTTTTGTTGCAAAATGATCAAAACCCTGGCAAAAATAATCAAAATGTCAAAACCCTGCCCGGGCAGACTCAATGCATCGGCCCCGTTGGACGCAGTGGCCGGAAAGGGGCGGACTTGGACCGGACGTGCGTCCTGTTGCCGACGCAAACGGACCAAACGCAGACCAAACGCGCGTCCGTTTGCGTCGGCCCGTTGGAGTCATCCTAATTAGTATCGTTTAATTAAGTGGGCATAAGCGACAATCCAACGGACAGCCGTGGGCGTGTCCACTTACAGGCGGAGATGCCACGCCTTTCTCTTCCACGGAACCATCTAGGCGCGACCATGCAGACGACAGACGAATTCGAACTCGATCGCGTCCCATAGAAAATTCGGCCTTACACCAAAAGCCCACGTAGCCGACCCGCGTGTCCTCCCCTGCATAGGTCATACGTGCCCCGCCGCATGCGCGGACACGTACCCTGTCTTACCGCCGCGCGCGAACAAACAAATACTCCCACTCCCTCTTGCCAGCACCTGTTATTCCTGCCCTCCTCTGCTCTCCATTTGCAAATTCTAATCATCACGCAGCACGGCCCTGTTCATCACTCCGGCGATCACTGTTCGGTAGTGCACACGCGGTAGCGGTTTACTGATAGCGCACGAAGTGAGGTACTAGCTGCCATGTCGGGGATCTCTCTGGCGGTGGCGCCGCGGTCCGACCCGGACCACGCGGCGGAGCGGCAGCCGTCGGCGGCGATGCTCGGGGGCGTCATGGGCTCGCTCCGCGTCATCGAGCTCCAGCTCGTCGCCTTCATCATGGTCTTCTCGATGTCTGGCCTCGTCCCGCTCATCGACCTCGCCTTCCCGGTCGTCACCACGCTCTACCTCCTCGCCCTCTCCCGCCTCGCCTTCCCTTCGCTCCACCACAAGCTCGACGACGACGCCGCCGCCGCCCACTCCGCCGCGTCCCAAGAGATCTTCCGCGGCAACACGTAATTGCTACTAACCCACGCTCGTCAGAGATGACTAATTCTTGTCTTCTTGATCAGTATTTTGCATGAGGATTAATTGTGCGTACGCGTGTTGGTAGGCTGTTTCAGGTGTACGTGGTGATGGGCACAACGGTGGGTCTGTTCCTGCCGCTGGCGCACGTCCTGGGCGGGTTCGCGCGCGGCGACGACGCGGCGGTGCGGTCCGCGACGCCGCACCTGTTCCTGCTGTCGTGCCAGATCCTTACGGAGAACATCATCGGCACGCTTGGCGTCTTCTCGCCGCCGTTGAGGGCGCTGGTGCCGCTGCTCTACACCGTGCGCCGCGTCTTCGTCATCGTCGACTGGGTCTACGACGTGTGGACCAGCAAGCTCATCACCAGCACCGCTCCCGTGCAGGTTTGCGCTCGTGGCTTCCATTTCTTCAGAAACTTCAGTTTAAACTTGCCATAATGTTAACACTGTGCGTTCGTTGAGATGTGCAGGACAAGGCCTGGGTCTGGTTCGGGAGGTACCTCGCCGTGGCGAACCTGGTCTACTTCTCCATCAACCTGTTCGTCTTCCTCATCCCCAAGTTCCTGCCCCGCGCGTTCGAGAAGTACTTCCACACGCGCGACGAGGTCTACGCCAAGACGGCGGAGGACAAGCGGGCGAGGGATATGTCCTCCGTGGATGATGACGGTGCGGCCAAACCGAAGGTCTCCAAGAAGGCGGACTGAGGCAGTAATCGTGTGCCCACTGATTGCTCTGTGTTGAGCTACGCGCGATATTGTTAGTGTGCTCTGTAGCTGCAAGTTTGCTCATCTGTGTGTAGACGTACCTGTGTGACTGCGTGTTATGGCCATCGGCACATGGATTGGGGCGTTGTACATTTAGGAGTACTTCTGAATGAACTTCCGTGGAGTATCGTTCTTTGCTTTGCTTACACAAATGGTCAGATTCTGTTTTCCTCAGAGTCTAGCATCTTCGGCTCTATCCGTTTCGTACTGTTCCTTGCTAGCCGCTCGCTGAAACTGATATGGGCTTTGCCGGCGGCGCAACGGCTTGCGTTCTATGATTTTCTGTTGGTAATTTTGCCGGAAAATGACTTCTTAAGTGTGTTTGACCAGGCTTCGATTTTTTTTTTTGAATTTAAATGTGCGGCCTTTATTAGCTACCCGATAGATCAAGGTTCAGTGTTCGCAATACACTCAGGGTACAACAGAAACCAATTATTACATAATTCTAGGCCGCAACCTTTCTTAGACTAGTCATGGGGAGTAACATAGGAGTAACATCAGTGCCACATAGGCAAAAAATCTGATGTGGCGGGTAATTAATGAGGAGAGATGGTGGTGGTAACTAGCTATGTTACCATAACATCACACATTTCAAGTCAAGATGAGTGTATAACCTATTAAATATGACACTACACACATGTTACTCCCCACTATGGAGGTAGTAACTTAGAGTAGTAACATATGCATGTTACTAGTCTAAGTTACTTCCCATTGTGACTAGTCTTAGACTACCCATAGTGGGAGTAACTTCACTAGTAACATAGATGCCACCTAAGCAAAAAATCCTATGTGGCATGTAATTAATGAGGAGAGATACAAATAGAGTAACTTAGCTAGTTACTTGTAACACTAGTAACATCACACTTTTCAAGAGAAAATGAGTCTATAGAATAATAAATGAGACCATATATGACACCACCTCTATATTACTTTGCACTATAAGGATAGTAACATAGTCTAGTAATATGTGTATGTTACTAGTTGAAGTTACTCCTCACTATGACTAGTCTTAGCAAGAATATGAGCAAGCACCGTTTGCTGATCTCCGAGCCCATTTGACTGAGAAGTCATCTAGCTCCCTCAGCGATTTCTTGATGTCTTCAATCAGGGGTCCATGCATAGACCTATCGATTCCCTCGCCGTTCAACTTCGCAACCACCGATGCACTATATCCATCTCCCCGGCCTCTGAATTACGCAATAGAGCAGAAGACGCACTCGATCAGTTAAAGTTTCAGTTAATCCACGTAAATACACTACTTGACTAGTCCAACGGACAAACGGCATGTACCCCATTTCGAAATTCGAGCCTGCCGCGCTTCCCCGGCGGTCGAACGTGGAGGCGACGGCGTCCACCAACGGCAGTTGGTCGCAACCTGCATACCACGTATTACGAGTGTACACTGTACAACCACCCACCTCTATTTCAGCCTGCGCCTCCTCTGCCTTCTCTGTTTTCGCTCACGCGACGGCGACCGACGCGTGCGATCATGAGCACCTGTAGCACCGCCACCAGTGCCCACCACCAAGCCCACGGCAACTCGCGCTGCCGTCCTACCTGCGAGCACGACGACGTCGCCGTTGGATTCTGCGTCGACTGTCCGGAGCGGCGGCTGAGGGATCTCGAGCGGTTCTGGAACGGATCCAAGACCAGCCGCTCCGCACCGCGCCATCGCCGCAGCCGCTCGGACAGCACCATCTGCGCCACGCCTTCTTCGGCCGTCGTCACCGGCGCCGGACCGGGAACGCCCGCTCCTCTTACCGATTCTCCTGGGGTGCTCGCCGAGGACGCCGAGGAAGCTCCTCTCCTCGCTCCAGCAGGCCGGCAGCAGCGGCGCGAGTGCCAGTGACACCGGCGTCACGATCGACAGAGGTGGCAAGATCCGAGCCCGCTGCTACGTGGAAGACGCGTCCAGCGTCTGCTCTGTGGATGTCGCCGCCGTTGCCTCCTCGTGCTCCTGTTCCTGCGTGTGTACCATCCCGCACTGTCCCTGTGGCTGCTGCGGCGGCTACTCGTCGAGCTCGTTGTGCTCCGGATCCACCGCGGCCACGTCGCTGTTCTGGCTAGAGGAGGATGCAGTGGCCGGCCAGATGAGGAAGACGGAGGTAGGCAGATGGACTGCGGGTAAGGTTGGACGGTTCGCCGCCCTTGCCGTCGTAGGATTGGCGGTTCTGGGAGCCATGGCCGCGGTTGTCATGGAGTTTGGCATGGACGATGGCTATGTGGAGTTCCTAGTTCCCACATGATAGGCGAGCGTGTGTGATTGTAAGGTGCAAAAATTCCAGTCAATCCTCTGTTCTTCAGGTCAAATCTATTGTCTTTTTTTCTTTAATTAAATGGACCTGTGCATTGTCTTGGAAGTTGGAACTTCTCCAGATTATGTAGGACAGGACTATGGTGATTGTTTACAGTTCAGTCATTACTACGATTAGACAAGGGTGAATGACTGAATGGTATCGCCGATCATATGAAAATGATTAAACAGAGCACGCAGCAGTGTTTGTGTGCTGTAAAACTACGATTTCTAGGAGCTAGTACTGCAACCCTCTTCCTTCCTGATATAAGTTTAGCTTCCAGCCCTTTAGGGAATTATGATCAGTACGAATTTTGCACCAGAAACAGGGTCTTCATTGAGATATAATTTCTCGAAAAATTACCAAAATGTCACCTTCAAATTAGGAATCCTTTGGGCAGAAGCGGATTTTCTGCACAATAATCTCGATTAGCTGCAACAATTTTAGAGTTTCGCAGTCTTCATGGGGGCACACACTGAATCCCAAGTTTCTTTAATGCTGTTTGCTCCACCAGTGCTTATCGGATTCTTGCCTCGTTGGATATCAATCAGTTCCACTCGATCGCACATATGGTTTCGTTGTGAAATAATAGTGTTTTGGCTTATGATCTTGATGGCATCAAATCGCTCAACACAGCTGACACATATGTAGGCAAGCTCATCAACAGAGTTAGTTCAAAACTGCGACACTTATTTTGAACCGAAAGGAGTAGTACTTTGTGTTGGGTTATCTTACCAAGCCCTCCAAGCCTACT